>CM030172.1:38393819-38591877 GCA_017639675.1 Aplochiton taeniatus | reverse complement strand
GAAGACAAGCTTGTTTAGTGGTCTTACCACCTCATGTAATCTTCAAGTTATTTAAAGAATGTTCTGGGCAGTTCCCTTTATGCTGCAGTACTATACAATTATTCCCATATGGCATGAAATGTTAAATATATATTACCTAATAATTTTCAATTATTTGTTCAGTGAAATACATATAAAACATTTGTATTTATTACTTCAGGTATGACTCTTAATGCCTCACATCTTTTCGCTGAGACATAGCTAATGATCCTTTGAAGCGTGAGTGGCAGAAAGCCCGTCAGAAACAGCACAACCCAACAATTATAATCAACCCTGTTGCGAGGAAGAAACTTTTATACGCCTGAGCACACGCGAACCCCAGACCAAGCCCATGTCTCAAGGTTTACTCACACACTTTAACTTCATCTTTCAACTTCCTGAGCGCCGCAAGCAAAAGTGGGCCCTGTTATTAGTCATCTCCAGGAGTAGGTAAGCAGTCACAGTTGTAGCCCCATAAAGGAACCCTGGAACATTCATTGTTTACGATTCAAATTGAAAGAGCAGAACATATACAATGAGACATTGTACCTCATGAATCTATATTGTACAATGCATTATATATTTTAACACCATGCTCTATTAGCTATATACTAAATCATACGATTAATAATATAAGTTGCAATATTTGAATACTGTATGTGTATCATAATGTGTTGCAGAATGCATTCATATGAACAAAAGAGCCATGGATTAAAAGACAACAAGGGGTGTTTATATGTAGATTGTACCCAAAAAGCTTGAGACTGTGCTCATGGTAAAGATGCCTCGATGCGCCAAACATAACACACATGCTTGTAAGATTGTTGGTCATTTTACAGCCATGACATTTGTATTTTCAATCTAAGGCAGGTAGAAACCGTGTTTGCCCTTTATGGTCAAAGCCTGGTCTTGGGTAGTTGATAAAGACTAAAAGTCTCACTTCTTTGACTCCGTCTTGGCATAAGTGCAGCAAGCCTCAAACATAATGATTATTGAAATAGTGTTCCTCATTAACTCTATAGTAAATTATTGATGCTAGAGTTTAAAGTGGATCACATTAAAAACTAGATCTTGAGGAAGCATTGAGTTTCAGACGCATACAGTAGCTTATTATTATTATCACAAAGCATACGGAAATAGTATTACTTGCTGTGCCGTGACAATATCCCCAATTGAACATTGTCATGTATGCTTTGGAAAGATGTCCAATGCTTATTGATATTACCCTAATAGCAAAACCCTAATTAAATGTTTCTCACAATCACATGACATTGTGTACAAACTGTATTGCCCAAACACCAACAAGTTCTGAACCTTTCATTTGTTTTCTTTCCCTTGCATACCTCTGAAATTGTATATCCTTCTTTGTACTCTTTTCACATAAAGGATTCACATGTTATTTGTCTTTTGTGCAATGGAATTTAGGTCACTGAGAGTGAGGGAAGTCAACAGTTGCTGCTGCTTCTGTGCATGCACTATTAAGACAAAAGAAGGGAACGAGGTTGACACAAATACATCGTGTCTGAAATCCCATTTCCACTGTAGGCAACATACAGTAGATGAAAACAGGGATAAAGTAAAGACAAAACTTATTGGTAAAAAGAAATGCTGTGTGTAAGTTAATTCCCTTGACATTTCCCTTGTCTTTTCAGAAATATTAAAATGTGAAATTACTTTTTTGAAAAAAATAAAAATAAATAAACACACACACACACACACACACACATATATATATATATATATATATATATATATATATATATATATATATATATATATATATTAGCAATACATACTATATCAGCATTATTATTATTATTATTATTCACAACAGCTTCACATAATGTAACAGTATAGACCACCTGCATTTCAGGGTTTGACTGGTTCCCAAGCCAAACAACAACACAGAATGTTCTTATGACTATGGCAAGACTCAGGTGGTAAAACTCAAGCCCATGTATTCTCCATGACATTTTCTGCTCCAGTTCCACCTCTTCCCCGCAGGGTCCAAACAACCCTGGCAACAAGCAGCACTGTTGAAAGAGACTGGATGGTTGCCTCCGTGACTCGATAACGCGTGGCTCATCCGATTGGCTAGCTACGCCCCGCAAAGAGTGCTGTGACTCCTGCTTGTAGTAAGTGAAATCCTCCATGCTCTATAAACCTTGATAGGAGCTTCGGTCACATGCAGGGATGTACTCTCTCCAGAAGGGGTTCCCACTAATTTATGCTCATTGACGCACCAGCAGGATGGCACTGAGCAGGTCCCCAAATCAACTCTTAAAACTCGTTGACCTACTGTCCTTTGCTGCTGACCCCTTAAACTCTTGAACACAAAAGAGTTAGGATCAACAAGCTTACTATATACTTAATTTTAGCTCCTCACCTCCATGCCTAGGCCTTTGAACACTCCACTTTGGAGTCTGTATTTTCACACTCCAAAACATTGAGGAAAGCCAATTTGATGCATTCTTTGTGATGCCTGGATGTAGGCCATGCAATTCCTCCTTTCATTTCCCTGCCTCAAAGACTCACAATGTGGCTTAGCAGGGGAGCTACTAGCCTCCTGGAGCAGTGAGCACGACGTGGCTTTGATCACTGGGAGAAAAAGAGGGGAGCCCCCACACTCCAATTGGATTCGCTGCACATCAGGAAGAAAAAAAACAGAGGGCACTCTCCATGCCGATCCAGCAAATCCGGGAGTAACGTAATATCTATTTTTTTACATCCATCTCATCAGGGATAGAATAAGGTAAAATGAGAGGAAGAGAGAGAGAAAGAGAGAAAGCAGAATTAAAAGATGACTTATTCAGACTGTTACATGATTCAGTCATGTGTCTGTCTTGATGTTAATTGGGGACTCCCTTAATAGCAGGTAGAATCTGATTCTGTCAACTCTATAACAGACATGTCACTTCATCTCAGCAGGGGGTCGTTCAGTGAGTTGGAGTGGAAAGAGAGAGAGTGAACAGGACCAGAAGGGCTCACTAGTTCTTGACATAATTCAATTTCCTCACCACGTTGACATCAAATTGATCAAACAAGCAATCCAACAAGATAAACCGTCCAAAATAGCTCAGATTCTAGAATTACAAAACATGTCATGGATGCTTAGAGATCATGACATGAACCAACAGCAAGAGGGTTTGATGTTATTAGGATACATACTGGCCATTGGTATAGATCAATCTATTTTATTATACAGACAATATGTATAAAATACTCTTAACAAGCACATAGCATGGAATTTATGAAGTCTAGACAAACTAAATGTTAAGGCTCCTCATATGTAAATCCCAAAGGGTTTTGCTGGATAACATTCTAACAGTTAAGCTAATGACTTATATCAGGAACCGCCCAAGTAAATCTGCAATATGCTTGTTTGGGAGAGTATCTTAATATCTGATATGACTTAATGATATACAGTGGGGCCAAAAAGTATTTAGTCAGCCACTGATTGTGCAAGTTCTCCTACTTAGAAAGATGAGAGAGGTCTGTAATTTTCATCATAGGTACACTTCAACTATGAGAGACAAAAATGAGAAAAAAAATCCAGGAAATCACATTGTAGGGTTTTTAAAGAATTTATTTGTAAATTATGGTGGAAAATAAGTATTTGGTCACCCACAAACAAGCAAGATTTCTGGCTCTCACAGACCTGTAAATTTTTCTTTAAGAAGCTCTTCTGTCCTCCACTCGTTACCTGTATTAATGGAACCTGTTTGACCTCGTCATCTGTATAAAAGACACCTGTCCACAGCCTCAAACAGTCAGACTCCAAACTCAACCATGGCCAAGACCAAAGAGCTGTCGAAGGACACCAGGAAGAAAATTGTAGACCTGCACCAGGCTGGGAAGAGTGAATCTGCAATAGGGAAGCAGGTTGGTGTGAATAGATCTACTGTTGGAGCAATTGTAAGAAAATGGAAGACATACAAGACCATTGATAATCTCCCTCAATCTGGGGCCCCATGCAAGATCTCATCCCGTGGGGTCAAAATGATCATGAGAACGGTGAGCAAAAATCCCAGAACTACATGGAGTCACCTGATGAATGACCTGCAGAGAGCTGGGACCAAAGTAACAAAGGCTACCATCAGTAACACACTACGCCGAGAGGGACTCAAATCCTGCAGTGCCAGGCGTGTCCCCCTGCTTAAGCCAGTACATGTCCAGGCCCGTCTGAAGTTTGCCAGAGAGCATATGGATGATCCAGAAGAGGATTGGGAGAATATCATGTGGTCAGATGAAACCAAAATAGAACTTTTTGGTAAAAACTCAACTCGTCGTGTTTGGAGGAAGAAAAATGCTGAGTTGCATCCCAAGGACACCATACCTACTGTGAAGCATGGGGGTGGAAACATCATGCTTTGGGGCTGTTTTACTGCAAAGGGGACAGGACGACTGATCAGTGTTAAGGGAAGAATGAACGGGGCCATGTAGCCTGGATTTTTTTTCTCATTTTTGTCTCTCATAGTTGAAGTGTACCTATGATGAAAATTACAGACCTCTCTCATCTTTCTAAGTAGGAGAACTTGCACAATCAGTGGCTGACTAAATACTTTTTGGCCCCACTGTACATATATAGTTGGTCATATGCACAATGCAGGAATAATGTTGAACCCAGACCTAGGATAAGAAGTCTAACTGAAGCTGCATAAGTAGGCCTTGGGCAATGTTTTATGTGGACACGAGAGTCTGGAGCTGGTTCCTTGAGTGTACAGTCTGCCTCTGAGATCAAAGGCTTGTGGAAACCACTGCTTGCCCTGCAGGTTCAAAAGAACAACTTGTGCCGAACAGACTGTTGTACACCCGGTTTTAATAGAAATACTTCTCCCTAAGATCGCAGGCTCATAAGGTTTATGAGTCAGCATAAAAGTCTTCTGGTTAGCCTTGATGTGCAGCGCATTTACTGTAAGTGGCTGCTGTGTTATAACAAAAGAACACTGTTGGTGCTTAGCCCTGTCGACATAAGGGAAACAGCAATCATTTTCCCCCCCCACTGAGCTTTTACAACAATAAAAAATCATATTTATCAAAGCCGTTTTAAATCTTTATCCATTTAAACGTATTTCAAAGTCTTCATTTTAAATCATTGTATTATTGTATCAATGTATTGTCAAAATATCTATTTACATATATATGTATGTTTTTGACCCTGCGGAGTACCATACAGTCATTTTAATAGCTAAATATATTAGCATTGCGGATGTTAAGATATAATATACGGTGAAAAACACAAAACATGCCAAGTTTAAACGAGGCCATCATTAAGATCACAGTTAAAATTTAACTATAACTATTCTAACATCATCTAGAAGAAAACTTATGATCTACAATGGATCCTGTACACTAGGACTAGTCACCTGTCTAGTCATCTGGCCATCTTCCAACTCAACATGGTATTGAGGAATGAGGCATGAACAGACAGAGCAGCAACCCCCATCTCATCCTGACCCCCCCACACACACACACACACACACACACACTTGCCATCTAAGTCCTGTCCTCCACAGTCACATTAAGACATCCTAGGGAGAAGTTATGGACTGGGGTTGTAAAAAGGAAGGACAGCTCCGAGGTTGCCTCAGGTGTAAGATGGAGTCCCTAGGGACTACTTCTGCGTTATATGGCCGATAAAGAGTCAGAAGCTATAGCCAAGCTCCACATTACGGTCAGGCTCTCAAGGTAACCTTGGCAGTCCAGGTATCTCTACTGATTTCCATTTATTGAGGAGGAGAGGCCATTTGTGAATGTTATATTGGTGCTTTTTGATAGAGTGATAGCTACTAAGAAGAACTCAGAAATGGGGGCTCTATTATGACAATTTACTATTATAATTATTTGTATTTACTATACTATTACTTGTTTCTCGTTTATAATCTTGTACAGTATCTCTTGTATGTCGCTTTTGCTCCTGTCCATATGTTTGAGTGATTCAAATGAATGGCAAATAAGATTGTTCAGAGATAACATAGACACTTATTAATTAAACTCGTTTCAACATTTTACCATTCAATGTCTTATAGTGTAAGGGAAAGCGTGCAAAATTTCAGCCTGTTCCATCTAATTGAAGAATGTTTTAAATAGTTTTGCTATGGCGTGAGGGATATGTGAACCCTCACATTATTAAGGTCCGTAATATAAGTTGATTGTGGGAAGGATTATTAAAACCAATTTCACGACAGGTAAATGATCAAACAATTGTGAGTAATGATCCTGTTTTTGTTGTAGTATAAGGTTTGAAGATTTTAAGCCGACAAGGTTTTAAGGTTCTATGGACAAATTACTTTACAAAAGGGCAACGATTGCCGTTGTGTACATAGTCTCAAAACAAAAAAAGGATTTCTTGGTCAGTAAACACCTGCCGCCATCTAAATTGTGTTGCCTATCTTTAAATGGATAAATCAACCTTAGTATCCTCCTTGCCAGTGTCACTGCACATTGCATGTGAGTGCACCAACGGGCAGTGCTGTGATAACAAGCATATCCGTCGTGCCGCGTTCGTAGTTGTGCCCTGTTAATAATGGATAGTCTGCTGCCTTGTTTTTATTACCAGCAAGCGGTCACCCTTGTGACCGGGAAACACATTGTGTTGCAGCTCACGTCTACTTAGTTGTCTGCCTCTTAGCCTCCTGGACTTTGCAATACTGCTTTTAAAAATGTCTGTCTGCCAATGAAACACATCCAGCATTTAAGCTGAAACAAACAGGATGTCGGTGTACATCTGTACCACACTGATTTTATTCTATTTACAATTGGGCTTGGCTCTTTTTCAAACAGAGGACACTGGCCACGTGCAAAATACTCACCTGGTCCTTGCAAATGTTGACATAGGAATATAGGAGTGTTTAAAATCCTATAGGGTCTATAACAGCAGAGAATTATTTTGCAGCACAGTAACCAATGTGTGTGCTGACACAGTTCATTGTCATCGGTAGAGCGGAATGCCTCAATTAAAGTGTGTGTGACACAGATCCATAACAGTATTTGGCCAAGTCTGCTGTAGGTCACAGATGTAATGGGTGGGGCTAACTATTCATTCCATGCTTCACTTTGTTTGTGCCTTATGCAACAAATGAGATGGCAATACATGATGCTCAATAGGACTGTCCCTGGAACATGTATGATCATTTCCCTCAAGGCGCAAACAGAAAAGCTATTTCCCACAGACACTGTATGATTTCTTTACAAGACAGTCATGTTGTACAAATAAAAAAATGTAATGCCTAATACAAGAACTGGATGGTAAGGAATCAAAATGTGGTTAAGTGTATTCAAACATGATTGCCACTGCTTTGATGGTTAATCCAATGGGAAAGAGGGGCATGGCCAAGCAGAGTATGGGTGACCTTCAAATCCAGTGAGCTGTTGGACCTGCTGGCAGTAGGTCACTTGTGTTAATCGAGTCCCTGTAAAGGCCCTCTGGGCCAGCTCGATAGCAGTTTGTCAACCGTCACTTCTTTAGGGTTGATGGTAGAGCCATGTTCAATGTGGAATACGTGCTAATAACAAATACATCCATTTTGAACACACTGGTTCAATGATAATGGAAAATCAAATACATTAAATCTGGGATCCTGCAGCTGGTATGACTAAATCTCAGTCCAGTGGCTGTGGGGAACGGAGGGGTAGAAACCAGTGTACAGTCACCCCGTGTGGAATGTTTACTGCCAGAAATGATAGGAAGCATACCTTTGTGTCTTTCTTTTACTGGGCAATCACACACAAACATTAGAAACTATTTAAATAGAAGGGAAAATTACAACACAAGGCATACGAGATTATTAAACTGCACTTACACCCCTTCACTGCAGATGGCAGGTTGAATGGAATCCCTTAGATTATTTGAGGATGTTAGCCTGTGTGTTTAGACTTCCCCGGGAAGGAAACTGTGACTGAGCCACAGGACCCTTCGTGTCTTAGACAGAGCCCACTGGTGGGGCACAGGGGATGCGTACAGTATGATAAACCTCCCGTTGAAACTGGACTCTATTTCCACCCTCATTTGTGAGGCTTGTAATCCCGTTATTATCGATTTAATCACAGGGCTGTCTGGCTGCCTTGAGAGGGCCCAGGTATCCAGACTGGCTGGGCACGCACTCTTTGTCGACCCATGCCTTGATTGCCTGGTTCTATGGCTTGGTGAGCCACAGTCATCATTGAGATGGACCTGCAGTACATGATGGGGCTTTAATCAGGGTAAGAAGACGCAAGGAGGGGAACGAGGAGCGGGGGTGATATTGATTCCATGCGCTGGAATCCGTTTGGCTCCAAACTGCAGGATTGAATGTGCTAAGGTATTAAGATACTGGTCTATCCAGGGCCATTCCCTATGAACGCAGAGAAGAAAGCGCCATCTGTGTGTTAGCTGTCATCTTAAACATTTGAATTTAATTTAACGTGTGGGAGGACTGTGGGAGTGCAGATGGAGGGGGGAGGTTCATTCAAGACAGTGGGAGGCGGACAAAGTATACTACACCAAAAGGTGGTCTGCCACTTCCTCTGTTAGGAAAGAGCTGATTGGTAATAGCTTGAGGTGTTTTTTAAACAACAGTCTATATTCACTCACAGAAAACCCCTTCACACTGAAGTAAGGTTAATGGCTAAACCTTAGGTCCCCTTTCTTCAAAAGGAAGCACAACCCCATGCCCGACACGACCTGGGAAATGGGCTTTACAGATGGTGGAGGTCAACACCAACAGCATTTTTCCTGGCCCAACCCCCAACTAGACACCGCGTATGGTCCATTAGTAACTCAGATGCTAGGGAGCGGGAGGCCATTCTCTAATAGTGAAACTGACCTGAACAGGGAATCATGAAATTAGCTCTCATACTCTGGGGTTCTAGGCCCTTTTGAATTGGCAAGTCCTATGAGCAATGCCACTCAATCATTTATATCTACTCACTGTAATTTAAGTGCCTCCTGATGGTCTTCTGATGAATCACATTGATAATCAATTTTCTGTCGATTTTCATGGTACTCTGGTTTCAAATGATCTATGTGACCACGAGACAAGCGTATCCTTTACACTTCTTCTTGTCCAGAGGTTGATTCTTTGCATATGGCAAAGCGAGTGCAGTCACAGCAAGGTTGAAAAATTAAAAACAATGTGACCAGTAATATGCCTTGAATTCAAGCATACACCTGACAGAACCTTCTGGTGGCCAAACAAACACCAACACAATGCTCCTTTATGACCGGGAGTAACCTAACCCAGTGTCAGCACAGCTCTAGGGGGGGTGGGGGGTGAAAGGGGACACTATCAGACTTGCTCCAAGTCAATGAAAGTGCTTGATATCATCCTTCAAAGGTGTATCAAATTCACCACACATTTATACCTCCAACAGCAGCCTCACCCATATTACTCTGCCCAGTCCTATATTTGGTTATGCAACAAACAAGCACACATTTCAAATTGAACCCTGTTTTCTTTGTGATTTTATTACTTAGCTCGGTTTATTGCATCTTGTTGTCTGCATCATCTTACCACAGCCATACCCAAAGATCACTCACTCAAAGGAAACAGTCTCCCCTCTCTGCTCCCTACCACACATGTCCATCGTCTACCAATGTAAACAAGTTTTTGTACCTCTAAATAGTCAGCAGCTTTAACGTAAGGAATTTCTATCACGCCTTTCCCAAGATCCTGTGATAGAAAATGAGAGTTGGCTGCCACGATACAGGAAGGCAATGTACACTGTTTACACATTGACCTGCTGATATGTGAGCCTACAATCATTAGCATCACATATAATTTTATAATGGTAACATGGGGTTGGGATATCATTGTCTGGTCGGTTCATGAACTAAAAATATAAAACATATCTCTTATATCTCTTATATCTCTTATATCTCTCATGTCTCTCTCTCTCTCTCTCTCTTTCTCACACACACACACACCTCTCCCGCCCCTAAAATCTAAAGCTTTCCCCCGAATTCCCTGGCTCTGTTGAGTGACCAGGCATAGTTGCCTGGCAACCAAGTCTGCATGCGAGGCGGCAAGTGATGGGATCAGAGCACTTTTGCTCAAGGCTAAGGACTTTGGCTGAAGAACAACGCATGACGAGAGAGCCTCACCCCAAGTTTACGAGCATGAGAAAAATGCCTCCATCTGGGATGTGGGTTTTAGAAGAAGTGTCAGAAGAAAGGCATACACTCAACCAACACAGGTTTCAGAGCTCATCAGCAAATAGCCCAGTATGAACGTAAATCATCGCAGACTTATGGTACCATCTGTTCGCCAGAGATAAGTAAAAGGATTCTTTAGACTCACTATGTCTTTTTGACTGAAAAATAGCTATAACGCTCAGCAAGGGAATTAAGTTATTGTCTTCGCCAGAAAAAAATATGAAATTCGTTAGTACTTTTGCAATGAGATGAATATTACTCCGCCAAAGTAAAATCTTTTCCAGAATGTGAGATTAATCTGATTAAGACATTAATCAAATACAATGCTGGATTGCTGGACAAGTATCATATTATCCTTGATTAAATTGCAGTAAGGGTTAGTTGCCAAGCTGTGGTGCAGTTGAGTTACAAATTGCATTACACCACTATTTCAACAAGCTTAACTCTTAACAGTATGGATTAATTAAATCAGATGAAGGTTGTGTTATTCACAAGAATAGTATTGCTTTCTTGTTATCTCAAGGGATATACTCTTTTTCTTTGTAGATGAAGTTTTTAAATAGAGTCATCAGAATTCCTTTGAAGGTATCTTTAGGGTAAACAAGGTAACATTTATAGGTGCAGTTTGTCTTCCCAGCTGCATGCTAAAACTGTCCTCCATTTAAATGTGTTAAACAGGTCTGTGAATTACCTAGAGAGCAAGAGAGAGAGAGAGAGAGGGTGAAAGAAGGGACTGGTATAATACAGTGAGGCAAATGTATTGTCATGCAAAAAGGAGATCAGGGAATAGCGTTAACAGGGGGCATATAAACTCATTAAGATCCTGCTCTCCCACTGTGTCCATTGCCTCCAGGACAACAAAACACACTGTCGTCCCCTCCCTCCTTCACAAACGCACAAGCACCCCCAGAGGAGGGTCCATCAATGGCCTGAAGTAAGTGAATGGGCTGAGACGTGTGGGAAAGCTGACAACAGACAACACCGACAATATCTACAGTAGGCTGAGACAATGCAACTAGTGAGTTTGTAGTTTTAAAAGGTTCATTGTCCATGTACTTTGCTGCTTGTGAAAATGTGGACATTTTAAATCTTTGAGGGTGTTTTTAATAACACAGCAAATTAAGTTTAAATATATACCATTGTGCTATAGCAAAACTGAAGCAAGCTGGTGTGTAATTTATTTACTTTGCTGAATCAAAGAGAACTTGTTCAGGCGAGGTGTAATACTTGGAATAAACAGAAAATGCTCGGACTGTATAGTAGCAACCCATCTACCCCATGTTTGCACACCTGGTAATCTCACCCACTCAGAGACAAACATGTAGGTGCAGGCTAACTTGCACAGGCTAATTCACTGTGACAGCCTAGTGAGCAAACCCCTCACTGAACCCTTCTTACCCACCCTCGTCTCACATTCTGTTTAACGCATTGCAAGAGTATTGCAATAAAAGTACCACTCTCAGATTTGAACATGAATTTGTTGCGTTAGCTCGATGAAAATGCTTCAGACAACACTGGGAAATGAAGAAGTGAATAGGTTCTTTCACAAGCTGTGACGTATCCAACTTGTAAACCTTTTGTGTAGCAGGTTTTCAACACCGCATGTTGATGCACAATGCAAGAAAACAAACGCATGCAACAAGCATATAATAGGAGTGTTACTAGAACCAGAGAGTTCTCGCTCTGCACACGGTTATGCCAAAGCAATGTGTGTTCCAATGTGTGTTCCTAAGAGACAGCCAAGTGCTTGGAAAGAAATCAAAAATCACCACCAGGGATCCATTTACTGAAATGTTAGCTGCCCCCACCCATCTCTGCCTCTCTACTTCCCTGTTTCTCTACTGTGCTCTCTCTCTCTCTCTCTCTCTCTCTCTCTCTCTCGCTCTCTCTCTCTCTCTCTCTCTCTCTCTCTCTCTCTCTCTGTCTATCCCTCTTTTGCTCTCCCTACATCCCTCCCTCCCTCTCTTAGCAAATGTCTGACTGTAATCCAGAGTGATAGTGGTTTTGGGTTACCAGGAGGTTAGGCAGCACCCATTTCACTTATTCTGGGCTCAAAGACTGGGAAAGACATTTGGGAATTAAAAGGCAATGTTGAGCATGTTTGCCCAAGGATTATCCAAAGTGGCTGAGTATCCACGGTAAAGGAAATTCCAAGCTTTTAATTTGTAAATGTACTGAGAATATCCTTAAGATTTTCCTTAACTTCACACCGCTTTCAAACAGATAGAAATACTATTTCTCTTCTAAAAGAATCATGGACCTTTTAGTGTCAACAAAATAAAGTCCTCATTCAAGGTAGATCTTTAGTAGCCAAACATGAGGGACTGGCAGGGCTGTAATTGTTAACCCTTTCATGTCCACGTAGCCACCCCTTCTGAGTGAAATGTTAACAGGGTGTCTGGACGAAGTGAGGTCTCCTGGGAATGAGCACAGTCTTTCATCAGAGAGCTGCGTGATTGGTAGAGACAGGTCTCTGGGAGGCAGAGAAAATGAGGGGTGGCAGGACTAATGGGTCCCTTTTTCATCTTGCTGCTCGCCACATTGCTCTGGGAATACTTATTACACGCAAGTGGTGCTGTTTAGTCATTCTGCCTCGCTAGTCTCAGGGCTGGAGCAGTTCCATGGCAAAAAAAGAGTTATCTTATGCCATAATGGCTGGTGTGCCATAAAAAGTGACTTGGCCACGTTTGAGTTGTACCTTCCCAACAGTACATTTGGAATTTGTCCTATGACCGACAGGAGTACAAGTGGAGTACTGGATGAACATTATAACGTTTAACACTCACAAAAGGGATGTCTGAACTGAGCGTGTGTGAACCCCCCCACCCCCACCACCACCACCCCCATTGACATTCAATTGAATCCATCTGCAAAGGCATCATTCTGTTGACTAAGCGCCCTGCCGTTTACAAGATGCTTGCAAATTATTTTCATTTGGGGAACTCATGGTGGTCACCATTGCAACAGAGTAACTACTCCCTTCCCAACCCATGCACTTTGGGAAAAGCCATTATCCACGTTCCATTATTCCCACAATCCATTGGATCACAGAGCACTTCCTTACGCCTGGGGGTACCATAACATTTACCAGGCCTGGTCTAGGTCGGCTTGATTGGGGGCAGTCTTAGAGCTGAGGGTGGGGTTTCAGAGGAAGAAAAGAGTTAACAGACATAAATATAAGACATAAATCTGGCCCTCCGGGCTTTGGCTACCTGTTATTAAAAAAGCCAACCTTTACCAGAGCCTCACAGCAGCAGGAACTATTGTTCCAATGTGTGGGAGCCCTCGCTTCTGCTTGATTTGAAACCAAAGAGGTCAATGCCAATTCTTACTCAGATGGGAGCCATTGGTCCATTCATGACCCCTCTAACTGAGCAATTCCTCATTTAAAATTAAAGAAGCCTTTCCTGTAATCCCTTGTGAATTTGGATTAATTACGGATCTTAACAACAAACATTTCGCTACTGTCATTATGCACGTGTCTCGCGAATGAATACCGCAATAGGTTATGAAAAGGTGGCGGCAGCTGTTTTTTTCCACACGTTATATTTTCATCATACATTTTTATTCTATGATGCTTGAACTCATAAAAGTTCACGCTCACTGGGCCTACAGCTGGCTTCACTCACCGTCACCATCTCCACAAGGATTTTCAGGAGACCATTTAGGAGAGCTATTGTTTGAAGTGTGTCACAAGAGCAGCAGGAAGTCAAATTGCCTTGACAACCCCTAACATAGGGATTATCTAATGAGATAGACGGTGTTCTCCTAGCACAAACGGCAGAAGCAAGCACAGCTATAATGACAAGAAAAAATATCTTTAGCCTTTCAGTGTAAGAACAATGTTGCAGTACATATGCCTACATAAACTACTACAGCCACATGCAACATCTGCTGTGATCCCATGCCAATGCCTGCCTCAAGAACGTCGGATTTATGATGGTGTGCAAAAAATAATTTGAATGGTATGTGCAGTCACCTCTATGTTTTTTTTCATTGTACGTCTCTCAAACTTGGATCAATTCTTCGACATGTTAATTTACCAGGCAAAACCATGGAATTTGCTCTTCCTTAACACTATAGCTCATACCACTTTTAGAGCAAACAACACAACACAGGCACCTCTGTGAGGACAAGCCAAGTTGAAGAAGCCCCACCACTCGATTGAATCAGAAGACATCATCTGGACTGGCAAGGTTAGAAATGGGAAGTTGGTGGTTATGTATTATGCATAACATGATTTAGGTATGCTGTACCATGATGCATATTACAGAGGAATGTTGGCCTGGGACACACATGCATGTATACGCACACACACACAGACACACACGCACACACACCTTGCTATATGTCTCTAAAAAATGTATCAATATTTCCTTCTGTGTATTATTTCACTGCTTAGTAAGCACCATTGTTTCGGGTTTAAGAGGATATAATTTGCTTTAATAGCTGATCTTTGCTGAGAATGGTCAACCATCTGACCATATTAACATTTTTCATCAAATAGATTTTTACTGTCAAGTTCCATTAGACATAGATGAGTCTTACGTGTGCTATTAGACCGTATATGTGAACATATTTGGATTAGACTGTATTTCTCTCAGATAGCTAGTACGCACAGACCGATGTATGATTGGTAATTTTGTGTGAACGTACACATTTTCATCACAAAACAGACGCTACGGATTAACCCCTCGGACCAGTCAGTCCGCTCACAAGCTTTCCATTCCGGGGCGTTGTATCCATTTCAATCAGCCAGGGTATTACTGTTATTAACAGCCTTTCTATTTCAGGCAGTACATCATGAAGCACCAGCATGACATTCTCCTATGACTTATGTCCTCCATCTCAATCTATCTATAGAATAAGGGCCAGCTATGCCAGGGTGGAACCTCGACTCTCTCAATGCAAGCTGCTGGACTTTCTGCCGGCCAAATCAAAAACAACAGAGGGCAGCTGGTCCCCCCCCATTCCCGGGATGTCTGTCAAGGGGGTGCACTTAGGACGGGGGGTCAGGCTTTTAAGGGGCTGGCTAAATTCCAGCCATTCCTGTTGAGTTTGGGGAGCTATGCATAGAGGCCATGCCCCATAGTTTGATCTCAGCGGTGACGGGCAGCCGCTGTTGCACTTGATCTGTCATCATTTCATCAGATCTCTTTGAAATCTAGGAGGGTCTCAGATATAACAGAGGATTTCCTGGATAAAATGTAAGGCTCGTGTTGAATGAAAAAGTAAGAAAATATCGTACCAGGAAAGTCTGTGGCTAGCCTACATCAAAATTAGGGAGAGTAGAACCAAAAACTGAGGGACCTAAACTGAACTATTTAGATTTAGGGGGGGTTCTCAATATCAGAGATCGAGAAATGAAAACATGCACATTCCTTTTTCATGACTAATTTCTAATTTGAAGACGACTACGCAAGCTGGCACGATAAAGTTTTGGGTGTGATTTCTCGGATCAAAGACCTGCCAAGGGTGACGTTTATGTGCCACAGCTCAGAGCCAAGATCAATCAGAAAACTGTTCTATATCCATGTGCAGGGGAAACACCAGAAAATGTACTTCAGTGAGTCCATCGTACAATGGAACATCATATCAAACATGTCATCTACTGATCTGGAACATCAGAGGTAGTGGTTGGAAGACATTTTGTTCACATGACACCATTTCCCTAATAATTCTATTCTATTACCTTTGCTCTCTAGCACAAATGCTGTTGTGTTTTGAAATGTCATCGACCGCAAAACAAGCTAGGGCTCGTCTTCCTTGCTTCTCTCTCTCTCTCTCTCTCTCTCTCTCTCTCTCTCTCTCTCTCTCTCTCTCTCTCTCTCTCTCCTCAGCTGTTTTCTGGACTCTATCCATTTGGCCTTGCTTCTAAAGCACCAGTTTTGATCCTCAAAATGGGGTCATCCGTAGGCCATCCAAACAACATAATCTTACAACACTCATCATAATGCCTTATTTCCTGACATTTGTCATTTCACCGTTCATTACGTTTTTCTGGAATAGTATTTTATTTTTAAAAGTTCTCCACCCCCGAGTGTTAGTATTCAAGGTATCATCTGCATGTCATCCATTATTGTCTTTTGTGTTCCTGATCACAGATAAATTACGACAACAAGGCTATGAGATACATGGGACCTTGAGCTTGCCAGAGGTAATTGATCCATCTTGCCTCCCACAGCCCTGAACTGGACAGATTTACACAGGCCGTCTGGTATGCATCCTGACACTGGAGCACGAGGCATTGAAAAGGCTTCCAGGAAACAGAGTTGGTGTCTGTGCATACCTGCAGTATCACCATTCATCCCCTGTGGCCAGTGTCAATAGAAAATTGCTATGCTGAGTCATACCATTTTATTGTACAATCTGTGTCACTGTAGCCTCATGCCTCTATAATAGGATTACCATGACAGGCAATTTAAAGTAATACGCATAATTTTAATTATGAGTCTTTACCTAAAATGTTATTGTACATTTGAGAAAGACTTGAACCCAAACTAGGCTTCCTCTAAAGAAGCAAGGCACGTCTGCCTTTTGAGTATCGTTCCTGTCGGGTACTTGACTAAGTTTACATGTTCGACATACACACAGCTAACTATATTATAGAACCATGTTAAACAGTCACTTACGCCCTATGTTACAAATAAAATTCAGTAGGTGCTCAATTTGATTTGATGTTTTGCCTTATACATTTTTTAACCTGTGTAGGCCCCAAATCTGTGGTCGGCTGTGTGAGCATTGTCATGTCTGAAAGCATGTAAATTATGTTTAGATCTACTGTTTAATTGGACATAAATAATAATTATTTCTGTGTTATTTATTGTTGAGCCCCAAAAACGAATAATTTTTATCTGGTTTTGGAATACCTCTTCAAAAAAGCCTAATAATAATTTTCCTTACTTCTTAGAAGACCTTTTTATGGGGTATATTCCTTTGGCAACACCTTCAATAATAGATATGGGACAGGTCCGTTAACAAAGTGGAGACATTCGGCTCCACTGCACCGATTAATCACCTACTCCTTTACAGGCGATAAGGTCTAGGCCTACGAAGGATAAGGCCTACGATAAGGTCCACGCACAGAAACACTACTTTAACCAAGGGTTTCACAAATAATTCATTATTGAAATTAATTGGATTCTGAAACGTCATACTCTTCATGGGTAGGTCATGTTTCAACCAGAACTGCAGGAAATCACATGCCTCTATTTTTTGCAAGTTTGTGTGAAGAAATTGCAATGTTTACAAGTGTGGTTTGCGCTCATCGCAGCTGCATGATGTGTGGGAAATGTCAAATATTATCTGTGGGTTTGACAGAGTGGTTGCTCCAAGACTTACTACTCAGCATCTGGGGAAAATGTAGACATAACAATCAAATATCTATGTACTTTTCATCCCCTTAGATTGAAAATAAAACAACGTGATATCACGGAAAGATGCCTCAGAGTACATGTCTCTTAAAATATTTGCAGGAATTTTACTAACATGTAATAGTTCACATCAACGCTGACATTAGACCATAAATATCAACAGTAAATTCAGCAGTTTTTTCTCTTGGCCGAAAGAGCAAGTTAGGATCTGCATGCTCACACTCACATACTTACCTCTTTTTGTGACGTGTGTCTTGCATCAGATAGCACACCCCTGAATCATCAGATCCCTAACTTCCTGAGGCACCCACACATGTGTTGCAACTGTTTGATGCAAACCTAGTCATCTTTACACAATAACTGGCTCAAATAAGCAGTAAAAGGATAGCTCACAGAAATACTTTCTGTTTGATATGATCAAGCACGCAACTATGTCAAGTAATAGAATGTAGGATAAAAAGCCTAACTTTTAACGGAAGTGAGTCAGAGATCAAGATGGGATATTATATCTTAGCCATGAAATAATCGCTGGTGCTTTTTTATCCCGGTTTAAATGGGACATTAGCACTACAGTGTTACCCTGGGACTTCCGCTGGTCCATAGTGGGAAAGTGTTTTCACCATACAACTGCCCATTCAGAAAGGGAGTAACCATTCACGGTTGATTAGGAAAGGAGGGCATTGAATTTATGTCCTACAGCTGGGGACCCCTCCAGTCCGCCCCTGACCTCTCCACACGCACAGTACAAAGGGAGGGGGGCTCTTAACCGGGACGGGTCTGTGAATAATAATACGTTCCTGAGAAACTTTGGTTGCAATGGAAAGAGACAACAGCTCCTTTGTGTTGTACTCACCCTTTAACTCCCGAGACACCCACGGAGTGTCCAGGAGCTGCTGTCGCTGCTGTTATTACTCATTTTCATCAGGGAATCTAGTTTTGTATCGACTTTGCTGTTATATCTCTCTATCTCTTTGCCAAGTCTGTCTTTCTGTCTTTTCATCTTTCTATACTATCTCTCCCTCAGACCATCTTGAAAATGGTATTGCTGGGTTAAGTTGTATCCAATTTCATAGTCCCACCTAGAGTTGGCAGGGATCCAACAGGGTGGTGCACTCAAGATGAATGGCATTTTTAGCTCAGTAAGGCATTGTGATCCCTACCTTCTCTCGTTGCAGAGGAAACACAGTCCTTAGCAGGGGAAACAAAGGCAGTTCCACCTGTTCCATCTTGTACAATGGCTGACTGAAGTCCTCTTTTAAGGAAGGATATTTTCTCAGGAGACTCTCGTACAGGTTGCCCTCCCTGAGAGCCCCAAAATCAGCAGAGCCATTAGATGATTTAGTTAACAGAGGAAGATGATTGGCTTTGACAAGAGAAGGCCCTAGCAATACAGAAATGTTCTAATGTTCCAGTACCTCATCAATCTTCCCGATAGGTTCTTCAACATTTCGATGCACTGTTTGGGTTATGGCAAAATGTATGCTCAAAATAGTACAGATTAAATGTTCAACAACAATTAAATGTTCACCTTTAAAAAAAAAATCTTAAAGATTGTAGGTGTGAAGATCTTTTTTTAAAAGTATTATACAAAAAAAAAAACTAGTGGCTGTATCGGGTTGTCTTCATTCCCAGAGAGGTTTCTTCGTGTAAGAACCTCTGGATTTCCCATGTGTGTCAAAGTAAAGCTTCACAGCAATCTTTGGCTAAATGATTTACATTCCCAGCCTTCTGCATTTAAGGCCCATCACATAGTTGGATAGGTAATGGAAGCTTTTGTCAGGGAGCTTTCCCAGAACAAAAGAGGAGTTTTCATGAAATGTCTCAATGATTCGTAGTGCAGCTCATTCAATAGTTCAAGCCTCAACTTTATGAATCCGTAGGAAACATAATGTTTTTGAATCAGAAATACCCTCCTTCAAAAACACACTCACACAATTCTATAGCACCCAAGCCTCTGCTGGAGTCTACTGTGGCAGGCTGTAAAAGTCATAATAACCCATGACTTTTCTAGTGCTTTGAAATGTTTGGGATGACGTTTTCACCAAGCATCTTACTATCTGAAGCCAATGTGTTGTGCATTACTACACTGTGAACATGTCGTTGTTTCAGTCAAAAGGTTGGTGACTATTTTCTCAGAAAGCTTCTTTTATCAGAAACCTTTGAAAATAGACTATCCTGAAAGTAGACTTAATGGGGATAGGAAAATACCCATACGAGAGTTGTGCTTCATTGTTCATTTATCATGGCCAGCATAGCCTAATTTGTTCAGTTAATCATAAATATATAACCTTCTCAATCAGATTATGTTTCTTGCAAATGTGTAGCACATCCCCGGAGTAAAGTGGTGTTTTTCAAATTATTTCAACCAACAAGGCATGAAATGGGTTTCAGTGTAAACTAATTAGGCCCTTACAGTTTAGTATTGGCTGGTATTTATTTATTAAACTTAGCTGTAAAGTTTGGTTTGAGCTAGAAATATTTTAAGAAGATCGCATATTGGTGACAGAAACGTCAATATCATAATTTAGGGCATTAAACCTTTTTGTAATATACCTAATATCAATATCTAATAGTTTGAATCATTAAAGGAGTAAAATGGGAAAGGGATTGTGGTGCTCTCAACTCTCATCCATTATAGATTAACATTTGGTAAGGCAAGACACAAGGGCCAAATGTGGGCATCTTAACAGATGTTTAAGTCTGAGTTGTTGTTCAGGTGTGAGGGAAGGGTCAGAGTGAAGGCCAGAGCACCAAAGAGATAACATGTGCCTCTCTTAGACACTGAAGGCCAGTGTTGTCTGTTCGTAGACGAGTTGGCACACGTTTCCTTTCCAATGCTGGGAGGTAACACGTGTTCCTCCTTGACCAATGGTATGGTTTGTTTAGTTTAGACCGATACACTCGTTTCCACCTTGTCAACAAATAAGAACTTACTATGTCGTAGTAATTTCCAACTCTCTGTATTCATTAATACAATTGTACTTTGGTAATTGCCCGGAATCTCACTCTGTTTAATTGGTTATTATCTGTGAAGACCTGAACATTTCCATTACACACAGTCAATAATTTGTGTGGATAACACCTGAAATTTTCATTGTTCCACCAGGCCAACCTTTAGCAAATCACCGTTGTGAGTTGTGAGTTGATGGTTCTCCTAAGCCAAGTTTACATCAATGACATGCCAGAGTGTCCAAAATAAATTAAAACCTAGCAGCCAACACTTTAATCCCAAGCCAGGGTAAACCTAGCATAAGAAAATAGTTATCACATCACTTTCAAGTCATAAAGATAAATACAATCCATCAACTGAATCAAATAAACATGAGCATTTTCTTGTAAACGATCATGATATAATACTTGTGTTATAAACGGCATTGGTGAGCTGCAGATTAAAAAGGTGCTTTTATAGCTGACTCGACTTCCTTTGTAGTGTCATAGGCCTGTTCTTTGACACGACAGTGTGACACAGCAACATGGAGTCCCCCCCCCCCCCCAGGTGGGCCAGAAGGGCCTTATACAAACAGTACCTTCCAGGGGAGAGTAGAAGATGGATGACTTATGCATTGGAAGGGGGGCCGGTGGGGTAAGTGACCTTAGAAGGAAATTCCTGGTAGATGTGTCCTTTAGAAAAAAGAGAGCCTGATTCTGCAGACCAGAATGGCGGAGGCTTATAAGACAAGAAGAGATTTCTCCATAATGAAATACACATCCTTATCCAAGAATGTTGGGGGTGCAGATAGTTCCTAAAGGCTCAAAGTTGGAAAGGGTGTTTCTTGCTCAGATTTAACTCTCACTTTCTAACCTTGCTTGTATTCTCTTTCAAATCTCTTTCCATTAATCAGCTTGTGAAGCTTAGTGAACGTTATCTAGCGTAGGCCAGAGCTTTAGGAGAGATCAGCTGTGCTATTGTAATTAAATTCATAATGAGCGCTGTCACGGAGCCCGTGAAATCAGACAAGGACACTACTACTAATGGTGTCCTCATACACTCTCATCTCTCAATCATCTCCCACCACAACACCCATCCACGGAATGACACTAGCACACGATGGCCCACTAACAATATTTCAGAAGTGTCAGACAGTGCGGTTGCTGTCCAGAGGTTAACATAGGTGGTAGGCTTTCGAGGCAACACATTCAATTAAATTAATGTTTGAAAAACAAATGTGCTCACATTCACCCTGCATTGTTACAAATAACTCTTTAGTAAAAGAAACCAAGATAGACATAAACTGACGGTAAGATTATGTTTGATACAGAAGTTGACAGTGACAATAACATTGAAGTATTGAAATATTTTGTTCATTCACAGCTATGAGCCTATTTCTAGCTGTTGGTCTGTGTATATGTCTGTGAATACACGGGTGTTGATTAGCTGTCTCCATGGAGAGAGAGAGAAGGGTGGTGGTGGGGGTACATTGCCCCTGGAGTCTATTCAATTGTAATCCACTACATTCCTCTGGCTGCACAGTCTCCCCTAAACATCCTGACCCACACAAACAGATGGACTGTCACCAGCTGACTGGTTGCTATGTCAACCTTTTACTCCCTTTCATAATGAAACAATTGAGGTGACCAACACCACGCCCTCTTTAATCCAATTCCCCTCTCTTGGTTCAGCAATGTTGAACATTTGTCACAGCTCTTCCACCAAGGTATGTGAGCAGCTGTTCTCATCCAGCAAATAATCAAGATTGTGTTAATGTTAAGATTACAATATGCTAGATTTATCTAAATAAGAAACAACATTGGCTTAAGCTGAGAGGAATCTATTATAGTTTGTATCTTCATTGTTTTCTTGCAAGTCCTAGAATGTCTAAGTGCCTACAGTGCCCAAGCCAAGATGCATTTTGCCTAAGGTTCTCCACAGCTGTGGTTCGTTACTTGACTTATTGAGATCGAAGTCAACTCTAAAACTGTAAGAATGTTGGAGTACTTGACCAATAACAACCACTTCTGACTTAGACCAGTCCTTTTAAAAAGACTACTGAGAATACATAAATGATGTAGTTAATTGTTTCCCCCCGAAGTGATAATGACCTTTGGATGTCCTCATTGACCTGTGAAAGCTGGAATCACATGTTTGAACTGTTGACATCTCCCTTCATACGCCACCTTCTTTTTTCCACTTTCCGCTTGTCACTACAGCTTGCTGTTGGTGCAAAAACAAAGACTTAAATAGGATTAGGGAAACACAAAATGTGGTTTAAAATAGATGTGCCAGCATATTGCATAACTGGACAGAATGATGATATGTTCGCTCATTTGGCCCAAGTTTGCCTAAATTTAAAGCTGTTTTACAGGCTGGATTGAGATGTCCCAGATTGTCCAACTTGTTCTCCTGTACAATCAAAGTCTTCTGCGTAAAACATACTGTCTTTTTTCAAGAACATAATGGGCCCTCTTTTGTTCAATTTGCAACACAGCAGGGGATGGAAAAGGGGGATTTTAGGCTTGAGATAATAAGGCTGTGGAAGCGTAGTTATCAGCCATTACTATCTGAAAAGAGGTCTGTAGCTTCCTAAAACACCAGGGGGTCCTGGTAGGCCAGCATTACTCTATTCCAAACCAACAATCTTATTATCCTCGGTTAGAACCATCATTCATGTTGCTGGTCCTAAAAGTATTTTTAAAGTACACTTAAAGGGGGGCTAGAGCCATATTGCCTATGAACAGCAGATTAGTCTGGACATATCCAAATCTTTGTTGGTGGGTCATCATTTGAAACCCAAAGTTCCTGTGCCCACACAGGCACCGTGACACAGTCACTGCCCCCTCCTCCCTCACCGCAACCAGCTCTCCAAAGAAAACGCTGACGCTCTCCCAGACCAAACAAACCTGGTGATGTTATCATTAGTCTCCACAGCAGGCCAGCTCGCCCCTTGGTGTTTTCCTAAACACTCTCCCAGTAAAAGCTTCAGTCTCGCTTCCACTCTGGTTCTCTGCGTTTGCTATCTCTGACACCACAGATTTGTAAGGGTCAAGTTAAAGTAGTTGGCCTCTGGCCGCAGAGGAAAAATATATTACTAATACAATGGATTTTGATTCAAGTGAACTTGTTTGCTGTTGTTGTTTTTTCAAATCTTCAATGTGTGATGAGGGGGAATATATTTGTCCATATTTAGGTCAATGTGCGCTACTGTAGACTGAAAAAACATTGAGGAGAGCATTTGAGTTAACATAACATAACACATAATACCTACAATCACTTTGGCCCCACATCCCTACCGTAATTCTCTCCCATGCATGTTTTGAGCATATGAGAAGTGTGAGAAGAACAATGTTTCTGCCCGCATTAAAAAATAAAAACTATAACACTACTCTTGGTGTATGAGTCACTCCATTTATCTAACAACATCTTGTTCTATCTCAATCTGCAGGGAGCGATCTAGAGCCCCAACTCATTTACAAGAAAAAGGGAGTGTGAGCGCATCCCCATTTGCACAGCTGAGCCTCATCAAACTGCACATTTGCTAATTTTGTCTTTTGTTTTCTGAATAACACCGTGCCAGTGTCTGTGTGCTGTTAGCAATAGCACCAATAGTGCAATCCATATTCTCACAGTACCACAACTGAGAGCAAAGTCAATTCTTTAAAGATGCATGTACAAATCCATCCCACCCCCATCTTTAACCTTGCGTTTCATGGGCCTTGTTAAAAGCTGTATAACCCACAGTGGAATTAAATGGGGCGTCCAAGTTCATCTGGCATGATGTTGCTTGACTGCCACTGTTTGATAGTCACAGCAGAAGGGCATGTTGTAGTCATTTGTTGACAGGCCCTTGTTCTATTTCCCAGCTTTCTTGTCAAGTAATGGAATACACTTAGAAACAGCCAGAGTGGCCCTTTTGGGGATGGATCACATGTTTGTTAGGACTTTAAAGCAGCAGCTTAATTGAAGGCATTCAAACTGCTGCTTTGAACCACCCATGGCCTTCCACTTAGTCCATGTTTGTCTTACTTTTGAACCCTCTCTGAAGCAAGTAATGAGGGGAGATTTATTTTGGATGTTGATTCATACACACACAAGCTCTCTCTCTCTCTCTCTCTCTCTCTCTCTCTCTCTCTCTCTCTCTCTCTCTCTCTCTCTCTCTCTCTCTCTCTCTCTCTCTCTCTCTCTCTCTCTCTCTCTCTCTCTCTCTCTCACACACACACACACACACATACACAGTTCTTCACTGAAACAATTTGATGTTTTGGACTTGTGAGAGTCTAAGATAGGTACATTTATCCCTAAAGAGGTATGACTTGTTGTGCATTGCCCGGTCAAGAGCAGTGTGTTTACTCAGTCAGTCCTAGCTCCCAGTGAACTCTGAACTTTGACCTGTGAACTCCTACCCCCCTATTAGGAAACAGCACTCATGCTGAAGTACTTGTCCCCAGTGGAATCCTGCCATTTTAGCCTACTTCCCTGTCATTTAGAGCTTCACCACTACAAGTAGGAAAGATACACCATGTCCCTGGTTGGTGGGGGGAATGTGCTGCTCACTACATAAGGCATTTACCACATGGTTCACAGCAAGGGTGGCCAGCCGAGACGGGTGAGAGGAGGACAAACAACCTACTCAGAGAAGGAGAGAGTAGGGTCACATCACAAAAGCCCGAATGGATTTGGTGAAGAGCTGAAACTGACTTGACTCAACTCAAATGAATCAAGGAAAGTAGCTGCTTAAGTCGCTAAGAGATTAAAGGAACTACTGTATGTTGAAAATAAGCATGGAGAAACATGTCAAGATACTTCCCTTTGCTGAAATGAAGGCAGCTGCTGATGGTCTCAATTGTGCACTGGTTTGACGTATAATTCTGACCTCAACCACTCATGGGATTATGACAGATGCCTTGGTTGAGTCATTTCAGTAACACAAAGATATGTTACAATATGTTGAATGTGAGGGTCAGTGAGCTCAGGGTACAGCAAAAGTAGATTACTCTCCCAAGCAATGTGTGGATATTTTATACAAGGGTTGGGTCTTTGAAGATCTTTGAAATAAAGCAGCCGTAGCGCAGTGGAACATAACATTGCCGTAACCACATGTTGTAAACTTTACACTTGTTGTTCAAAGCATTCTCACAAGGTCCTGGTGTAAGCAATTGAGGTATTAAACCTACTAGATGGCATAGGGACTTAAACCAACAAAGTTGTGTGTGGTCGGTTTAGTTTTTTTTGTTTTTTTTGTAACCCTCTCCTTGATTGTCTCGTGTATGTGTGTGTCTGCACGTGTGTTTCTCTGTGTGCTGTGTCGATGTGTTAGTAAGCAGATCTTTTTCGCTTTTTTTTTGAAGACGTAGACAGCTTGTCTGATTGTAAAACTCACTGGACCACACATAATACACAGTGGCTCCAGCCATGAACAGATTGTGACTGCTGTCGCCCAAGCCAACACTGCCTTCTGTTACCTTTCCGGTAGGTCACCCACCCAAAACATGGCTTTCGCCGAAATGTGTGTACTGCAATGCAACAATTGGACCATTTTTCATGGGAAGGAAATCATAATCCCTCTGATCCATGTTGTCTCATGTCAAGGCAAGGTCTTACCTACATGTCACCATATGTGACAAGTTGATGTCACATTGACTAAAAAGCATCAAAGCTAGTCACATATCACTGATTATTCTCCGAAACAAGACACACTATAATATTACTGCTGCCGAGCTCAATCGAATAGATCTCTACTGTAACAACCCCGTGCAGATGCGAGAAATTGGAGGTAACGTATCTGAACACTGTCATTCACCACTTAGATACACATGACCCAATCTGCTTGTTATCCTCTAATCACATCTAGGTTATCTGGGGATAGAGAAGGCTGAGAGAGACAGAGAGTCCACACAACTGCAAAACTGAATGCTTTGCTGTAGTTCCACTTCCTCCAGTGTGAAGTAATTGGTAGCTTGCAAACGGTATGCTTTCAAAGTAGCTTCCCCAACACTGCCTGGTAGACATATTATTATAATTTGTAGACTAGGGCATTGCTCAAAATCACTGGAAGACATATGAAAGCCCAAAATAGTTAAATATCCTGTTTGTGAGATGAGCATTGGGGTGTGTGATAGAATCAGACAAGAGAAGACAGAGCACAAGTAATACAAAAAAAAAAGATCTGCACGCACAGGGCTCCTGTGGAAGGTGCAAGGAGTGACAGAACTGAAGAACAGAGAATGAGACAGTGAGAGGAAAGAGTGGCAGAGGAAAGGCAGAGAATCTAGGGCAGCAAAAGACTGCTCTATTTCCATCTGAAATAAGTTCCCCTGCCTGGCCCAGCAGGACTCAGAGAACGAAATGCTTTTTGTCTCAGCTGTTGATGGTAGCAGGTTGCAGACTTATGGGAAGCTCTCCCAACCTCCTGTTGCAACAACACCATGCCAAGCCTTTCAGGTATTTTCACACGCAGTGGTGACTTAAAGTCTAGCCAGATTATGCTAATTTGCTCTGCTTGTTTGCATTTTTATTTTGCAAGTATCGATAATGAGCAGCCATGCTAGAAAAGATTAGCACAGTTCAGTTTGGAGCTACTCTAAAATATACCGTATGCAGCAAGATAACTTTACTACAGCCATCTTTATTCCAGAAAACACAATATGTACATACCTATCTGCTGGCCTGAAAAAAGCTTACTGTTGAATTTTGAAATGTGTAAAATTGTATTAATCGCTTTTAAAGCAAATCAGGGTTAAGCCGTAGCCTACATTATGGAGCTTATCTCACCCAATGAACATTAGGTCAGCCTTTGGGCCAGTAGCAAAGCAGTTAATGTTCCAAGTCAGAGATAAAAAAATGCAAATAAACTGCTAACCACATTTAATCTTTTAAAAAGAATTGTTTTACCCAGAGATGCGAAAGCTGCTGATTTAGCCAATCCAGCTTTGATGCAGCAATGTGTCAAATGGATAGTTTCTAGAACATGATTATCAATCGGACCTTTGTCAACCCACTTCACATCCAAAATGGAATGACGGTAGGCCCTATCTATTTGGCAACGTTATGATGTCTTTTGGGAAAAGCCCGCCATTATCAGCTCTATGTTCCCATCTCAGAGGCGCCAAGTGAACAGTGGATGTGTCCCAGGCAGGGCCCTGTTGAAGATGGATGTTCACCGGCAGGCTGCTTGAGCTGCTGCTTACTTATGCACCGCTGGACAGGCTGCCTTTGTCATTAGATTAAATGCATAATTCATCCACACATTACTGGACAGGAAGGGGGAACAAGTGATTGTGACGTATATACATAATATATATATATATATATATGTATATACGTCACAATCACTTGTTCCCCCCCATGTGTCTGTGTGTGTGTGTGTGTGTGTGTGTGTGTGTGTGTGTGTGTGTGTACACGCGCGCATCTGAGTGTGTTTATGCATGGTGGTGTGCGTGTCTGCGGGGGAGAGGTTGGGGAAGATTCGGTGCTAAGATGAATGGGCTGTAAGGCTGTGAGCGGGGCTGTGCTAGCACGTGTCCCCAAAGCCCATGTCTCCATATAGAGGCATGGCTCCCCAGAGCCACAGTCTGACAGACTAAACTGTGCACCATTAGAACACATTCATCAGTAGTGTCTCCAGAAAACACAAGTCAAGGCTAAAGTAAGGCATGGGATCAATACAAAGAGAAGAAGTGCGCACACACACACACAAACACACACACACACACACCTTTCAGATACATACTGTAAACCCCCAACCCCTCTCAGGATGATGCACTAATCCTGATCGTAGGATTAAACTGGTGTAAGTGTGTGTGTGTGTGTGTGTGTGTGTGCATGTGTGTGTGTCTGAGGAGACTGGGTGAAAAAAAAAGAAAAAGGTTTTCTCCCGAGTTTACCCACCGCCTCCAGTCAGGACTGTGTAAACACTTCATCCTCCTCCGGCGAGACTGCAACTCACCAGACTAAACGCCCTGGGCCCTGGCCGAGCAGCTAGTCATGCTGGGAGCTGCCAGCCTGCCTGCCGGGCCATTCATCCAGTCAGACTCCGGTATCAGCCGGCCCTGAAAAGGTCATGGACAAATGAACTGGCGGGGAGACCGCGCTCTCTGGGCCTTGACGGATAATGTTTGTTTCAACAATCCGCCTGGTGACTGGACCCCTCTTTCAGCCCTCTTTACCCATTCACTGAAGCAAGTTAGCAGCGCAGGCATTTTTATGTTGCCTCCAAAATACACATTTTGACGCCTAAAAGCCTCCCGTGTGAGGGCCGTTGTGATGTCTTGACCAGCTCATTTTAATTGTGTGGGCTGTATTCTAGCCCAGCACTACACTGTAGCTTAGTTTGTGTTAGCTGTATAATACTTAATAGTGTTCTTACTAGCACAAGAGATAGTCAGTACCACTTTTTCTATGGAATACAGTTCACTGCTTAGCTCATACTAATAGTTTACCATTTATCATGTATTGTTAACCATTGCTAACAATGCAAACACCATTAGTCATGAGTTACTGTCGAGAACGCCAATAATGTGCCTGGCTCAGGGAGAATATTTGGGCATTGACATCTTACATACACTTAACTTATCTGTCTTTCTGTGTAACTCTAGGAGTAATATATAACAGACGAACCAAGTCAATTGACAAAATTGTGTAATTCTTTCCCAAAGAGACTGTATTAACAATGGCAACTCGATTTTAAATCTCAAAATCAGTAAGTGAGGTTTGCCTGCAACTTTCAGTCGGTCCATCTGTCTGTCCATGAAGACATGTGTGGGAATGGATTGATTGATTAACCCTTTCCTGACCTCAGAACATGTTTTTTTGGGGCCAAGTGGAGCCCGTAGAACTTCTGTTCTTTTCTCTTTCGAGGGACTGTAGCTCCCCTCCCCCATGCGCTGTTTCACCCCCTGACTGTCAACCCCCCAACTCCTCTCCCTCAGTCAGAAAGAAAACACACCCTCCCCCACTACCTCTGTCGAATTAACAACACAGGGACTGGTAACAGGGGGTTATCTTTGATAGATTGAAGATTGTACTGTATTTATTATTCATTCATTTATTATTGTATTTATTGTTGTATAGGATAGATTTTATTTGCTAGAATTTACTTTTGGAATGTACAATTCTCACCACATAATAACAGTCTGGTAGAATTCTCTCAGAGCCAACACTACCCCATTTCATTAGTCCTCCTTATCTGCAATACTTAAGACTGACCTCTGAGAGTAAGCTCAAAGAAAACAAAGACCGACACATTTGTTTAAATGTGCAAACGTGCTACATGCAAATACTCCCATACACAAACACACGCATTCAGAGGATGACCTATATATATGCCAGACCACCCAAACAATACATTGCTGCCAACCCTCTGGAAAAAAAAACAATAGCCTTAAGCTTAGAAAGCATGCCGTCACATGAAACATGATGTTGTTAAAGTCACAAACACATCAGCACATACCAGAGGCTATGGCTCTGTGTGTGCTATCTATGTCTGAGTAAAGAAATGTAGAAATATAGCTGGATATACTACATGGTCAAAATGTTAACAAATCTTCACTGTTAATACATACACCAACATGAATGCTTTCTGCGTCCTATATGAACACCGGGGCATTTGGCAAAAAAGCACAAACAATTAATAAAAAAGCCCAGAGCGGTTTTAAGTAGACAATTAGGGTACTGTAGGGTACTGAAGGAAAACAACCACGAGAGAAAGAGAAGGAGGGGGAAAGGAAACTAAAAAGAAGGTGGTTGACAAATGCACACTGAAATAAAATAGCATGTCCTGGTACAGAGTGTTCTGGGAAGAATCTTTTAGTCTTCAGGAGAGAATATTTTCCCATGGACAATAAATTAGATTTTGCCATATTGTGTGGCAAAACAATTTAAAGGACAAGTTGATGTTCTGTGTCATTGTCCCGTAGGCTTGTCTTCCATATACAGTGTGATATCTCCCCTGTTTGAATATTATTTTTGCCCTACATTTCATCCACATTGGCTGGACAGTGTAAGGTTTGCCATATCAGACTGAGGGAGTCACTCATAAAACTGGAAACTCTTCTTCTATGTCCATGAAACCACTCCCTTTTTCTTGACCCCTGTTGATAGTAGGTTGATCTGAGCTCTATTCACATAGATGTGTGTAGAAACAAAGAGGTAAGGACCAAATCAATGCTTCCCTCATATGAAGTCTTACGAGAGAGTGCGAGTATTGCTATTTGATTGCAGCATGTGACGTTAATGTAGGCTGCATATCACCATCCCCTTCCCAACTACCTAAGCATACCTGCATAACAGTTGAGTCAGACACCATGCCATGTTGCCTTTCCTTGCTGTAAAGTCCAATAAAGAGAAGCTTTGGACCAGGTACCCACTACCACAGTTTAACATATGAGGAGAAGGTGCCCAACCCCCCATCCTATGATCTATGGCTAAGGAAATAACAATTCCCTTATTAATAGCTGTTTATTATTCCCATCGGTATTTTCAGTCTGTCTCCCTGGCAACAGCAGGCTATTGACATAGAATTGTGCCACCGTGTGCAGTTATGTGGGTTTTTTATTGTGTTAAATGACTGGAGAATAATTATTAGAGCAAAGAAGAATCAAGCTACGCAAATAATTACAAACGGATACATTTAGCATTTCATTAGCACCCAGTTGGGGAGAAGGGCTTGGAAAGTGATGAGCCATCTGCTTAACCAGTGGGGCAACTGTATATGTCTTGACATTGAATTACTCACCACAGGACACTGTATTCATTTGACATGATAATTTGAGCAGGGTCAAGAGTTTTCTGACATTATCATAAAGAAAAAGGTGTAGATTGGTGACGTAAGGGAGCATTTAAGCCTGATTTGCCAACACAAATAATATCTTGATAGACAACAAGTTAAATCGCATCCCCAAAAATGTGAGGGGGAGTGAAACAAATGGCGGAAATGTGTACTTAGTTGTTGTACTAGGGTTACATGTGAAGAGACAAATAGATATTGGATTCCTTGACATCATTCCTGAATCTCCCACTTATTAGCACACACACATTTGTTAGAGTGTAAAATCTATCACCTGACAAATGACCTTTGCTCCAAGACACGTTCACCCAAGAAATAGGCTGAGGTAAACCCTGTTGGCATTATGCTGCAGATAGCTTACCGAACTGAACAATCTGCACAATAGCTATTGGCTCAATGCTGTTGCACCTAGAACAAAATTATTGACCGCTTCCCCAAGATTAGAATTGGGAGACAATGTTGTCTCCAGAAATGAAACACTAGACCAGACAAGAACAACATAGCCCTAGAGTCAAAGACATGAAATCCCTGAGGTCAAACTGAGTTGCTTTTGCCTTCTGTGGTTCCCAAAGAGGGCAGTCCTCAGAAAGACAGTGCTGGATCTGTTCTCTGGTGGTTCCACACAGTGATCCTCTTGCTTAGTGGGATCTGTCCTGAGAGTACTCCAGTATTCTGAGTCATTCTCTGGCACTGTGTACCAATGGGATGTGCAGTCATGACTAAAGAAGACGCACACAAGCACCAGACACACAAATGCCAACACACAGAATCATGAACACAAATGGTCCTAACTTGTTGCAATAACAGGACCATATATCTAGAGCTGTTGCCAATACATTGGCATGCTGTGATTTAGCAATCTTCATATCGAAATATTGATGTTGTGCTAAAAATACGAATGCCTATGCCTGCTTGAAAAATTACCTTATTAATTATTATTGTTGTCCTGTATGTACATGGTTACCGTTTTCTACTGTCACATCTGATGTGCATAACCAAATTAACTAGTGCACAGCATGTCTATACATTTTACAGCAATTTTTGCTGCATTTCACGTTTAATATCTAGATTATACTAAATGGCCAATCTGGAAAAATATTTCCACAATAAACGAATTATTTGGTGCACTGCCTACACATTTATATGTATGTGTATTTTACAAGTACTTCAAACTTACCAGTCATACCATTCCATTACCATTCAGTAAGATATTTTAAACACAAAAAAAACAAAACATGAATTTACACCAATTGCAGGGGGAGGAACTTATAAAGTGTAAGTTTGGGGGAAAGTATAAGGAAAGAGTGTAGTGGTAGTAGGTCAAAAGTTCAGAGTACCTTATCAAAGCCTTCTGTGGATATTTCCATTTCCAAAGCATTGTTATCTCTTTTATAATCACAAAAGAACAAATTCAACCACATTGCTTTTAAATCTTTTAATATTCCAAAAATACTTCGATTTGGCTTTCTAGTACATAAACAGCCTGGATTTGCTCTTCTGTACAGTGTGGTACTCTACTATTATGTTAGGAAATGAAAAGTGCAAAGTGGTGGACCATGTTACAGGCTATGTTATTCTGAGTCCACCACGCATAGTAAAGGCTACTTCAATGCTCCAAACCTTCTCATTATCAGCATTAAGTTACATCCTTAACAACATGTACCAACTTTATTGTGTCTTCAGTCTTTTATGAATGAGTATGGGTCAAACTGCCCAATGACCCAGCCCCCGTGCAAACTGAAACTTACTTTCAAGATAAGCATTCACTGAAGACCTGTTGATAGAAAAGAAGCTGTTCAAATGTCCATAACATACTACAGTAAGCTTTTTTCCAAATGAAATGTCAAGCTAGGTTGAAAATCAATGGTAAAGCAGCAATTAACGGGCCAGCCCGTTTTATTTATTTCTCAATGCTGTTGTTCCTAAGATGGAAGTAATTTCAAGTGTTCTATTTGGTTAACCTTGGTAAATAGACCGCACACACAGAATAATCTGCTTGTGTGAAAAAGCATCATTCAACAGGGTTCACAGCGTCAGCTACCTTGACAATAACCCACATTAACTTAAAAACAGAAATCACTGCAAAGTATACCTCTTCTTAGGGCAACAATGGCATACCCGAATAGCATCTTAGTTACAGTAATTATGTGTGATAGGCGTACATTGCCTATTGACAGGGGGTGGCTATCGTTTTTTCTTTTGCTTTAAAGATTTTCTCCTTTTAACTATCATTTCATATAGTTTATCCATCCCCTCATGTAGTCCCTCTCCAATTATGGCACATGCAGGCTGGACATGGTATGTTGTGGCAGGGGTAAGCTCATGTAAAGCAAGCTGTTTTTCAATATCCGCCACTGGAAGAGATTTGGGCAGGTCCTGCTTGTTGGCTATTACCAGCAAAGGTGTCCCTTGGTTCTCTGCAAATTTGGTGACTTTATGCAATTCAGTCTTTGCCTCCTCCAGCCTGTCAACATCCACAGAGTCCACAACATAGATTATTCCGTCAGTGCATCGGCTATATGATTTCCACAAGGGCCGCAGCTTTTCCTGGCCTCCTACGTCCCAGAAGTGACAACTGATCCCCTTTGCGGTGCCATTACTCAATTTGATTTTCTCAGTGTTGAATCCAATAGTTGGCACAGTGTTGACAAATTCGTTGAATTTTAGTCTATACAGAACAGTCGTTTTACCAGCGGAATCCAGTCCTAGCATCACAATATGGAGAGACTGGAAGGCAGATATATTTGAGAAACTGTTGCCCATTTTCTATAGTAGGTGAAGGGGAGGTCCAGTCCCTTTTATCACACCACTATATGAAAGCAAAGCGTCTAAATATTTTGATTTTTCCAATTATTTAATGGAAGAATAGAAAAATATAATATTCGAACAGTTTCAAGTCTCTCAGATAGGCTAACCTTTGTGCGCTTGGACTGAATGATTACCTTCGTTTGTCGCTCTCAGCTGCGACGAAGAGTGCGCGCGTCGGTAGGACGCAGCGCGACGTTCATTAGCATTCTCCTCACACAGTCAATTTAAAATCCCATTTTGAGACCATTAAATTTAGACTCACAGGACAGATTAATGTTAATTTCGATGTTGCAAAAGAAAAGATTAGTTCTGTTCAGAGGCACCTTCTTTATGTGTTATTCGTCGCTGTCTTATAGGAAGCACTGCGCACTTGTTTCTCCACCAGCACGTCGGCTGTCCAGAGGATATCGTTACCATAGAAATTACGCGTGTGTAAAAATGTCTTTCAATTATTGTTAACGTAATCCCGTCAGAATATGCAACCAAGGTCCGCCAAAATGAATCCACAAATGCTCCTCCCCTAAAACATTGGTAATGTAGACTAGTACTTAACACGAGGTCCTTCCCCCGCGGCTGCTGCGTAAACACTAGTGCTTGGAAGAGGGACCAGACTGAGAAACAGCGCAGTTGCCTTCCTCGCTCCACCCAGTCGGGCCATGTGCCAAACAAACCTCCTGTGTAAGGATACGCTGAATCCCTATTATTGATTATATATCCAATACGACTGATTATCATCACAGCAAATACATTTTGTGGTGCTTGTCCAAAGTGCATGATGCACTTGCATAATGAAATAAAACAAACTAGAGATTAAACGCCAACAAATATTGAAAAGCTATAAATAACATGTTGTAGTCTAGCTTTTCAATTTGTGCAGGCCTATGCCCTCCTAAATGACTTTACCCTTAATTTATAATTGGCTATAACCAATTTTATAACATACAAGACATGGAGCTGAGGCAAATCTATTGTGAAGTAGTGGTATTTTGTTAATCTCAGCGTTGATTTTTGAGGGCTTGTGTCAATTGACCTAATGCGGTTTACAGTGTCACCATCTGGCGGAAAATGGCAGTACATGACTGTATATAATTCCTATGGCCCATAGTATTTGAAGCTGGCATAGGTATAGGATAGAATAGGCTGACCTGGAATGGGTAGTTCAATAAACTTTATATATATATATATATATATATATATATATATATATACAGTGAAGGAAATAATTATTTGATCCCTTGCAGATTTTGTAAGTTTGTCCACTGACAAAGAAATTAAAGGTCTATAATTTCAATGGTAGGTTTATTTTAACATTCAGAGATAGAATTAAAAAAAAGGAATCCAGAAAATCACATTATATAAAATATATACATCGATTTGCATTTGATTGAGTGAAATAAGTATTTGATCCCCTATCAACTAGCAAGAATTCTGGCTCCCACAGGCCAGGTATATTAGTCCCCCTCACTCTAAGAAAGTGCTCCTAATTTCAACTCGGTACCAGTATAAGAGACACCTGCCTCAACTCTTTACCTGTATAAAAGACACCTGTCCACAGAATCAATTAATCAGATTGCAACCTCTCCACCATGAGCAAGACCAAAGAGCTGTCTAAGGACGTCAGGGACAAGATTGTAGACCTGCACAAGGCTGGAATGGGCTACAAGACCATCGGCAAGCAGCTCGGTGAGAAGGAGACAACTGTTGGTGCAATTATTCGAAAGTGGAAGAAACACAAAATGACCATCAATCGCCCTCGGTCTGGGGCTCCATGCAAGATCTCTCCTCGTGGGGTATCGAGGATCATGAGAAAGGTGAGGGATCAGCCCAGAACTACACAGGAGGAGCTTGTTAATGATCTCAAGGCAGCTGGGACCACAGTCACCAAGAAAACCATTGGTAATACACTACGCAGGAATGGATTAAAATCCTGCAGCGCCCGAAAGGTCCCCCTGCTCAAGAAGGTACATGCACAGGCCCGTCTGAAGTTTTCCAATGAACACCTGAATGATTCAAAGGGGGCTTGGGAGAAGGTGCTGTGGTCAGATGAGACCAAAATCGAGCTCTTTGGCATCAACTCGACTCGCCGTGTTTGGAGGAAGAGAAATGCTGACTATGACCCCAAGAACACCATCCCCACCATCAAGCACGGAGGTGGAAACATTATGTTTTGGGGGTGTTTCTCTGCTAAGGGGACAGGACAACTTCACCGTATCGAGGGGAGGATGGACGGGGCGACGTACCGTGAAATCTTGGGCGACAACCTCCTTCCCTCAGACAGGACACTGAAAATGGGTCGTGGGTGGGTCTTCCAGCACAACAATGACCCAAAACACACTGCCATGGCAACAAAGGAGTGGCTCAGGAAGAAGCACATTAAGGTCATGAAGTGGCCTAGCCAGTCTCCAGACCTTAACACCATAGAAAATCTATGGAGGGAGCTGAAGCTTCGAGTTGCCAAACGACAGCCTCGAAACCTTAAGGATTTGGAGAGGATATGCAAAGCGGAGTGGACCAAAATCCCCCCTGAGATGTGCGCAAACCTGGTAACCAAGTACAAGAGACGTCTGACCAACAAGGGTTTCTCCACCAAGTACTAAGTCATGTTGTGCTAGGGGATCAAATACTTATTTCACTCAATCAAATGCAAATCAATGTATATATTTTATATAATGTGATTTTCTGGATTTCTTTATTTTGATTCTATCTCTGAATGTTAAAATAAACCTACCATTGAAATTATAGACCTTTAATTTCTTTGTCAGTGGACAAACTTACAAAATCTGCAAGGGATCAAATAATTATTTCCTTCACTGTATATACATATATATATATATATATATATATATATATATTTATATATATATATATATATGTATATAAATATGAATACAAATGTTACAACAATACATATTTACAAGGATCATGGCATGATTCCGCCGCCCTTTGCTGTAGGTTAGTTAAAGTCCACTTTTGGATTCAGATTTTTTTTTAAGTAAATTGCACTTTTCCTACATAAGACTACATAAGAGACTTGTGAAAACATGACTTTTGCCTTCAGAATGTGATGAAGAGTTAAGGCAGTGTTGAAGGCAAAAGGGGGGTCCAACCCGGTACTAGCAAGGTGTACCTAATAAAGTGGCCGGTGAGTGTATATACTATATATATATATATATATATATATATATATATATATATATATATATATATATATATATATATATATATAGAGAGAGAGAGAGAGAGAGAGAGAGAGAGAGAGAGAGAGAGAGAGAGAGAGAGAGAGAGAGAGAGAGAGAGAGAGAGAGAGAGATTTTTTCCAAATAAAATAACATTGAATTGAGCAGAAATATAGTCTAGACATTGTTAATGTGGTAAATGATTATTATATCTGGAAAAATATCAGATTATTTATGGAATATCTACATAGGTGTACAGAGGCCCATTTTCAGAAACCATCACTCCTGTGTTCCAATGGCATATTTTGTTAGCAATTCCAAGTTTACCATGTTAAAAGGATGATTGATCTTTAGAAAGCCCTTGTGAAATTGTGTTAGCACAGCTTAAAACTATTGTGCTAATTAACGAAGCAATACAATTTGCCTTCCTTAGGCTAGTGGAGTATCTGGAGCATCAGCATTTGTGGGTTCGATTATAGTCTCAAAATGTCCAAGAAACTGGTCATTCTTCTAAAACTCATCAGTCTATTCTTGTTATGAGAAATGAAGGCTATTCCATGCGAGAAATTGCCAAGACACTAAAGATCTCATTCAACGTTGTGTACTACTCCCTTCATAGAACAGCGCAAACTGGCTTTAACCAGAATAGAAAGAGAAGTGGGAGGCCCCGGTGCACAAGTGAGCAAGAGGACAAGTACATCAAGGTCTCTAGTTTGAGAAACAAATGCCTCACAGGTCTTCAACTGGCAGCTTCATTAAATGGTGCCTTCAAAACAGCAGTCTCAACATCAACTGGGAAGAGGTGACTCCTGGATGCTGGCCTTCAAGGCATAGTAGCAAAGAAAACGGCAATACCAAGGCCAATAAAAGGAAAAGATTAAGATGGGGGACAAGAACACGGACGTAGAACAGAGGATTGGACGAAAAAAAAGTGTTATGGACAGACAAAACTAGTTTGATGTGTTTGAATCACACAGAATAACTTTTGTGAGACACAGAGCAAATAAAATGATGCTGGAGTAGTGCTTGACGCCATCTGTCAAACATGGTGGAGGACATGTGATGGTCTGGGGGTGCTTTGGTGCTGGTAAATTGACATATTTGTATAGGGTTAAAGGGATCTTTAGTAAGGAAGGCTATTACTCCATTTTGCCACGCCATGCCATACCCTGTGGACGGCCCTTGATTGTAGCCCTTTTTGCCCTACAACAGGACAATGACCCAAAGCACAGCTCCAAACTATGCAATTACTATTTAGGGTGGAAGTAGTCAGCTGGTATTCTGTCTATAATGGAGTGACCAATGCAGTCCCCAGATCTCAACCCTATTGAGCTGTTGTGGGAGCAGCTTGGTACCTAAGAAGTGTCCATCAAGCAAATCAAACTTGTGGGAGGTGCTTCAGGAAGCATGGGGTGAAATTTCTTCAGGTTACCTCAACAAATTGGCTGCTAGAATGCCAAGGGTCTGCAAGGTAGATTTTTTGACGAAAGCAAAGTCTGAAGTACAAAATTATTATTTCAAGTGAAAATTATTATTTCTAACCTTGTCAATGCCTTGACTATATTTTCTATTAATTTTACAGCTCATTTGATAAATAAAAGTATGCTTTCATGAAAAACATGACATTTTCTGGGTGACACCAAACTTTTGAGCGGTGGTGTATATAATCAAATGTATTCAACTCCCATTGCAAATTAGGTTTATTAGCAAAATTCACACTTTCAGCTGTTTGCAAGAAAAAACAATCATAGAAGAACAATGTAAATAGCTAAACACAACTAATATAACTAAGAGAATGACCCTGGATCAGTTACAAATACTCTTTGAAATAGTAATTCAGCAAAAGATACTTTTTTTGCCATTTGCCCAAATCTTAATTATCACTATGAATGATAAACAATAATTATTTGGTTTAGTACAGGCTGAAATTCATAAAAAATAACTGAATTCCCTCATATGTCACTTGCATGGAACATATCTGAATTTAACATCCGATTAGTAAGAAATTGTCAATAAAACTTCAGGTTCTAATTTCTAGTTAATTTGTTGTCTTCCTCAACAGATAATTACTTTATTGAACTCACTCTGAAACAAATTACTTCAAAGCATGACAAATATGAGACGAATTGCTTCAAGCCATATAAACAAATTCATTCCTTTGCTTATAGGATTCACAAAAGCCAAAGTTCTCAATTGCAAACATGTCTCCTTCAACCTTAGAAGACTTTCTTCCCTCCCTCTTCTCTTTCTTTCCTCAGTTATCATTTCCTTTTCTACTGTATCCGTCTCCCTTTCCTCACACACATAACCTCCATGCTGGAGTCCAGAAGAGCCCTCAGTAATGAGATGGGACAGCCGCACTCCATCCCACTTTTCAACCTGTCAATCCCTGCAGTAATAGAAACTGGTTCATATCTAATCTCTGCTCCTCTCCTCTACTGACCCTGCCAAATGGAATGGGCCTCTCTGCACCCACCATCTTACCTGGCACCCACCAGACTGCTAATGGACTCAGAATTGCCCACAGACAGTCAGAGAGAGGCAACAGATTACCACTAAAAGGACTCCTCATACTAGTCTATTTGGACTTGTTTACTCTAACTGTTTACTACTGAAATGAGAAACGGGGCCTTCCTTTCACACATCTCTTTTGTTTCTGCTGCTTATGGTTCTTTTCTAGTATAGAGGAGCTTGGTAGATACATGAAACTTCAAAATATTTCACCAGAAAAAGAGAGCCTGTTGTTTGCAATTGTAATAAACTGTTTTTGATATTATTTTTGTGTGTATGTACTTTTAAAAGTTCTGCATTATTCTGTTTTTATTTCATGTTTTAATATTTTAAAATAATTAATATATTTCTTGAGTTTTGTTTTTGTGCAAAGGGGGGGGGGGGGGGGGGGTTGCAGACAGTGGCTTTATCTCAATGTAGTCCCCTTTTTATTTTATGGAGGAAAAATGGAGGAAAAATAAATATCTTACAAGATCGTAAAATTATTTGGATGAGAGGTTGAAAAATGAATTATAAGAATGACATTATTGGTCTCCAATATTATTTACTTGAATGATATGCATATTTTTCTCACTAGATGGCAGAGTAAGATCAAAAACATATTTATCAGGTTGTCTGAAATTTCCGTTCAGTACTAAGCGTTCATGAAAACCTTGTGGACTGAAGAACATTTCTTGTGTCATAATGGATTGATGATTTTTTTTTTTTGACGCAGATATATAAAATGTGATCCCTTTGGAATCTACCTGAACCCTCTGAAAACCAAAGGGTTATGAGTCACACCCAAAACTGTTCTAGCAGCACGTGTTGCCAAATACACGCATATTGAAAATAGCAAAAACCTTCAATCACACTCAAACTTGGTCGGTCCAGGAAACCACTGATCCAAGGAATACCAGTCACCGGTGCTAGGTAGCACAAACACAAAGCTGTGTGTATTGTATCATTACTTTAAGCACCTCTGACGGAGGTATCAATCACTGGCGTGACTGGTACCAGCCATTGCAGTTCTACTGCATCAACCTTCTTTCTCACCACTCTCCCCGTCACAGCTACCGTAGAGAACACACACACACACACACACACACACACACACACACACACACACACACACACACACACCCTGACACATATACGTATGCACATCCTTCTACTTCACTTCACAGCATGAGTTTGGAGGAGGGTGTTTTTCAAGCTCTGGCTCTTGGATGAGACCCAGCAGATGTGCTGTCGGTAATGCTCGGTCCCCCTTGGTTTTCATCACGATTGTGATGAAACCACTTTCAATGATAATTCTTTCAATCTTCAATACTCAGTTGTTAATGGTTTTTAAAGATAAAGTACGAAAATGTTTAAAACACAAATATTTAGAGGCATGAATTATTCATATCATCAAGTTTATTTGTACTGAAAGGGAGTCTTCCATACCAGACATATTTGTTCTCTTTGTGGGCAAGTTTATACATTTCTAGCATCACATAATGAAATAAAACCCTTCTCGACTGCAAACCAATGGAATGGCACTGACTTATGTAAATTTAATGCAATGTTAGCACTCAGCGATGTTGCACAGCCTAGCATGGTTGTGATACAAAGACAAGACATTAAACATTCACGAATATAGGGGAAATAAAGTAGGTCACACCAAACTGTAATGACACAAACCAGTATCTGTTGTTATTTCAAACAGGCTTCTACATATTCCATAACCATTTTGAAGAAACCCAATAGTTAATAAAATACCATTCAAAAACCTAGCTGAACGACACATTAGACGCAAGTGCATTTCTATTGAACTTTTATCTAGCTAGAATTATCTCACCTAGGCCTTTTTTGGTGCTACCTGCAAAAGTGTTTGGTATATGCAATGCCTCTTTAAGCTATTGTACGACCTTATCATTTCACATAGACATCCGAATGGCGACCTAGACTACAGGACACTTGCTGGGGTTTATCACAGGACCAAGGCCGGCCACCCACGAGGACTTTAGATGTTTACTGCTCCTTTGAAGCGGCTGTTTTGAGATAAAAGCCCAGGCTTGCCTGCCATAGCCTGTGCCGGGGTATAATGGAACCTGACACGACAGGCTGCCCTCTCTCGTGAGAGCATCCTGTCTCTTACCCTCAGGTGGAGTGTGAGAGTGCTTTCTGACAAATGGTAGAGAAACAGATAAGCAGAAGGATTGAAAGATGGAATGGATTCCATTTTCATGCTTCAGGTCTTAAAATAAAAGTGTCTTTGATGGAATTGGAGAAGTTTGGGGAGTGCAAATGTACATACATGCACTCTCGGAGTCATGCTGAGTGGTGTGAGACATAGATGTGGGATTAAAATACCTACTGTGTTTCAAGTATTCAGAACATTTAGCACTGTAAAGGGAACTAGTAATTCCTGCTAGAACACTCCACCAACCTCCCTGTTTGATCAATTATAGTTCATGGTTGTACATGTGGTCATTATTCTTAAGGTTCATGGCACAAGATGAAACAGAGCAGCTGTCCATATAACATGGAACCTCAGTATACACCAGACAGAGTTACCAAGAGTTGTTTTAAATAAAACATTCTTCCGTGCACGCTATGTGGGCCCGCCATGAGAGTCAGATGCCACTGTGAGAATGTGAATGTTCAAACAGGATGTGCTGTAGAATGTAACACAGTAGGTTTTCGCCAAAGTGTAAGCAATCAGTTAAAACATTTATTAACCGATAGACTAGATTGATTGATATATCTTGTATTTGTATTGAAGTGAATCATCTCTGGACTTATCCCCCCATACCAATTAATTGCCATACAAGACAGTTAAATTGGGTTTTCATGGCATTTAAGTTGTTGGCCTCATCCCCGACATGCTAGTTGGGTTGGGTAATGTCGAGATGAGCAACTAACAAGAAGTTTGTTTGAGAAGGGGGTTGGGAAAATGCATCAAGTGATCCAGACGTGGGGCCTGGGATACCTCAAAGCCCCCAGGGAAGGATAAAGGACATTTCAAAATACACAGAATACGGTGTTATAATGTCCATTATACCACACTTATGAAAACAACATACAATAGAAGGATACAATTCTCCCTGCACTTTTTGCCCTGCAACAGATAAGTTTTGACTCTGTATTTGTCCTATAAGTTCAGTCTTATTTTCGTTTTTTGGTCCTACTTATTCTTTGTTGACATTGTACATGCATTTCTATAGTGTTTTAGTTAGCTATTTAAGTCAAGTTTGATTTTGGGTGGATTATGGTTTCCCCTTTTTCCCAAACTCCTATGTTCATTGCTAGCCTCATGTAACTAATAATATAGCCTAACCTTATGCAACTAATAATCTACCGTATATTACTGTATAACTGCAATATTGGTGTGTACTATAATATTGTTATATTGCCATATAACTATAATTTCAATTTAAATAAGAGATTCATCAAAATTACTGTTCAGTACCCTAGTTTGATCATCCCAGTCTTAAGTAATACAAATGAGAATACTTTCAGTTTGAGTTAAACCAATACGTGCTAATGACACCACTGCCACGGTGAGAAATTTTACATGTAGCCAAAATTAAACAAATTTGCCTCTGATTGCACCTGTCCACACAGTTGCCTGAGGAGACTGTGATCTAATTGACATAAATTATTCATTAAGATGTTGAGCAACTTCATAGGCGTACTTTGCTAATTTAATTTACTTACACATTTTTTTGTAAATTGGGTGCAGGAATCCATGATTGGTGTCTGCTAATGTAAGGTAATTATGAACTTCTATGCTCAATGAACAATCAGTCAGTTTAATGTTGTTATTTGAATGTAGGGTATGACCTGTGTCTTTTAATGAACAAGTTTCTTTGCACTGGTTTATGTCTAGGATTATATGTTTTCATCCACAATCTATGCACAGAACAGTGTGTGTATGTTCTTCTATTGCGCACCACAGTGTCGTCTTCTCCCTGTCCCTCACACATGCTGAAGAGCACACATGCACACTCGGGCACCAAAACACTAAGACTATGGAGATTTGCCTCGGTGCACTCCTCGGGGGTTGCCATGGCACCGGTGTTTACCAGGAGCGGAGTGTTTTGTTCAACTAGGTGGTCTCTTTGCATCTGCCAGCAGTGATACATAAAATGTGATCTTCATACGATGTGATGTGATTGTCTGCTTGTTAGATGTTTATGGATAGTCCACTGTTGTGAACTGGATATGGCTGGAATGTTGAGAGAGAAAGAGGGAGAGAGAAAAAGGGAGACATTTCCTTGGTTAGTGACACATCACTGCCTTGGGAGTTAGAGGAATACAGCTAATTCTAACCATTTGAATAATACCACAACTAAACAGTAACACTAATTGAATTTACCCCAAAAGACATTCAGAGGCTAAAATGAGTATGGGATGAAGGAGTATCTACAAAAAGAACAAGATAATTTGCCTTTTCATTTTGCAGTGGTTTCGCTCGCTCTAACTTAAAGCACTAAATATTTCCGTAAAGTGTATTAACATGCTTGGCAGGCATTATGTTGGTTTACATTACTGAAGACAAGTAGGAGGAAGGAACAGTCTTAACAGGAGCCTAATCGTCTGAATCCTTTGTCGTAGCATTACACCATATTCACAGATAATGACAGGGTGAGAAAAGCCTCCCTATTAATGTGCGGCTTAAGCATTAGACTTTCCAAGAATTGTTCGCCTTTGTTACTTAATTCTGCTTTTATTAAACCTACTGTAATAGGAAAATACTTTATGTATAAGTTTAGCCATTGAGATCTGAAAATTTGACAGTTGCAGTTGTAGTACCACAGCCATGGAAATGATACTTGATAAATACATTTTAAATGTAGTCTTGATGAAAGGATGCAACCATAGTAATATAATGAGTGACTTGCAAGGGTTGTTGTACACAGATTCTGATTAGTATGTACTTTGTGTATCGCCTATAACTCTTATTCTTTGCATATAGAAGCCTCTAATTGTGGGGTTTTCTTGGAGATAAAGAACTTGCATTGAACATTCGAATCAACTTAAAAAAAAAATTGTACTCCAAAGGATGAAATTGAAGAAGATTAAGCTATCCACTGTTCAACGGAGACAGAGGTTTAAGTTGACTTAAAGGTGGTAGTGACCCATATTACCCTTACCCTGAAACACATCATAACCCAATCATAAAACCCAATGAAAATTCAAAGCACAAAACCTCCATAAAGAAATACGTTTTTTTTCCTACAGCATTCATATCCTCCCATGATCTCACTCTCCCTCCCTCTGTACTCTTGTAAAGGCGTTAATAACGGGTCGATGGCTGCGTGCACGTACACTCCAGAGAAATGTGGCAAGGCTGGTGGGGTGGAGGAGTGCTAAAGAGTGTGTGGGGGGCAGGGGGGGTCACAGAGTTATGTAAACAGAGAGTCCACCTTATTTGCCAGATTTCAATCCCACTCACCTTTCCAATCCAGAACACAGATACGGAATAAGAGTGCTTTTGTTCAGCTAATGTCAACCGAATTGGTTACATTTTCTTATGAGCAAACTCTTTGGTGAAAAGGGCAGGTAATTGTCGCAAAATAGTCTGAAGGGAAATTGTCTGTAAGGTTATTGGTCATCCTCTGAGGGTAGGTCTTAAGTGGACCAGTAGAAGAAAATGCACTTCGAAGATCCCAAATAACAACCTCATTACCTAATGCAAAATGTACAGTATCTATACATACAGTATATTTAGCTGCAAATGAAGAGATCAAGACTGTCTCAAAACAGAGAGATCTAGCCATTGTATTGGTACTATGAATGTTACGTAATACCCAGAACTGAAACCGTTCACTATTTCCATTTGATAAAGGTGCATGTTGGAATGAGAGCAGTAATTGAATGGGTACTCAAGAACCCCTTCAGGTGTCCAATTTTGAAAGGCTTGAAGAATGCTTCCATTAACTGTCAGCAGTACTCTGAGTGAATCTTTCAACGTAAGCTGTGACCTTAATTTGGCCTCCCCAAAGGCAGCTGCTGTGGAATGGCAGCAGACAGAAATACTAAAGTGAGAAGGTTTCAGTTTTTTTTTTTTTTTTTTTGGTAAAATGGCAAGCTTGTCCACATTTTTTTTTATAATTAAGTGAAATTAAGCCAATACAGATTAATTCCTTTTTGTTACCCAATAGATTGAAATTGAAAATCATCATATATCATAAATCATATATATAAATGAAGGCTGGGGTATGGTATAAAGGACTGTAATCAGGTCTAAATAAAACAGAACAAAGATACACAAAATATTGAATACATTTTCCATGTTCTCTTCTTCTCTATACGTGCAAACATCTTGTTTTGTACCTTACTGAATGAGAAAAGAATGACATCTAGATCAGAACCAGAGATCAAACACATTTGTGTGTACAGATCTGCTATCCCATACTACTTGCTGCACTCTTTTTTCCGTGCGGTCACCACAAAGGGACTAATTTAAATCAGAGCTATGGAAATGAGCTCTATTCAGAGGGAACAGCAAGGGGAGAGCAAGGCCAGGTGATAATGATGACTCCCACCTCTTAGACCCACAGTGGCGGACGTGCCACGTGGTGTTGGTTAAAGAGTTCACAACACTCTCTAAATATTATTTCTAGAAGTAGAGAAACCATAACCTAAAGAAAAACACAAATACAAACACACAAGACAAACTTTGAAATCACTCTGGAATCTACTTGGAAAAGAAATCCTACATGTCCTACCCAAAATCCTATCATTGTATAATGGCCATAATTATGAAACCACATTCTAAAATGCACGGCATGCAGACATTTATAGTGTATCAGTTGCCGAGCTGTTTTGCCTTACCACTGCCCTGGTGGGAAATCATCACCAGGAAGGTATTTGATGCCTGTCATATTTGGCTTGCATTAATGCTAGTGCTTTTCTTTTCTCTTTGTCTAATTTGTGTACAAATGAAGGCCTTGCTACTAATGTGCAGACATAGAAAGAGAAAGAAAGGGAGAGGAAGAGAGAAAAAATAGAAAGAAAAGAGAGAGAGAGAAAAAGAGAGACCCTAGGAACTATATAACTGAAACTGTGAACGGCTCAGTGCTCTGAGCATCACATATAGAGCCGAGGCAGAAAGTAGATAAGAAAACAGGCTGCTGGAGGTCATCTAGAATGGAACTTCCAACGTCCCCTACACCAACTAATCCTCCTCTTCGGTTGTCTCTATTGCACCCTGCTTCAGCGCCTTTGCACTACAGTCCCTCATTTGGACTTCTCTTGCAGTACCAATGCCAGTGCCAAGCAGCCAGTCTCTACCTCCCATTTGTTACTCGCTCTGTGCCAGCACATCTTATTTGTTTTCCACAGAATCATGCGACTTTTTCGGACGAACAGAACAGCCGGTCAATTGGGAGAAAGAAGATTTCTATTAGGATATTATTTGTATTATATCAGGGAAAATGGCTTGAAGAATACCAACAACTCTAACATGAATGACGCTTGCAGCTGGGACAATAACAACTATGTGGCCAAATCTTTATTAATATTCCACTCCACAAATGTTGTCATATAGAGGATGCAAAAGTTTGTATGCAATCTTACCGCTGAACATATAGCTATCCAGTACTGCACACTCAATATGACACATTCAGTAGAGTATGCGACACACCTAATCCAGAAGCTTTGACCAAAAACGGATATTGTTACAACAGTGGTTTGACATCGAACTAGGTTGTCTATGTGATCATATAGCCATACAAACAGATAGGGTTTGGTACAAAGCTCTGAAAAATAGACTGCAGGTCAAAAAGTGGCAAGGACCCTTTTAGAGAATGGGATGGTTGAATAAACTGAATCCTACGTAAACAGGCAACACAAAGGACTATACAGTACGGGAACTATACTGTAAGGTTGACGAAAAGATAGTGTTAATTTATGGACCACAGTGATATAAACCCTGAACATTTAGAGTGCATTTCCATTGCAATTCTGTCTCATAAATTAAGCCATACAGTATATTTAGCTTTTTTGACACACATGACACGGCTATCGTAACAAAGATACTACTATTAAAAGAGTATTTTTTCTCAGTTTTTCTTTACATAGTTCGAGAAAGAAAGGTGTGAAAGGGTCTTTAAAAATTCTGTGCCAGACCAATAGTATAAAAATACATATAAGGACAAGAGGGAATAAAATAGTCACTGTGAATAGATACAGTATTGTGTGTGTTGGCTGGGAGCCAGGCAGACTGAGGCAGTCTAGCTATTTGCCCTCTGGGGCTGAGGGCCTGAAGGCAGAGCTGGGAGTTTCCTCCAACAGTGGCATTATGATGGTGAGACGCCCAGTGTGCTGCATCTCAAACATAAACAAATGTGTATTCAAAGAAGGCCGAAATGGAAAGGCTTTCAATGACTTCAGAGGAAAGCAGGAGGCGGAGTCTGAATCCATGAGCGACAGCTGCCTCTAGATGGCACAGTCCTCCTGAGAGGCGGGGCTGAAGGCGGAGCTGCGGAGGGTGTCCAGACTGTTGACCAGGATAAGCGTGCCCGTGAGGTGCTTCCAGCGCTTGGTGATGGGGCTCTTCATCTTGTCCAGGCCCATATGCAACTCCTGGATGACGTCCCGATAGCTGTCCCCGATCTGGGCCGCCCACGTCACCAGGAAGTCATAGGCTGGCTTCCACATGGCCTACACACAGAGACACGGGATCATTTAAGCCCCAGCAATAAACAGACCATAAGCCATCAGGTTCTACTAGTTCAAAACAAAACAAAAAATGTCTACTTGTTGGTTTTCGAGGCTGGTCCATATTGCTCATGTGACCCACCTCATTATCTACCACCCCATTCTTGTCGCGATGCGGTGCCTCATAGGCGTCCATCTGGTGACGGGACACCTTGGCCAGTCTCTCCGCCAACTCCCTCCAGCGTCCAGCCACCTCCACAGCTGTGGTCAACAGAACGAAGTCCATGACCAGCCTGGCCACCAACCCCTGGCAGTCCATCTTCAACAGGGCCTGAGTATGTGGCAGCCAGAGGGAACAGTTCAATATAGAGTGATGGAGGGTGCGATGACACAGGAAAACATGTCAGAAAAGACTGCAAAGTATTGGTTAACCTAAAATAAAAAAAATTACAAATGAATGTATGAGAAAATGAGTAGGCAGGACTAGCCAAAAAAGGAGAATATATAGCTGCTGGTTATCACACAAAGCAGCGAACAGACAGATAATTAAATACGTAGACTATAGCATTGATTTCCTCCGTGTCATCTTTCCCACACTGGGTTTCTCGACTCTTTGGCCAAGCTAAGGTTTGAGCAATTCTTTACACATTTTGAGATTGGAAGTGAGCCAGTAAGCTCCACATGAGGAGGGCTAAAGCAGCATTCCACTGCCTCACTGAGACGAGGGGGGGGGGTGGGGGTGGGGGGGGGGTGGAGGCAGGCCAGGCCTACGTGATGAACACAGTGGCAGAGAGGGCACTACGTGATGAACACAGTGGCAGAGAGGGCCCTACGTGATGAACACAGTGGCAGAGAGGGCACTACGTGATGAACACAGTGGAAGGCAGGGCACTACGTGATAGTACAGAGCACGGCACTCAGCAGCATTACAAAAAGAAAAGAATAGATTGAAAAAGGAGGGCGGAAAAAAACAAAGCAGGAGATATGCAGGTTGGCCAATGTGTCTTGGGTTTCAGCAATTCCCAGACCGGCTGTTTGCCTTTCCACCTGATCAGTGTCAGTTTAAGGTAACACCGCTTGTGGAAAAAGTAGGAACAGTGTGTGTGTGTGTGTGTGTGTGGGGGGGGGGAGACACACACGTTAAATGGCAACTCCAACAGCATATAATTAAATTAAAAGGAATGCCCATTTGCAAAACAAAATGATGCCCTTGCAAATATATTCGCCTCCTAATGAAAGTTACACACACACGTTTGCGTGTCCTACCCTGCCTTAAGCTCATTTCCCTTTTACATTACACGCATGGCACTCACGACACACGTGGGAGAGCACACTCCTATTCTAGTTCTCTGAATTGCAGTCTCAACAAAGCTGGGGCTGAGCTGTAACTTTAAAGCACCGCTCCAATACAGATCCAATTCAGGCTCGAGTTCCAGGACAGGAATGTGTGGAATGACAGGATATGGGCAGAGAGCGAGAGAGGGGGGGTGTCTACAGATACAGGGAGAGGAATGCTGAAGGGTTGCCTCAACCAGGGCATTTACCTCAGAGAGAGCATACCGAATGGGTTAGATAGGCAGAACACAAAACTATGGACAGAATGACAGGTATTACTAATAAGGAATGGTAATATGCTGTCAGCCATTGAATTTAAAAGTATAAAATGCAGAGGAGTTTCCATGGTATTTTCAGCTGTAACTTCAAATGGAAGATGCTTGAAAGCTCTGTTCTCTTAACAAAGTAACCAACATAACAAAAAGGCCTTATCAGGTCTTGTAGAATTGTTTTGTATTTTTACGTATGTTTTTGTGGATGTTGTCTGATTGTTATTCTCGGGAAGAGTCCTTCTAAAAGATAAGACCTTCAACAAGCACCTGCTTCCTCTTAGGATAAGGGCAACAGGAAAACCCTGCAGGAATAAAGGAGATATCTTCCTGTTTCACCTCAAGCTAAATTCTATTGCAGGAGTCAACAGCAACAGTAACAACAATAGTCCTTCACATAGGAGCCGGTTGACATGCAAATAGGAGACCTGGTAGGGTTGACCTAAGCAGTTTGATTAATGTAACCAAACCAAATAATATGTAAATGTTTCAGAAACCCTTTAGACCTTTTCAACCTTGTATTGATTTAAAACCGTGAGAGTTATAAAGATACTGCTTTGAAGAGAGTGTACCCTCTAAGGGAATGCTTTTTAATTGTGTTGGTAAACTGGAACACATTTAAAAGCCGTGACACAATGTCTTCCTAATATAAACTGAAAATTGGACGAACAAAATAAAGAATATAGATTGTCAGAGTCAATAAAACCACCCGCAAAGTTCTCTGCCGGCTTTTGGTTTCTTCTACTTCGTCAATTAATCAATTGCTCACCAATCTTAGCCTGAACCCTCCTTTGCAGTGCAGCTTGGTTGGGAAATGAGAAAAGTATCTGGCGCATATTACTTGAGATTATAAGAGGAAAGAGAGAGGATCTAAATGTGTCAATCAATTTGGACAACAAAGTAGTCCGTATTAACGGTGCCTACAGGTTAGAGAGCAAGCGTAATCATGTTGGTTTTCCAGATAACATCTATGCAATTGAATATATTGCGATGAAGTTTAAAAGGGCCCCATGACTTGTCGCAGAGCACAACAAACCCCAGTTTTAGTGTTACATTTATATATAAAAACATTGCTATTCTGACGGTGGACAGAAGGTAAGATCGAAGCTGCTTTTAATCACTGACACAGCTAAAGGTTGTTGCTTTGCGGCTTTTTTCCAAATGTCAGCAAGGCAGCATTATAAATTGGTTATATGCAAGTGTTTTCTGTCCGTGAGTACTTGGGCTAAATGTCATGGAGATTGTTTCACCAGCTCAGCAATCAGTGGATTCAGACACTGCTGTATCTCTCCCGCATTAATCATCTGCCTGTCAAAAGGAGAATGCAATTCCTACAGACATATTTTGAAAAAGGGAAAGGGGGTGAGCCGATACGCAATTTTGCCCCATTCGTCTTTACAAGCCGTTAGGTTGTCTTTACTATACACAAAATGTCAGAAAACTAAATTCTCAGTATAATATATGGCCTGTTGAGAACCAGGGAAGTTGATATGAGATTGTTCATCATTGAACAGTACCAACTTTTTCAGCCAGACTCTACTGTCTGCAATTCTACAACTCATAGCCTATGGACTACTTATGCAGTTGTCTCTCTCTCTCTCTCTATCTCTATCTCTAGAGAGCCTAGCCTACAACAGGGACCAAATAAATCGAGGTTCAAGCGCTTTCACAGGAGAGGGAAGATTTCAAACTCACCTCTCTCTCTCTCTCTCTCTCTCTCTCTCTCTCTCTCTCTCTCTCTCTCTCTCTCTCTCTCTCTCTCTCTCTCTCTCTCTCTCTCTCTCTCTCTCTCTCTCATAATTGCATACACCCATGGACTCTGTATTGTTTCTCATCTGAAAAAAGAATATTCACACTGTCATCCACATACTGCCACATTCTTGCGATACAATTAACTTAGTCCTGTATTTCTTCTTTCTCCTTCAATCGGTTTCCCAGACCTACCTAAACACCTACGCACCCTTAACAAGGCACAGTGCTAGTGGGAGGAGATCCGGGAGTTCAGGATACTCATTTTGACATCCCGCACTGTTCACAAAGCTCTTACAATTTTTACAAAGTGGCAGAGAGAAAACATATGCACAAACAAACCTAATCTCTGGAGAGGGAGAGACGCGTTAAGCTGCCAACTGTTCCAGCAGAGCCATTTACCACACCCAACTGCTGAAGAAGTGAAAAGGGGAAGGGAAAAACCAAAGATGAAGCCAGGGGATGGTGGAAAAGCAGGGTCTGTGTGCAAAAATGGCAATGTGTTGTCCTAATCGCAACCAATCATCACAGTGGCCTCTAAAAATAGACTTTAAATGTGACTCCAGAGTGCTTCTATCAACTGTGAGGATCTCGTTTCAAATATTTCAGAAGGGTAGCATGAAGAGGGGTGTGCCTTATACAGTTATACAGCTCAGTGGTGGTTAGAATTGGAAAAAAAAAACTCCTGGAACAAGGCACAGAGGGATTCCCAACACGGTTTACAACCTCAATTTATGACTCTCTTTTTCCAAGAGTCTCTTTCTGAATTATTAAATTGTCGAGATTGATGCTATGAGCTACTGAAGTCCACTGGCTGCCAAGACAGACATTACATGGAGCAGGCACTTGCTGGGTTGCGGTCTGGCCATAACTGAAAGGTTGCCGGGCTGGATGGGGTTTAGAAGAAGGGAGGTCATGCGGGCTACAGACGCCTTTAGGTCCCTGAGTGGCTCTTCTGTTTAACTTCTTAAACAATGAGACAGGAAACATCTGCGAGACTCTGATCATACACAGGGACATGTCCTGGCTCCTGTCCATCATCTATCTGCAAACAGCAGTGCCCCTGCTGACCACTAGCCCTCACAAACGGCTGGTTGTCTTTGACATATGACTGAATAAGCTTTCTGAATTTTGTCCTCAAATACTAAGTTTGTGATCCAATTATCAGTGTTTACGGAAAAATATACATATATCAACATTCCATAGATGGCTGAGAGGATAAATCATAACCAGAACATTTGAACCAAAAAGAATTGTGTGACTGGTATTATTTTTATCTACCAGGGTTTGCATAAAGACTAACAAGCTTATTTTGACTGGGACCTCGGAATTCAATAGTATGTGCTAGTGCACCTGGTAAAAGTTTAAATTAATGCTAATGTAAGGGTTGCAGTGTGTCAAATGATTCAGGGGCACTAGTATTACAATAACAATGTGAACATGAGTTATAGCAAGCAAGCCAACAAAAATGGGGTTCATATTACAGTTGGTTCACTGAAAATGGGGAGAAAAAAATCACCACACACAAATAGGGATTTCATCTTGGTCTTGAAAAATACTATTGTTTCACATCTAATGATATTAATTCAGAAACATCTAAACTATGTCAACTTCTAGGCCCCAAAGCTATGTTGACTTATGCATAAGGGTAGTCCCATGACTGAGAGGTTTAATCTGAATACACAAACTGGATAAAAAAGTCCTCTGACTAACAAACAGAGCATAGCACAACTGAAACCTAACAGACAGACAGTTATTATGGGATAAGGATCCAATCCCTTTGTTTCAAAAGGAGCTCTGGCACTCAGTCAAGGATATAACAAACAATGTTAATGGGTTTGTTTAATTGTTTAATTAATATTTAATAACGAGCATGTTCAAGTAAAGTTATAAAATATCTTGACTAGATTCATCAAAATCCCATACTTCAAAGTGTCTCACGTTTTTTTCCGACGTTAGAATGTACATTTGCATCATAAATCACCAGACTCAAAGGAACGGTCTTTGTACACTCTGTTCAGATTGCTTGACTTTGTTTTTGTTGACAAATGGCCAGGAGTGGATTTGACTCAATGGTTTATTGGCATGGCAATGAAATATGAGAGATTTCAATCAGTCCCCTGGTGGAGCTCAGTGTTCCACTGCCAAAGTCTATAGATCTAGTTGCTTTGGCCTAGCCCTGGTGTTAGTTTCTTTATAGCTCTCAGGCTTTGGTGAGCTCTGATTCCTCTCATTGCAAGGGTCATACCAAAACAAACCTATGTTTGACCACGCGTCATATATTGCAAAAACATTACAGATCTATGGTTATACAAAATATAAATTTCAAGCTCAGAATTCCACGTTTTAGAACACTAGACTGCACGTTATGTTTGATTAATTAGCATCAGTAGCTTTACGGCAGATTCAGTGGCTCGCGGCAGAAGTTCAATTTGCAGTCAACTATAAAATATGCACAAAATAAGTCGTTATCCAAATCTTTGTTTCGATACAGAAATGATTACTAATTAAGAATAGCATGCCCTTACTGCGCATTACTGTGGGTAATTTGAAGCACTGCCCAATTGCACATAAGCAGTTAAATGGGATGCTAAGAGAATAATAGTCATCTCAATCTCCATTTGAAAGATCTGGATGATAGGCATATCCCATAATCCCCTTTTTCTTTGAAACTGTTATGCTTTCAACTAAAAATATACTCCCAGCTCCTTCAATTTGCTGGCAAGCAGATGAGAAAGGATTGCTTGCAGTGTAAGACAAAACACCCAATTAAAAAGGAGGTAGGATATGGTAATTAAATGGACTATCTATGCTGAGCCACACACGGACACCTAAGATAGACAGATAAAGTAGGCTTAATGCCCAAATAAAATGTACCAATTTAGTGGCACAGCTATGACAACACCAATTTACACTAACCCTGAGGAAGGACTGCTTAGCAACATCTTTATCCACTACACACTCTTCTTTTCCAGTGAAGCTATGCTGTATACATGGTTGTAACCGGTGTTTATAAGGCCACGTAAATTACAGCGTGGATGTTTTTTTCTACCTCTGAGTATGTGGCACTGTGACCTGACCTCCATGAAAAAAGGGGCAGCAAAGAAATCTTAGGTTGTTTAAAAAAATTTGAACTATTTAGAAGTTGAGGTAAACATTACAATACAGATTGGCATTTGACTACAGCAACACTTTTTGCACTGTTCTGAAAAGTGGAAATTCACACTAGGATCATTATCCAGCACTTTGCCTCGCCCAAAACTCTTAGAAATGCATTTTGTGTTAACTCTCTTTACACCCATTTAAACATTTGTTAGTTGTTTACTACACCTTACTGAAACTTTATCTGATGCACGTTCACTTTTTGAGGAAGAAATTCACGAGGGGATTTACTATTCACATTGCCAGAAGAAATATCAAATGCTGGCAATGACCCTGAGTATGCAGTATGCAAAGCTCAGCGGTTCCTATGTGGCTGCTCCTAATAATAATGCCTAGAAAACACAAACACAGATTAATTAAATGTTATACTTCAGTGTCAGTGTTAACCCATGTGAAATCACCATGAGTGATTACCAATATTAATCATGGTCAGGCTTACATACATATTCTATAAGCGAGAATATTTTTTCTTGATACAGTTGCAGTAAACTATATTTTACTTAATTTGGTAAAGGGTAAGCAATACTTTTTGACAAAATAAACACTATGATTGCAAGGCAATCTAAGGTCTTGACCAGATCTACAATGTGTAAAACGATGACAAGAACAAAGCTTTGTCTTTGCCTGTTCCAGTGAGATGACGTTCATTCACATATGCTTGACACCAATACCAGCAGGATAAACATGACTGTTAACATCCCTTTAATGACAAGTCAGGGTATTTTTGATACGAATAGAGTTGTCTTCTTTTTCAGAGGTTTGATTTATATGCTGTGGCTGAAATGAAGACAGAGCATTATTGAAGCAGGCCGAGCCATTAGTTGGATTTACGAATGCAGCACATATCTCTAACTCAATGTGATTTAAGAGACAGAGAGGTGGGGAGGGGGGTCGGGGGGTCTCTGCCAAAATATTCTGCTTGCTCTCCACAACTCCCAAGTCACCATTAGACCCTGATGCCCACGCGGCACTTATGGACTGCACTCTCAACAGAATTAGCCAACTGGACCATAGCCTCAAGCAGCTGTAAGCTGATAAAAGACGAAGGCAATGATTGGGGGGGGGGGGGGGGGGAGAGACCCACGTTTAAAGAACATGCATAAGAACAACACGATACCACACCGACACACACAAGATAGGTGCAAAACAAGAAAACCAACATCAAACTAGAAAACACATTGAATAAAAATGCATTGAACTGATCTGTGTATGTGTTGCATGAGAATGCTTGGTCACTACAACAAGACAAAGACTGGGCCCAGGCGTTAACTTACGGTGAGGAGTTCTTTCTGGAAGGACTTTCTCTCCTTTCCCTCGGCATTGTTGCAGTCCTCCTTTAGTTTCTCAAGCACAGACGCAACCCTCTCCGGTTCACTGTCCAATTCTGCACGGCAGAAATGTGTCACAGGCAAGTTGGCATAACCTAGCGCATCAGCAAAAGCCCTCCAATTGCCAATGTTCTCCATAAGAACAGTCCTTACGGAGGCATAGATGTACGTGAGGAACTTGCAAGGCTTCAGAATCTGCTCTAATAACAGTGTTGTGGTAAGGTCAGGCCCATTGAAGTAAATTGGCTTCACTTTCCCGACCACCAGAAGGTTCTTTGTGTGGACGAGTCCTGTCTTTCCCTCATAGTATCCAATGTACCACTCCTTAGTCCACAGTTGTCCCTTCAGTTTAATTTTCTCCTCACTCAGCAGCGCTATATAGTCCCCCTTTTTGTACTCCAGCAGGTATTGGTTTTTTGTTTGTCGAATGACGGTTTTGATTAATTTCCCAAACTTGAGGTTGTGAATTCGGCGGTCTTGGAAAACTGGGTATTTGGTAGCAATTGCTAGAGGAGATAAAACAATTTTGCCTACTTCCTTCTTTTTAAGGAAACGCCTCTGTGCTGACGTTTTGGGACCAGTCTTGGGTGGGGGGGTGGGGGTTTGAACACAGAATTGCGCGAGAATTGAGTCCTGGTCGTCTTTTACTTGAACCCTTAAAGTAAAGTCTGAGACATCGTCTGCTGTACGGGAAGATATCATATAGAGAAGTCTGCTGACCTTACCTAGTTTGACTTGAAAACCTCTGACCACCCTGGCCTGTTCACTCGTTTTTACCTCATAGTTGGCCATGCTGGAGTACACGCCGACTCTTAGGTCCTGAGGCTTGGACAACACAAACTGATGTTTGCCCCAGAGCTGAAGGGACACAGGCGGAGCTGACTGGGCCTGCTTCCCAAACTCACTTACCAACAGTGTCTTTGGAGCACAGTCATGGCCAAATAGAGCCACCACAGTTTTAAAGGATGGGTGAATGTGCTTTGGCCCATAGACACCGAGAGTGACCTTCTTCACCACATGGTCCCAAACCGTGGAGTCTGTCGATGTCAACTGTGACTGGGCCACGACAGATACATACATACAGGGCTCCAGGTTATCAAGGCACACCTGGACGGTGTCCCCATATATGTATGCTTGGGGGATTGGTGTGTAAGGGCCCTCTTTGCAGTCACTCCTGACACACATGACCTCTGTGTTCTGTCTGCTCTCCATCTTCACCACCACCGACACCTTAACCTCCAGGGTGATGGTAGACTTGGTCTCCATGTTGCTGAGTTTGATTTCCACCACGGGGCTGACGGTGGTGCAGCGGTCATTGTTGAGCTCCAGAGGTGGGTCCAGGAGAGCCTTCACGGAGATCTGCTGAGTGTCCCCTAGAGCCACGTGGCCCTCGGGTATATGGATGCTGATGCTGGTGTCAGGGAGCTGGACAGCCCCACCAGAGCTGTCCAAGCGGCACACAATGTTGGTCTCCACCGGTTGAGTTTGGCCCCAGCCTGGATTCTGACCAAGGGAGTCTAGGTCATGACAGGACCTGGCCAGCTTACGGTGGTTGAGCCACGCTTCCCTAAAGTCTTCTCTGCTCTGGAACTGTTCCGGTGTCGGAGCTTTGAGGCCTCCAAAGAAACTTGAGGAACCTTGAGGTGTGTCCGATTGTGCTTGAAGTATGGAAAGCTCAGACAGACTGTAAGATCGCTTACTCCTAAAAAACGGGTTGTCCCTCCGTAATGTCTGTCCAAAGTCTGAGCTAGGGCTGACGGGATTTAAATCAAAAATGCCACTACCAAATCCATTTATGTTGATAGTGCTGCTTGTAGAACCTGGCGTGGTGGTAGGGAGGGTGTCAAAGAGAAGAAGGTCCACAGACTTCTCATTACTGTTCTGATCCAACAAACCCTGGTCCCCACTGAGAAGGAACGGGTTAGTGGAAGTGCGAGTGGCCAAAAAGGGGTTTGCGTTTTGAAGCACAGGTGTTTTCAAAACCATCCCAGCCCACTCTCCTAAAAGGTCCAGTTCTTGGACTGCATCTTCATTGCAGTCTCCTATGGTATCAATCATTCCACTGTCACTAAAAGAAGAGTCTCTGTAGTTAATGGGTTGGACATAGGCTGCCGGGATATAACCCATTTCAGTGTTGTTGTGGGCATACCACCACTCTCCCCCTGATGTGTCGAGCACAAAAAGGCGGTCTCCTTTAGAAAATTTAAGGGTGGTAAAACTGGATGGACAATAATCCTTAATGGCAACAACCTCTCTGGCAGTTCCGAATGAGGCAGTTGCATCCAACCTTAAGGCACTAGGGGAAGGCACTAAAACAAAACACAAACCACAATATAACTTCAAAACAAATTATTCCAGTCAGAACCAAGAGTAAAATAGTATTGCCGTTATTCTTCAAAATGTATAGATAAATATAAAAGGTATTTTAGTCATATTCTAAGAGCAAAGGCCACTATTTGCTTCTAAGATATTAGAGTTTACATACTCTTAAAGAGGTAGTTGCAGCCCAGTCAGAAATACATATGAAACGATCAGAAACAAACCACTGTACTAATGACTCCCAGTCTTTGAAAGCCCAATGGTGATAATGACTTACCTTTAACATCAATGAGACTTGCTTCCGTCACACCTTCACTGAGGTCTATAAGTGTTCCCTCCGACTTGCATCGCGGCAGCACAATGTTGTTACTGTTGGTAGCTCTGATTCGATGGGCGGCCATAGTATTTTTTTTATTTGTGTGATGTCCTGCTTTCTTGTTTGTTTTTTTAGCCAATTGCAAAGTCAGGTGTCATCCAACCATGGTGCCTAAAGGAAAGAGAAACATTGATTAATAAATGGCTAACATTTATGATAAGCTTTTAGCTCCCTATCACCGCATATCATAACTGGAGCTTTTTCCAGATACAAATACAAATCTACCCCTAAACAGCAGGCCGGCCTTTAAGCAGGAATAGTGCATGTCTACATGCAAGCGAGTGCATGAGAGAAAAAGAGAGATGTTGAACACCAGTAAGCAAAATGTGTTCAGCCACATTTTTACATAACTTCAAATGGCACAGTCTCTCTGAAATGTGGTCCTCTGGCTTCCACTGACTGTAGCTCAGCACTAAAAGAGCCATCAAATACTTATCCTGAAACACATTATGCAAACACGCACTGCAGGGAGAGGATATACATGAAACAGAATGACAAATTAGTCATGTAAATATTTTGTCTGACGGATCTGTGAACTAAAAAAAATGTTTTAAGCAAGCTATGGACAACTACAGGAATGCTTACTTTTCCAACAAAGCACAGGACTGGGTATGATGAAACTTTTGTCTTTAATGTCTTTAATACCAGAGCATACATGATTCAATCAGTGGCAAGACCTTCACTAGTGAGTGAGAGAGAGAGAGAGAGAGAGAGAGAGAGAGAGAGAGAGAGAGAGAGAGTGGGTGAGTGTATGTTTGGATCTGAGCGAGAGAGAGAGATGAATCAGAAACTCTAATGACGATGCAGTCGAACTCAATAATATAAGTGTTTACATGGCCTTGGTGACCTTGTGACCTCGGTTTTGGGCCCATGGATTTAATGGTGTAACTATGTTACACAGTTTAAGATCTATTACATTTGGAGGGTCAAAAATAGTTTGGCTGTCAATTTACATTCAAAATAGCTCAACAACCCTTAACCATGAGCATATGTTTGGTCTGCCTTCCATTGTGCCATTAGGCCTGGCTGACCACTTTGAAAAAGGGATGGCACATGGAAGAATAGCCCGATCAGAGTAGACTCCACCTGCTGAGACACAAACCCTGGGTGGTCTGCTAGCTGTTTGAGCCCCGCATGGTTTATCTTCCACCTCAGTGAAAGCGAAAAAAAAGACACGTTTTACCCCGTATAGCTTGACTAGAAATGCTGTTTTGGTAGATATAGACACTGTTACTAAACCAAAATGAGTTTAAATATAGCTGTTGAATACATTATCTCTCTATCAGCTTACATTAAATGCAGGTCATGTAACTTTATACCGACCCATCCATTGCACTACTAATGTCCCTCAAACAACTATGATACTTAGACACATACATGAAGGCAATCAGAAAGGCTAAATATAGTATTATAAACAGTTGGGGTAATGTGTTTGGCTTGCATTACCAAACCCACTGGCTGTTTACCAAACTCACAGTTGGTCTTGTTAATCTCACGTGATCTGAAACAGCATGTTGCATGTGAAAAAATTCATACACAAATGTTTTCATGTGACTCTCACACACTTTCAAACCACAAGGTGTACATTAGACCACATAAACGTCAGCTGTGAAACTATAACCTCTTGCTTTCTGCTTGGGACCTGGCTATAGTGGCCACAATCACAATAACAGCTACAGCAATCAACTCATGCAACACAGTGCCAGGGACTGTAAGAGGATCATCACCCACCAATTCAGTGCAGTAGTCATGAGAGAAAATACTTTTCTATAATCAGGAAGAGCAACATTGAACTGTCCTTTCCAGTACCCGACCAGGTCACAGACATGTCTGTGCCACACTATTAGAATGCTACACAGTAATGGATAAATGCTAACTTAGTCATAACCAGGCTCAAAACAAGGATTGCAGGCTTTCAATCAATGAGACTAAGAAAAGCTAAGTCATCATATATTCACAGAAAATGCATACCATGCCAAAACCAGCTTCTCCTTTGGTAGTTTGTTTGGGCCAATACCTGAAAATGATGCCAACGTTAGTGCTAAAGGTCACAATTTCCCACATATTTTCCTGCAGAGTGCTTTGCTCCTCAAAGAAACAAAAATGTTCTCAAATCAGACAGAATCATGTAAAGTAAGTGCCGTTTTTGATGCAGTGATTTGATTGTATGTACCAGAACAATGCATATTTTGTGATTTTTAATTGTACATTGGATCAACTACTCTTAGAAATTTAGAAGGCAAAAAAGTCAAACTAAATGATGGGCCTGTTTCTAAAGTATAGCAACATACAGATGATCAATTCAGCGAGGTTGAAAGTGCAAGCAAGTATTCTCCCAATTTTGTGTTGCTTTGATTTTAGGGGCGTTATAGACACAAAAGATAGTTGTCAAGGGATTTCCTTCTTCCAACCAGCGATGGTTGCACTGTTGAAACATCTATATGCATCCCAGTCATGCATGGTTTGAATTTGTGGGCCGGCACCAATCTCCCATCAGTGGTCAGAGCGTTATCATAGCCAGGCAGTCTGTGTGGTTCAGGGAGTTCAGTGAGAAATTCATTTGGACTTTCCAGTCTCTTTAAGCATCAAACTTGAAACTTTTCCAATTCAAATCATTGTATCAGCCATAACTTATCAACCTGTCTGCTGTATATATCTAAATAACTTGGAGTTTGTGTGTTAGTTGCTCATCACTGACAAACAATAATGTAACTAAAAGTTATGAGAGTAGGTAATCAGTATTGCGGATGTCTGCAGTCATATAACTATCTGATGGTTGGTAAAAGACAAAACATGATCTAATGTCTGGACTAATCCAGTGCTGGTCATTTTGGAAACTCAAATCTTCGTATTATATTTTGGCTCTCTTTACATTTACAAAGAAAATCATGATTCACTAACTTAGTTGTGGTTTTCTTAACCTTCTCCAATTACCTTCACTTATCACTTAAATTAAAATGGTCTGCTGATTGTAATGTATGGTGACATAATGTACGGGAACAGGATAAAGTACATTGTGGCATTATGAATGACCAGAAACACGTTTTGTTCCTCTGATAATGAACACTATCAGTCTTGATAATGTGGTAGGCTTGGTAATAACATTAGAACCCACACACAAGACCATGACGAGACAAATACTGACAAAGCACATTCACATCGGTAGCTGACGAGCTCAAGGCCAAAACCACACAACAAGGTTAACCCTCAAGCTATAATAGCGGTATATTGATGGCTGAAAGATTGGCTCCTTGGCTTCCAGTAGAGGGCTCGCCTCTGTGCACAAGAAAGGCTGCCCCTGGACAGGAAGTGCCCGAGGAGCAGCGACATGAAGGAAATGCCTTTGTGATGAGGGGCTGCAAGATTCCTCCCACTCCTCACTCTGCCTCCCTTCATGGCAATGTTCTCCTCTACTGAATTGTGATTTAAGCAAAACAACTGAGCAATATCCCCGTGATATGGCAAAAAAAAAGCACTAGGTGCTAGTGTTAGGCAAGCTCATTACCATACGTCACTGTGCAGCAAGGTGAAGAATTGAGGCCTTGAAATTGCTTGTTTATTCACCTGATACTGTGTGAAAACAGAGGATGAGAACACCGGTGCTTTTTTGACTTCAGTTCAAATGGCTCTCGTAGCGGCATGTCAAAACTAGATCTCAAACAGTATAGATAAGCTTCCTGTCTGGTTGTTGGGTCTAATAATTAGCCCTTCAGTAAACCATGCTTGAGCTAGAAATAATCCTCTACTAATATCGGTGACTTATATTACACTCGTCACAGTATGGTAGCCTACTCATTTTATTTAAAGATAGCAATATCATGTTTGCAATATCATTGTTTAGTTAAAACACATGAATAACTTAGAGGTTGGTTGTACACCGTGTGGGATTAGTGGACTAGATGTCCAACAGACCATTTAGAAGAGCAGTTTTTGCTGGCATAGCAGGCCACATTAATGGCATTGGGCGACTTATTTTTACAACTATCTTTTGCTTTGCTAAATCCCATGTTAGTTACACCATAGGTGATCAGCTTGTAGTATACATTAGATCCTGCCAGAATAGTTTGTATACATTGATGCAGCCAATTAGGTTTTAGCTGTGTGTATACATGTAAAGTTTGCACTTTGCTTAAAAAACATTTTAAACACTTTAGATGACTGCAGCAATATAAACATACTAAGCTGGAAAGCTACCATGGATAGAATATGATGAGTATCAAGGTTTAAATGCGTTCATGCATTATTCCAGTAACGGAATGAAGAACCGAAAAGTGTGCAATTCTTTCAATAACAAAGATGGGGTTTTAGAGAACATGTTAACTGACATTCTAGGCTTTTATCTAAATTGTCAGTGCAATCATTTTGCTGTTGTCGGTTTTTTCATCAGCTTAAACAATTAAAAACAACATTCGAACGGAGAGAAACCCTGCAAAGTAAAATCTCCCAACCTACACTGTTTCAACAAGCTTCTACAATCATTTCAAGCTAAGTCCATAATATAATATATAGCCCAGCACATTCACTTAATACAGTTACGTTCAGCACAAAATAGCCAACAGTGAGATGCAAATAAAAGAAGAAGAATAAAATCTTCCAGTACAGACACAAAGTGGAGAAAAGCCCTGAAAACAATGACCAACTTTAACAGTCATGGGACAAGAGCTCCAGCATGAGTCACACCTGCTAATCAGTGGCTATTATACTCACAGAAATAGTGGCAGGGATTCACAGGGTCATGACAGCTGGCTGTCTTCAGCCAACCATGCCAGTGGTCTGTGTTGTAATTGCATGCTGTAACCAGCTGGCCACAGCCCCAGCACTAACGTACACTGAAAGAGGCACGTTGACGTAGTGGCGGCAGCTTATCAGGAATCACATGCATTCACACAATGAAGCCCATTTAAATCTAGTTGTGACCCTCGGTTGAGTTCCTAAAGTCTAAAAGACGACGTATACTTCAGGGGGACTTCAGGGGAGGAGATTCAGTAAAGACCCACAGACAGCCAAAGTAAGTTGATTCAAGTGAGAGAGATTCACAAGGCTGGATTTGATCAAGTTGAGAAACCAATGTCTTGTCTCGGTGACACTGTATTGTATAGTCTCAAGATGCCATCTCTATAAAACATAGTGGGCATAAACATGTACAATCCAATGTAAAATGTAACTAAGGATAGATTAATGAGATCGCTATAAAGGCAGGTAAACAACTACAGAGTGCCTGCTGTACTTGGTTTGTGAGGCAGCGCGCATCCGTTTGAAGCAAGAATTCCACCGTCATGATAATCATTCACAAACCACGTTCCATTTTTCATCCAGGCAAAAACGAAAAAGACAGTAAACAGAACATATTCTGTCATTTAGGCCGGTTAGACCTATGCCACCTAGACCTACTACGTTGAAAATTAAACTAATGCCAACTACTTTAGAATTGAATCAGTACGGTGCCACATTTTCCTTGTTAAAGTATTGATGAGAAATTATTTAAAAACAACTTTAATAGGCTATTATTCATCAACATAATATTCACAAACATCAAGATACAAAAATGCTAGAACTCTATTGTATACTAATGTCATCATAACCAAATCTGTACCCAAGTTTATTAACTGCTAACTAGACAAACTGTTATTCAAGAGAAATTTAATTTTTTTTGTGTCAAGGCAATGTCATGCAACGATGTAATTTATAACTATAAACATGTAATTACAGACGGTTTTTCGGTTATTGATATTTTGGAAGAGACTAATTGAGTGAGCGTTACATTTACTTTAAACAATCTTAAATAGTTTACTAGTTCATGGTGCAACATGAAATAAAAGCCGCCTGTAGATGCAACACAGACTCTCTAAAAGCCAAAAAAGAATGGCTACCTTCAAATGTTTCTCTTGCCATTCAAGTAGATCTATGTGGTAAATGACACATCGCTCAAGAGTACAAACCATGAGACGAAAATGGCAATACACGAGATCGTTAAACTTGCTAAACCTTCAAATTTCAAAGGGAAAAATAGTAATTGAATGGTTTGTTTGGACCCCGAGTGTGCGCCAGACGCCACATCACTTTAGTCAGAAGAAGGCTTACATTTTGTTCAAAGTGTTAAAAAAAAAAATCAATCCGTATATATGAGCTCACCTTATCGTCTCATTAGTCGGTCCTTTAAAGTAAATACAACATCGAAGAGTACCACGAGCGTTGCGTCCCAAGTTCGGCTACTTCTTTGTGAGGCGAGCCTACTGTAATTTACGATTGGAGGAAGACCAAGACCCCGCTGATGTCACTGTAAGAGGGAGGGGCGTTGACTAAAGTTTCACGTAGATGTGTCCAACGCATCGGTGTCTAGCATCTGGACCCGTTCTTATACGTGCTTTAGAGCAGTATTTCACTAACATTAGAATTTGTTGCTGTAAACATATAAACTACGTGTAATAAAGAAGAGCAACACGCACACTGGCTTTGAGTTGAAAAAAACGAAACAAATAAAAACATGGTTGACCTAGCCACCGATTTGTATTTTATTCGCAGACAAAGTCTACACTTTGTCAATCTTAATTAGGATATCTTAACTTTTAGCTCTTTTCTAGTGACAATTATACTGTCTCTCATACTCTCAGTGTTGCTAAAAAAGCAGTTGTCTTCACATATTTAAAATACAGTATGTTATCTGTACTCCTAATATGTGAAGTTGTGAAATCTTTATTAGATAATCAATTATTATCAATATTTTCAATAAACACATTAAAGGTATTGCTAAATGTCTGTATTTGAGTTTACAGACGTTTAGGAGAGAGCAAGTTTGAACATGAAACTGTAGGCCCCATGATTTTCAAATGTCATGAGTCATTCAGGGAGTTGACTTTTCGTATTTGGCTGGGCTTGTCCATATATTTACAGTAACTTTATAATGTAGTAATGATTGGATATTATTATTTTCTGAACAGTAATTTCTTTGTCACACTTTAGTTATGTCGGTAGGAATCCATGCTTTGAAAACACTTCTCCACAGATGTGTTAATGTGTTATGTCGTGCTTTGTAAAAGTATAGTTATTGGCCTTTCGGTTTAATGTGCACTACTTGACTAATGGATAGTGCGGTGACTCCTTAGTTCAGCAGACCAGGCCATGAAAAGGTGGAAGTTGTGTAACAAAAGACAAAAGACAGGAACACCAACCCTGCACCAGCCATTGATAGGCCAGACACATCATGGATTCCAGAACTTCCTACTCATTATTTCTCTTCTTGAGCAAGGTATAAAGTACAAGGTATGTTTACCAATGTCTGGCTATTCAGTAATTTTACAAGGACCTTTTGGTTGATGGTGCTGGATTGAATCCAGCTGGTGCATCAGTAGGTATAGTTAGATTTTCAGTGTCAAACTTTTTTTTTTAACAAGAATATAAAAATGTTCCATATTAATGCCGAGAGGTGGGCTGTATCCTACTGATTTATTTTGAAAAATATTCTGCTGTTTGTTGTAACTAGTTGGATATTCTGAAAACATGATTAAATATTGATTAGGTAATCCCTTAGGGATTGCTTTCCTCCTTTGGGTAAAAGGAGAGTAAAAACACTTGGTGTTAGATCGTTCACTACTCACAGTAGAGTTGCAGAACTCCTAATGTTTACACAATATTTTTCACTGCAAGAAGAAGTTCCTGTATAGAGGGAATGCTGGGATGCATGCATAGACATGTATGAAAAAATGCAAAAAAACAAAACGTGCTGCATTGTGCAAGCACAGACAAACTCTCATCAGTATCTACACCCATTCAATAGACTTTACTTAAATATATACTGCTTAGAACTCTATTCTGACACTGTTGAACAGTTCACTTAACTTGCAAAAATGGGGGATATCAACATTGGACTGGACTATTTGATGAACAAATATCCGGAAATAGTCATACATTTTAAAATAAGGCTACTTTATTGTCACTTTATATATTATCTTTGCATCTTCGCTGTGTAAGGACAATATACTTATTCCTTCTGTTGACATCTGTATCTTAGCCTAAATGATCACAGGTGTACTTTAATTCATTACCACAATGTATTTTAAGGGATGCAGTCTCTACTTTTTCTTTGATTTACAGCAATCAAAACTGAATATCTTTAGGCACAGAGTGAAAGTATATCATGAATGCAAAATGTCACAAACATATTAAAATCACATTTGATATTAGACAAATAGGAATTTATTTGATAGAAGAGGAAATTACTGCAGAAATATAGTTATTTTGTGATACATATGTTTTGAAACAAAACCCCAAATAAAGTCTGTAAACCCTGCAAAGAACATATATCAAAGTATATTGTGTGCTTTGCATTTAGAAGACACATTGAATATCTGTATGAGAAAAATCTCTGAACTCACATTAACACCACCATCATTAACATTCTGAGCACAAGCAGGGACCAAATAAATTGAAGTTCAAGCGCTCTCACCAGAGAGGGAAGATTTCACTCACCTCTCCCACTTGATCACCTCAGATCCATAAAGATACATGTTCCTTCCTTGGAATTCAAACTCATCTCTCTCTCTCTCTCTCTCTCTCTTTCTCTCTGTCGCTCTCTTTCTCTCTCGCTCTCTCACTCTCTCTCTCGCACACACACACACACACACACATATGTATCTCATCTTTTTTGTTCTCAGTCATAAAGCACACAAAAACATACATAGATCTACATCTTGGATGAATAGCCAAATCCCTATTGCCATAATCATTTTCAAAAAGATTGCTTCAACAGCCAGCCAATTTTTTACATCATAGCTGTGGTAACCTTTTTCACTGTTCATCTGAAACAAAGACACAATGACTGTCATCAGAATAAGGCATGTGCTCCATCCAAAACAAGCAGTCACAGAAGTAGCCTTTAACCTAACTGAACGTCTCACAGTAAGACAGTCTGGAGACATTCAGACAGCCACGGGTGGATTTTACTTTAAAATATGGTTGCTAATGACAGCTTGTACATTGTGGTGATACATTAGGAGTAGCTTATGCTGTCAGAATATTTAATGAATGCTCTCTACCACCAGATAGGCTTTCTTCTTGATTTTTTAAATAAAGCTCTATGAAGTGGCCTTCCAGTAATAGGAACAATAGCAATAAGAACCAGATTTTTTGTTTGTTTTTATCATAGAGATAGAACTAGTGTTCTATATCTATGCTTTGTATAAGCTATGCCTACAAACCTCCTCCAGAGGATCACAGCTATAAGTATGCAAATTATTTGTCCATCTTGAATCATCCTCGGACATGCTAAGAATATTATTCGTATAATTCTCAGCTAGTGGACAATAAGCTACTTTCCCCACTTAATGGTACTTCAAGTTATGGATTAAAATACCTCTTTCAGATGGAAGCTGTTTGCCAACTGAACCTTAACAAACTGGGACAACTACCTTCTCTGTTATAGCCTCAGGCCATGGAGCCAAGGGGCTAACTGAGTCAATATTCAGCCAGTAGCTTGATGTTGGTTCAACTGAGGCTGTGACATTTCCCTTTGACTATTTGCAACAATAGAAAATCTAGACCAAGACCCCATCTAGCTGGGAAAGAAATCCCTTTGAAGCCATGATGCGCCTGTCTACTTCCCCCTGTCTCCCCATTGCCCTTTTGCAGATGCCATGTGATCCCCTTAGCTGCTTTTCAGACCACACTCAAAGTTGAACTTAGGACAAAGGAACAGTTTGGATTGCCAGGGAGACAGTATGTTACGTAATGAAAGTTTGGAAATCTTGTGCAATAAAGAGACGAATACTTTAGTGGAATATGAGAGCTAATTTTGTTATTATGTCATGTCTTTTATCTGATGTTCATTCTAAATATTTCTTCATGACACATTCGTAGTTCAATTCATTTATACATACCTGGATTTATGAACCATGGCTTAGAGTCCAGGCAATCATGCCATTCAATTCAGGATACATTCAGACTAATAAAAACAGGATGTCATATAAATAATATTACCACAGCTAAAGCAATTACATCAATTAGCATGCAAACCCAAGGAGCGAAACCTCACAACATCAAGCAAGAGTGCCATCCCACATGGTGATACTGACATTTTAATGTATTGTACTTGGAGTGTCAGACTGGCAGCTTTGGTGCAGGATTTACAAAGAAAATGACCACTGTCAAACTAAGGAAGAAAGATTAACACACGTATAAATCCATCACAGTGGCAGTTTTGTTAGGAACGGTTGAGTTTCTACAGTTATAAACAAATTATGCAGTATCTGGTATACATTTTTACGTGAATGGTTGTGCACACATGTATGCGCAGTAGCAAATAACAATGTGTGTGAGTTTCAATGCATGTACAAAAATAAATGCCAACCTTCACATAACTCGAGTTGTGAGGAGGACCGGATCAGAGGCTTGTAGTACATTGCCGGATCGCTACTTCTGGGCATCAGATTAGCACTCACCAACTGTCATCCAACTGTAAAGAATTCAGAGAGAGTTATAGCTTTTCATTATTATGACTTTGACCGGGCTTCAGATGGTGATGCTCTCACCCCATTTAATTCAGATCTCTGGAACCTTAAACATTATTCACTGAGTTGTTGTACTGAGTTGGGCAATGTAGAACCTGCAGAGTAAGGTGTCTGTTGATTGATGAACACATAATGCAAGTTAGGACCTCTTTACAGCCAATTAGATCATATTAAAATTCCTAGATGAATGTATGTTGGACTTGAGTAAAAGTACAGGGAATGTCAAATAACTTTATTTTTTATATTTTTAAATTTACTACACTACTAATTGCTTATTACTGATTACTTCACTCATTCTTTTCCCTTGTTTTAGTCAATCTAGATATACAGCTAAAAGACAACAGCTAGTCTAGTAAGTCAACATGTTACACTTCTTTTCAAAGTATATATATATATATATATATATGAGTAAATATATAAGGTATAAGATGATGGCATTCGAGGATATCTATTTAAGCAACATCTGAGTGGAGTGTCACCCCAATCACACATTATATAATTATCTAACAGGGAACTTATATCTTAAACATTTTAATTTAATAATAACCATTCCGTTATTGATTGATGATTAACAGAACCCATGCCTGTATACTCTAGCTCTAGTCTCCGTGCCGGTAATTATATTACCCATTTGAAAGTTGCCCTGCTCCTGTGACATAAGGTCAGGTTCCTCCTATCATACATACTTCCTCACATACTCTTATTTCCCTGCCATCGAGCTTACTTCCCCTTCCCAGCTGAAAAACCAAGGACAGGATTGTCTGACAGTTTCTCTGATGACTGGTTGGATGACTTGCTGTGTTGGTTGTTGTTTTGTCGTAGTCCTTGTTGTTATGGGGGTGGTTCTGGTGGTTGCACAGCGGTTTATGAAGGGGACTAATCCCTGCTTGAGCGGGATCAGTGAATTGCTCCCGACTGTTTTTTTTTTTTTAGTTGCAACATTGTCTTTTGGAACCAACAAGATTACAAAGATGTGCAAGAGCAGAGCCATTGCTATATCCATTTTGCCAGCTGGCAATGAGTGAATGCTTGGTCCAATGTATGTTTAGAGGAAATGGAAAGACTTCTATTCACCCCCATAACCTTACTGTCTACTTCCCTCTTGTGGTATTTATTTGCAATACACCATTCATTTGTATTTCATTATATTGGTCCCAGATCTTAGTAATTAATTTATCTTTAGTGCCACCTACTGTAAAAGGTATGCATAAACCCACATTGCATCATAGTGGATTATGGAGTATGCAGTACAATGTACTGCATGGTACTCTACGGTTTGATTTCCCACATGGCCAAAGAGTAATGACGAGTACATGCATTCATGCACGTGAAGACTACTTCTTGTGTTATGCTAAACTTGGCAAAATAAGGCCCTTGGTAAATTGTAAGAACCAGCTAGCTGTCAGATATATGCATACACTCATACACACATACTATGTATGCTTAACACATGTCTTAATTCATTATTCATCTCAAGAAAAGCATTAGCTTTTTCTTCAATCAATCAATAATGTGTATTTACTTTACTTACCTTACTGGATTAGTTACTCTAATTACCTTAATCACAATCCAAAGAGTAATGTACAGCATGGAGGCAGGCTGGGGGTCAGGCATTCACTGCTTCCTGGTAACATAGATATAGGGCATGATGATGATTGTAACTTGTAATCTACAGTGGAGAAAAATAAATAATTCACAACCAGCCAAACACCTAACCAGAACGCCATGACACATCGCTCTGGATGGGGGGAAAAGTAATTTGACTTATTGTACAGGAAAACCTAAATCCTTAATACATTTTTAATAATCTATTTCCCTTCTTTAAATATTGATCTGGAATGTTAAACCTGAAGTCTGCATTTTATTATTGTATGTGAACAGTTGACAGTTGATCACTTCAAGATTTGCAATGGTTAATCAAAGTAACATTTTGGGGGTTAATTGACACTTTTGTAAGTTCTAACTAAATGATTAAGTCAGTTTACAAGACATACTTGTGGTATTTGTTATTTCCTTACAACTATAATATATTTCATGGAGAATATTAGACGAGATAAGATATACTTAATTGCACATTGTCTTCGTTCTATTGCCTGTAATTTATTTTCAAAGCGACAGCCAGAAGGTACAGGCCTTTGTGATCATCCAACCCCTGATGAAACATACCACACTACTAGTTATTTCTTAGGCAAGCAGATCTTTTTTCTAGTGTTTTTATTGCAGGATATGAGGGGAGGTAGTTAGGTGGTATTTCCATTTAACTTTCTTATACCATATTGATGCACTTTTTGCACCCACCGGTGTTCACAATATCTTATTATCAAATGCAAAAACAACACCACTTGCTATGTTAAAGACAATTACATTTCTTGTTTTATGTATAAAAGACACAATAGAAATGTATCAAAGGGGGTAAAGACTGAGCGTACATTGTCCTTAAAAAGATGAAATTACCTCTGTTGATTTGGTAGTTGCTTCTGAACTCACTGTCAGGAAATAATGTTGTTGGTATGGTCACCCACCCATTGGCTATGTTCGTAATCGCCCACTGTGTATGATGGAGCAAAAGCCAATAAGGACAACCTATAATTTCTCTAACAAATCAAGATTTTTTTCATTTGTTCTGTATAGCCACTTATGAACCGTGAACCACCATTGTATTCTACTAGCATTGCTAATACAATGAGCAATAGGTTTCAGGCCATTTGATCAAAAAACAGAAGTCTAGTTTAAAAAAAAAAGTAATGGGTTTGCTTGAGGGGAGTGGTAAATAAAATACATAGGACTACACATCCTAAACTGTTCCTTGCAGCCTAAATCATCTTCTGGCCTTAAGACCCTTATGTAATATCGTTGAACTTTTAAGACTCTTAGGCCTTTCATTAGGATGAATGATATGGAAATTGACTGTAAAGACTATTTGTAGCCGATCAACTTTTCTAAGAATGAATGTTATGTAATCTTAAGGCTGTTAGCCTAGCAAGTGATTGACAATTAACTATGTTCTCAATGTGTCAACCAAAGCTGGGTTTGAAGTGGGCTGTCAGAGCAAATCTGTTAGTTGAGAGTGTAGTCTATAGGAGACTGTACATTATAATAGCACAATTATAGCTAAACATAACTTCTTAATACTTAGTCTTTGGAAGTAGTCTTTACCAATGACATTCCCAGTAGAATCTGTGTGAATTAAGCTATACCAGGCTACCCATAGACATATCAGACAGGGGATGTCAGGCATCTGCCAGAGGCTGAAAGTCGTCTGCGCCTAACCCCTTACTGACATACCTGTTGACAGGTGAAGTCTGTTCAGACAATGGCGCTGTTAATAATTCATTGCACGGCAGGAAGGAGTCCCCTTAACGATCACATGGTACCAATGGCAATGAAGGACGTGGCACCAGCAGACAGAACCTTAGCACCGCACCTCAATGTGTACCTTAGAGTTGTCCTAAAAAAAGAACAAATAACAAATAATAATACTGAGAGACTCACATCATTTACCTTTAATTTAGACGTTTTGGAGACTAAGCAAGCTTGGATGATGAAAACCTTGCTTCAAATCAAACCAATTCAAGTCGCCCCCCATAATTCATAGACTATCTAGTTGCTAGGTTGCCATTTTTGCTGTTTGTCAAGTGAAACATCTTAAGGTTTTAGAAAAGCGCTAAATAAATGAAACAATGTGATATTACAGCTTCGACCCTAATTACACAACCTAATAGTCATTTTTCAAATGTCTAGACACAAAGCTGAAAACAAATCATCAAAATGCACTTCTTTCAAAATGTTAAAACCCCCTTTTCACGTTTTTGGATACAGGTAACATAAACCTAATAGGTTCATTGAACATAAATTACGGGTTCAAATAGGCACAGCATAACATCAAAGTATTATCATTTCAAAATGCAATTCACAGATTACATTTGATTTAACTGTCATAGAATATTTCTAACTAACATAAATACAACTGCCCAAAATTATAACTGAGTGTTACATTACTCCTAATGCATAGCGTTTTGAGCACTGATCAACAATATTCCATGTTTAGAACATTTCCAGGTTACAAAGAGATCCACTGACAACATAAACCACATTATCTTTGGATGCAATGTTTTATCACTATCCTTTATAAGACATTGTTGTTTGTGTGGTCCCATGTAGAACTGTTCCACACGATGTTTACAGTTTTGAGAGCATGTACATGCAGACCCTTGTCCTTGCTTTTGCAATACTGACAATGTGTTACTGATAATTCATGTCACATTGCGGTATGACTATAAAAGGACTAGTATTTATCTGCAACAACAGTAACACGGCGCTGGCAGGAAATGCACTCTCCGCTGTATTTACATGTACTGTAATTCTGTTTTGACTTACAGTAAGTTTGTTTGATTTTTTTCAGTCAATAAATTAATTTGACATTATTTGACTTTGACTTCACAGCATTCAATAATTCCACAGTTTATCTCTACTACTCCTTTTACAAAGCATTTACAATCATATTGAAACATGTATCAAGTATTTTATACCTCTACATCAATGGATTGTACAAACAACTTGACAGTGAAACTATGGGTATGTTGTGTGGGTGATCTAGGCAATTGTTCCTATTGTATTTCATTATTAGTTAGTTATTTGACACAATTATTATGAATGTGTAAGGTTTCTTCAAAGATATAAATCCAAAATAAGAGATTTGTTAAATAAGCCTGCTTATGTTACAAGTGCTGACGGTTTTTTGTTGTGTTCAAGATGATCACAAGGTTGTGTTATTAGTGCCAAAGCGATCAACATTTTTTTATTAGCCTAACAGGGCCATGTTAGATTGAGCATCTGATTAATAAAGATCTCCAGTATTGGGTATTACCAGAATATTTAAGATTATACGGAATTAAAAACGTGGTCATCCAGATAGGTTAACCAACTGACCACAGTCACAGAAACATTACTTTTAAGGATTAGTTAAAGGACAAATTGCAAACAAAATGAACTAAAACAATTATTTTTGTTGCAAATATATAGTTGAAACAATGACATACACCGAAACATTACTGCATTAAATATCATTTGTAAATAGGGTTTATGGATGTTCTTTAGTGAAAGGACAATTACATTGCATTACTGTTAAAATAGTATTTCTTCTGACTAAACCTCTAAATGGGATTCTGTGTTCTTTTTTTGTATTAAATGTATAATTTCTACATAGAGACAGATCTTTGTATCTAACACATCTCTCTGTTGAAACAGCAGATGGCAATGTTGTTACATTAAGGAACTTCATTTAATGCTATACATCAATATAACATTAGGTAGTAACCAAATCTTGAGAGATTTTTCACAATATGTTGCTAGGGGCAGACAACCCTCGAAATAACATAATATGCGCAATACAACTCTAAAATGAATTGTTTTCGAGATAATTAAGGCTGATTTATTGCATACAGTGAGGTGTGCTCTCTTAAGGCACTTCAGAACAATGTAATTAACTCTTGCATTTCATTTAGCCAACAGTCAGAGCAGATTATAATCATATGACCTACTTGAAATTCTCACACAATCAGCCAGAATGTAACTGGAGAGTGCCTCAAGGAAAGACCCCTGCAGAAATTGTGACAATATTGTGGTGTGGCCCCAGCAATACCAACGCTGACGACTGGCTCAAAAGATTTGGAAAGTTACATGAAGTGTGAAATCGACATGCGTGTCTTTTCAGGTTGTTGCAGTTTGATGTGGTGGCAGTGATCTCTGTCACATCACTTGACAGGTCGTATTATAGGGTTATTGACAAAGTGTCACTTTAGGCCTTTCAGATGTGGCCGGGTTCAGTGTGTTGTGAATGTGATACTGGCACCTGCCTGTGCTGTACACCAGAAATGATCATACATACACAGCCAAAATGGTTTCTTGTGCTTTTGAAATAAAATGGACCTCTTTATCTTGATATCTAATTGGATGAAAAATTGTTGAATTGAACAGTAGAACAACGTAGCATTTATTTTTTTTAACGATCACTTCGGCACCAATTTCAGAACCTTGTGTTCATTTTTAAAACCCTTAAACACAACATTCAAAATCGTTACTGCAACACAAGCTGTCATTTTTTCATAATCTTGCATTTTGCAGTCATAGCTGAAACCTTGTAACTTCAAAACCCTTGATTCAAATCACTAATTAAGGATGAAATATCATAGGAACATTAGTTAGATCCTCCACACACAACATAGCAATAGTTATGCTGTTTAGTTTTTGGTACAATCCTATAATATTGAAGTGTACTTGATACATGTTTCAATATGGTACTAAATGCATTTCTGGAAAAGGAGTAGTAGAGGGGTTGGAATCATGACATACTAATATATTGACTTTATGAAATACAATCACAAACATAGGTCAAAACACATCTAAATACAGCCAGTGTCACACAAAATATTCTTCTAGAACTGACTGTGGTAAAATACAAAATGCTGTTCTCCACCACACCCCTTCACACCACCTCTCAAAGGACTTCCACGGCCACCTGTCAGAAGAGGTGCGGGCATTCTTTTCACTACCATGTCCTCTTCCTCCTCCTCTTCCTTATCCCCATCCTGCTCCATATTGTTGCTATGTTGTTGTAGGTGAATACTAATATTTTACTGGAATACTCTTACTACAATGTGAAATCAATCTTCAGTAATGAGTAGAATTGCAAAAGCAATGACAGAGATGTACATATACATACTGTCAAACCTCTTGACATCGTCTGGAACAGTTGTACATGGGACCGTGGAAAGGTTTTCTGATAAAGTGTGTTGGTAAAGTATTTGATGTATTGATAATATGGTTCATGTTGCACTGTAAATGGTATCAATGGATCTCTATACCCTGGGACTTTCATGATCTAAACATGGAATATTGTATATGTATATCAGTTTCCATAAAGCAATACAATAGGATTAATGCTACTGTTACTTTGAGCATTTCGAGTAGTTGTATTAGTTGATAGAAGCATTGAATAAAATAAAAAGACAGTAATTTCATAAGTAATGTGTGAATTGTATTTTGAAATAATAATACTTGATATTATGTTGTGTCATTTTGAACTACTGATTTTTGTTCAATTAACCAATTATCTTAGGTGTATGTGTATTGAAATCCTAGATTTATTTTTACGGTTTTGAAAATTTAAATTTAGAACATCTATTCTGTGTCAAGAATTTAGATAAATGACAAGCTATAAGTGGCAAAAGAATTGTTCAAAATTGTAATAATCTAGGCACCAAAGTCACTACAACAACATACTGTTTTTACTCTAACAAGCAAAGAAGGAAGACTAATCAGATATTAGACAATACAATCCTACAGTGGATACTATTCAGACCAAGCAAGGCAGCATCAATATACCTACCCTAAGATCAGAGGAGAGTGTTTTGTGAAATCAAAACCCTTTTCTAATATGTTAAGGATTGTTTGTCAAGGAAGATGGTTGTTAGATGCATAGTCTTAAGCAGACATCACCCTTTGGCCTTCGGTGGTTCTCTGCCCAGATACAATTTTCCTGTTCCATCTGAAAACAAAAGCCCAACTCAGACCCAACCCAACTTTTCAACTGTAGCAGATATAATCTCAATGACAGAGCTCTGTAAATTCCATGAGGTCCATTTATTTACTATTCAAGTCTTACTATTCAGTAAATCTATGATTTAAAAGTGCATCTTTCCTCCAGCCGTGTCCATGTCAGTAAAACAAGGTCATAAATTATTAAGAATTAGAACACCTTTCCTTCTGTATGTGCTGTATGAGTCACTTTCTCTGCCTCTGTTAAATGGAGATCTGGCTGGTTGTAAAGAACTTAATTTGTGTAAAACATCCAATAGAAGTGTACATTTCTAGTGGAAAGCAATGGAATCTTGTTGTGTCAGATCTGACAGGATTCTGTCCGTTGTGAAATTTTTCATTACATATATTCAAAGAATATCAGATAAAAGTGCTTTTATTGCTTTATAGAGTATTTTGTTGAGATGCCTAGCATCTAAGGGAAAACTCGTTATAATCAATGTATGTTTCTGTTATTCTTTTTTTCTTAAATGTATGTCTATGCCACAGGAAAACTGATTGGTCCCCCACTGGCATGGACAGATGTAATTTTGTCCCACTGTCCATTTTTTTCAAAAGGGGAGATGATTACAAAAGAGAATGGTTTAGACTGAAGGTCAAAAGCAAACTAACTGATACTTTAACTGAAACTCATTATAACCAATGTTATGGCCATAAAATGGGAATAATTGTATTTACGCCTCTGCCCCTACTGAAGTGTTTGTTCCGGTTAAGATCTCAAAAGGGATTCTTTAACTAGTCTTTGCAATATATTCTTAATTATACATATGCAATCTAAGCTTGTATCCTGCATTTGCGTTCACACGTTCTTGATCAATCTTGAGATAACAATAATGACTGTATGGAAATTTTCCTCATTTTCTTGTGACTGATATGAATGATCGCGTGTGTCAATGTAATTTCCAGGTTATTTCCCTTATCTTTACCTTACCCCCCTGTGTTATTAGCTCCCCTTATACTTGTGAAGCAATAACAGCATGAGATGAATGAGGATAAACTATCTCTTTCGTGTTATAATTGAGGTGGTGGGTAGATTTTTCATTTCCTGTCATCTAAGCTCTTCAACAAGGCAAGATCTAAAGCAGACTCCTTGGTTTGTTCTCAAGGACTTCGAAGGGACATTTGAAAGTATTGCAGAAAAAAACACAGACCTGTAAAGAAAGTGCTTTTCTTAAACATCGACTAGCAGATGTGTTGAAAAGGAACAACACATGATTGACAAGCTGCAACCCAGCCCCATTGACTTACTGTGTGTAGTCTCTCGAGTGTGAAAACTGGTGTTGGCAACTTGGCATATGGATGTTGATTTCATACCACAATTGGGAATAAATAGAATACATGAAAAGCTATTGACACCTAACAATCAAGGAGCCCAGTTTTATGGTCCTGTAGGAAACCTAAATCTTAAGCCTTTAGTGACTACAATTTCATGTGTGCCAACATTAACCTCTTTTCAACGACAATTATGAAGTCTACCACGTGGATTGATTCTGATTTGACCAAGTTTGCATGTCTGGATTGTTGTAATATGGATAAGGATAGGAAGTGGGACGGTGGACTCTGTATACAGCCAGAGACGTCCATTATAAGCTGCACTTCTACCCATAATCTGCTTGCCTTCACGTCCATTATAGACTGCACTCCAAATCATAATCTGCTTGCCTTCTTTGGTGTCGATAGGAAAAGGCTGTAATAATCTTATTTGGTTTTGTGCATTTGCTGTTGGTATGGTCCTAAACAGATGTCGTTGTCCCCCATCCCAAGGACCCAGGGATGCTTTTTGTCCTGGTCACCCTACCTGGCTAAAAATACCGCAGCACAACTGATTGGTCCCCCTCTGGTATGGGCAGATGTCACTTTGTTGCACTGTCACTTTTTTCAGCAGGGGAGGAGATTATTATAAAAGAGAATGGTTTAGACTGGAGGTCAAAAGCCAACTATCCCTGGCTATTGCATTTGCATTGCAGCAAATAGGTGAAAGCTTGCTTTTATAAAAAATAAAAAAGGTGGATAAAGTTAGAGAAGGAAAATGTATGGCGGAAGGGCATTTTGAGGATTTAAAAAATACATGAGATCAGTTAAGAGAAATCCTTAAGATAAAACTGAGTTTTAAGGAGAGATTTAAAACAGGATACTGAGTTTGCCTGTCTGAGACCACCCGGCTGGGAGTTCCACAGCTTAGGGGCCCGCTCACCTTTACTGAGCAGTCGAGATTTTGGAAACATTATTTTAGCTAGCTCCCCAGTTTCCCTGGCTACTAGCTAGCCGCCCATATGATTCAGCTTGTTAACAGCCATTTTTGACAGCTAGCTGCTCTTACAACCAAAATAGCTGCACTAAAAAGCCAGCTAAATCACTAGCAATTGGCCTAAAACTCAGCTGTTTAACTAGTTAGGTGGGACACAAATTGACTTGTTAGTCAGGTGGCATTTGTTCACGGGTCATCTGTTTGAAAGGGTAGACAGCGCTAGCTAGCTACAGTGGGTGGAATACATGTTAAAGCACTATGCCAGTCATGTGCTTAATTCAAACTTACTGCTATTTAACTATTTGGTGCTATTTGTTCAAAACTACTATTAGTTCAAAACATGGGATGCTGTGGCTGTGGGAATAAAAAGGTAATTGAGAGCTTCTTAGCTGGGCCAAATAAACAAGGGTACCTAATGTACATCGTGGTGTTGTTTCACACTAGCACACTGTTTAGTGGTTATCATTTAACATTCTTGTTTTAAATGATCTAACCTTTGAGTAATATGATTCTAACAATGGACACCTTTTTTCACTTGATAGAGCATGACAAAAATACAGAATGCTTTTTTTTAAACTAAGGAATTATGGGCAATAAGGGAATACAAGTAATTAAATGTGAAACATAAAAAATATGCCAAAAGCTATATTCTTTCATAAACAAATGCATATACGTATAAGAAACCCAATAACCCACTGACAGGTTCAGCAAAACCCCATAACTTTTTCCAGTTAACATCTGCTTTTAGATTCACAGAACTTGACGGAAGAAGATAATGCTTACGTTACCATGCAAATTGATGTCAGCTCTTTCAAGGTATTTTTTCCTCTCCACATCGATGGGGTGTGGTCTATGTGGATAGTCTCCACCAAGTAGTTTCTCTGACTTATCAGAAACCTTTGTTGGTTGTTCAGCCAATGAAAAAAAGGTACCTTTTGAATTTTGGCCGGCATAATTCTCTATGTGTCAGGCAGATAGGAAAAGCCACAGATATATGCCTGCTATCGTGCTTGGTATATCACAGTAATATATTTAAAACTGTTTCAGATTTTTCCAAAACAACACGTCTCAGCTCATTGTCACTTATGTCAACAGACCTTATCAGACAGATAGATTTGGATGATCTAGTTGACAATTTAGCGAGGAGGAAGGCAAGAAAGACACCAATATAGGAATATGGGGGGGACTCAAGGGACCATGATTCGACCCTGGTTCCAACGCCATTCGCTACGTTGATACTTCAAGAATATGGTATTTCACAAAATAAATGCACCCCTCAAGCTAATCAGAATGGAGATGTCAACAATGCCATTCTATGAATAATATTTAATTTGAGCTTGAAACTCGATTGCTTGTATGTAACACTGACCAAGTAAACGCTGTAACTACTTCACTCGTCTTGCTTTTACCGATAATACTGCTTAGTGAGAGATTTCATTTTCTCAAACAATAACACTCACACATACCGTCTTTCTATTTTCTGTCTTCCAATCCCCCATCATTGCAGGCACCCACTCACAGCATGCACACACATGAATCCTCCCCGTCTCTGTCTTGACCGCTATAAGTAAATCTAGATGCATTTCTGACACACAAATTATGGCCCATGGTGTAATTGTTTTCCTTCTCCATTACTGCCAAGCCTTTTTTCCAGCCCTGGTAAAAGCTTTTTTTTAATTCCAAATCAAATGAACCTGTTGAAAATGATAAACAATGCAATGAACCTGAACTTCAACTTGATGAATAGCACTGCAATCTTCACTGCTTTAATGGTGGCAAGCTTTAATCAGATGTGATTTAAAAAATTCCAAGTGAAAAAACAATTAGCCCCACCCGCCGATGAAAATGAAGTGGATGACAAACATCTGGTGCCCCAAAGCTTACAAAAGCCTCACTCACTAGCAGCCACTCAATGTGGCCTACAGACACACAATGCCTAGTAGATCATTCACTTAACAATGGATACATTTATGATTGATGATATATGATTTATCTGGAATCCTCTCAGTTACATTCTGAGAAGCTTTTTGTTCATCTGAGGATGGGTTTGGTTGTGATAAAAGATAGCCATTCTTGAGCAAGGCCTAAGTCCTATTATCCAAATAGGCACTCACACACAGGCAGAAAGACATAAACACAAACACACACACAGACACACTAATGAAATCAATCAACAGGTAAATTGTGTGAACCATATCAATTAGTATCTCTTATCTAGAACATGCTAATAATATTTGATGTTCCATCCACACTTGTAATTCCTAACATTACAATTATTGATCTGATGGTCAAATTTACTTGTGTCTGTGTTCATGGGTTTGAATGTGTTAGTGAGCGAAATAACAGAGAGAGAGAGAGCAAGAGAGAGAGAGAGAGAGAGAGAGAGAGAGAGAGCGAGAGAGAGAGAAATTAACACCCTAACCAAAGCCATTAACACATCTTGCTGGCTAACATTGCAGCAAATTAAAGACAGATATGTCTTTCTAATCTAAGTATTAATAGAGTTAGTCACAATTTTGGTCTTCCTGGTGCTTTAAAGACATTCTGAGATAACTGTGTATGAGGTTGACGTTTTTCGAGTCACAGATTTGCACTATCAATAGAAGATCCTGGAAAGTCTTTACCATATAGTAAAAGCAATCTATTCCCTTATCTTTATAGATATAGTGTGTAAGAACAGCTTCCGGCTATATTTTTTAAAACCAACTATCTCCTTCATTCTATGCAGATTTGATCAACCATACATTTTCCTACATTTTATTATTTCTGATTTAAGGTGTTCTTAACAGCCTTTGTACCCTGCCTATCATATAGAAATAGGAATGGACGCTAAGGTTTGGCTACTTATGTAAACTCAAAAAAATATGAGCAGCATTTCTCAATCTTCATAATTTCATCATCTTCATAATATCATAATCTTCTGTGAACAAGATGACATATGATGAATAGACTTGAGATATATGACACACACATAAAGGGTCCCAGCAGTAGCATTGCTGCTATTAAGACCATAGCTCATTAGTTGGAAATAAACTTTGTTTCCCAGTTTTCTGTAACGCAATGAAACTGTGGGTCTCCTCCAAAAGTTGCACTGGGTGGCCCCAAAGTCGTTAGATAGAGTGCTGAATCTGATGAGCAAGCAAAGAATGCGAATTTAATCAATTAATTCCCCCCCCCCCCCCCACGGTCCATTGCAAGTACATTTGATTTGTGTCTGTGCCTGTTTGTTTGTGTGTGCACGTGGTGAGCAAAGGATGGATCTTCTCCTGCCAGTCAAGCAGAAATATGTTACATCTTATGAAAGTGTTAGTATTTACAGTACAATACGTAAAAGAAAATAATCAGGATAGTCAGGAGGAAATTAAATGATTGTTCCTAAAATAAAGCTTGTCAATATATATATGTATATATACTGTATTTACATATATTTACATATTTACTATAATTTACATATATTGGCGGATTCTGATGAAGATTAAGGAATTTAGTATCCTAAAATGAAGTTATCTGATTTGAGGCCATGCAAAGTGCAGATACTTTAGTCCCCATGACTCAAAAGAAAACATTAACTTTGTTGAATTTACTTCAGAGCATGACAAAAGAGACTTGAGCTGGCTAAAAATCACCATGGAAACCAGTAGGGCTTTCAGATGTTGCTTAAATCGTGTTCCACATGCAGTAGCCTAGTTCTGTACTGCTTGTGCTCAGCATGTGCAATGCAAAACAGTCTAGAAGCCGAGCAGAGTTCATAAAGACTTCCAGCTCACAGAGTTTGACCGCTGTTGCCGATTGGCTACTTGTTACTGTAACAGCTTGACTCATTCTATTCAGGTTGCATAAAGTACAACTCTTCACTTACAGAATACATTTAATACCTTTCTCCATGCAAGTCATTTTCAAGATGTAAGTTTGTGTAACAAAACCAGTTTATTTCATTACATTTGAATGTAATATATAATTAGGTATTTTTATTAAAAACATTTAAATTGCATTTATTTTGAAAGTATATTAATGATGGGGTATGGAGAGAGTTGTGGTGGTGTGCATCTTGTGTGCATTATAATACAAGCTGTTTTGAGAAGTCCTTGGTCTGACTTTACGGAATACATTGTGAAGGCTTCAGTGGAGTGAAGCACCTATAGGCAGGCACCTGGCATGGCTAGGAAAGCTGTACACACAAATCAATTGGATTTTCACACTATACAATTGTAACATGTAATATGTAATTTATGCAATTACCCCATTCCCATAATTCACACACGTCATGCTTTCATCAAAAAAGAAGTACGGAAATGCACACAAGAGGGCTTTTTCGTTACCGTGGTATCAAAGTGGGGGTGCTACTTTTCTGTCCTCACTCAGCTTTCAATGCACTTGTCAAATCTATCAAAACAATTAAACTAACAGACATTTTGTAAAAAAAAGAAAAATACATATGCCACAGGAAATACTGTAAAATCCATTTTGCAGAGTATGTTTGGCATGCCACAGGAAAATCACAATAGCACACCAAGGCTATAGGTCATGAAGTCCCAGTAACATCATCCAAAAGAAGCACTTAAGCACATCATTTATGTCATGGCATATTTGTTTTTTTAATTTTGAACTACCTGAGTAATTAAAAAAAGGATTGGAAGAATGGACATAATCAGAAGCATTGCAATAAGTTGTTTAGAATAGCTTTACTTTTATTATTCAATGTACATATATATTATGCCCTACAAATGCAACTCTCCAAATCATCTTGAAAGGAATGAGATTACTAATAATTCATTATATGAAAAAAAAAAAAAAGTTTCATGTGAGAGGTAAGTACCGTTAAGATTCACCAGGTAGAGATCTTGCATCTTCAGGGACCAGACAATCTAAATCCCACAACCATTTCAATTGTTGACGAGTTATCTTTAGCGTCATAGGAAGGGCTTTTCAACCAACGCAAAAATGCAAACACAACAAATCTAGCAAGTAGCAAGAAGGACAGTGTAAATTATTGTCAAAGACTGTGGGAACACCCAAGATAACTAAGCCTTATTAAAATGCTATGGTCTATTTGTAAGTTAAAAAAGATAGTACAACTTTAAAGTAAAGAGGCACTCTTACAGTAGGCAATACTGTCCCACTTTTCTATTTCAAAATTTCCACTCTCAGTTTCAACTTCAGTAAGCTCCAGTTGGATGTTGTTGTTGAATGGACACAAGCCTGACCTACATTTACTGTGTTGCAGGTGTCATTCCACTGAAATGTGGATAATTTCAGAATGTTCAGTGTAACAGGTTGCAGTTGCTGACTCATCAGCAGTTGCATATTCAGTTTGTGTGGCAACTAACGTTTCCTGTATTTAGTCATTTTTTTATAATAGGTCTTATACCTTTAAACACCTGCTGGTTTGCATATGTATTTCTCAGAAATCACACCAGCATATTGTCATATTGTTTTTTAATACACTAAAAAATCCACTCACAAACCTAAAAATCAGCTAGTCTTGCTGTCTACTACCTACATTTTCTGGAACAATCAGACAATGGGCAAGTCAGTAGGAGCATTCCTAGTTGATAGCGCATTGGTTTGAGCACTGGGATTAGCAGTTCTTGGAAACATTGAGCAGTACCTCCCATTCTAAATCCACTGACATATGAGAGGTATCCATTGAAGGTCAAGGGAGTCATATGTAGTACTCTTTCATGTTGTCCCTGACTGAGCTGTGAAGGTGCAGCTCTGCCCGGTAAGCTGTTTCCAGGCTGTGTCTGCGCTCCTTTTCCTTGAGGCTGGCGCTTCTTTGGGTCTGCCTCTGCTGGTACAGGAAATGCGTCATCACTGCCAGAATGCAGAGGGTGATAAAAACCACTGCGGTGACCACACCTGAGGAGGAGGAAGGACAGCCTTCTTAGCTGACCATATATAGTGTAACAGGGTTTCAGTTATCTGTTTAACTGCTGGACAAAACTCTGCAGAGACATTTTAAACATTTATCGGAGACGTTAAAGTAGTGCTTCCGGACACAATAGGCTACGTAAACTAAAGGGTGTAACAAAATAAGACAAGCTAAAAATACTCATGACACTATATAGATGATTTGCTCTCTCTCTCCCGTTTATTGACATTATTCAATCTGCTAGGCTTCCATGCAGTAGTGTTGATACATTCTTAAAAGATTTGAGGTTTTATGATTGACACGGTAGACACCTTTTACCTTTAGAGGTCAAAATAAGGAACTGCCATTTGTAGGATAACCAGACTCCTAAATGCCGACCCCCTCTGCTCTGACCAAAGAAGAATCAGGTGTGATAAAAGTCACTTCTTCATGCCAAAAGGATAGGTGTGCTACTTTCCAGGCCGAGAGAAGAGAACGACAATCTCAAATCAGATAACCTGTGGCCTGGTCCTTGCCTCCTAGGAAGGGAGACCTCCAAGGAGGGGGTTGCAAACTTCTTCCAACCAAAGGACAATTGGAACACCAAGGGGGAGGATTGCAACACCTTTCCCCAACCAAGGAGAAAAGCCTTGGGAACACTCTTTTGTTCATAAGCAACTTACAGCTGATTCTTTTAAGGATTAAGAGACTGTTGCCAAAGAACACTAACACGGAATATTACGACACTGACAATAAGGATAATTGATGGATAAATGTATGTTTGTAGGCTGCATGCATCATTTTTTATTGTTTTAAAATGTAGCCATTTTGCCTACTAATATAAGCATTGTTGGTATTGAAGCAAAGGAGCCAAAAGCGTTACAGACATTATAGAACATATAAACCTGTATAAGTAGAAATAGAAAGAATCCAGGTATGATAGCCAAATTATTTTCTCTGCTCTCAACACCTCTGTTCCCCCCTGGAAGCTAAACCAATCCTGGTCACTCAAACAAGGACACCATGTCAAGAGACACACCCCATCTCAACTAAGTACAAAACTCTTGACAGAAGAACGATCTTTGGCCTTTTGCACTCTTTGCTTTACCTTTGATGAAGGGAGGCCACCCTCTATTCTATAGGTCAAAATAATGACGCATACTCTTGAACACACGGTCTGAATTCCTACCAACCTCACGAACAATGAAACTCTAACCACAAGGCTTTTTTCCTACCTACCAGGCCTCACCAGCATCAAACTTTGGATTATAGCGACCGCTGCAACCTTTGTCCTAGTAATGTAACTCTTTCTCATGCATTTGCATTTGGTGCAGAATAACTTCATCAAAGTCTGTGTTGTGATTTAATGCAGGTTGTTAGCTTTTTTATAAACTACTTGTGCCACGTGCATGATGGTGTGTAGATAAGAGATTCATATCAGAGTTTACCCTACAATAGCCCATTATTATTCATCCATCAGTTAATCATTGTTTATTCCTGAAAAAATATCTTGCTTAGACTAGTAATAAAAATTATTGTTTTTCATTAAGCTTTGTTTCCCGTCTGCATGCAGCCATTCACATAACGTTAGGATTCACTACACTTCAGATTTTCAGAAGAGATTGATACCGATTGAGACTTTGGCATTCTTTTAAGATAATGATAAAAGTTAAACACCTGGTTTCCCATAAAGCCTAAAATAGTGGGTGGTGCCTCGTAACAGATTGAATTAGACTATTAATCAAATTCATCGATTAGAATATGAATTCAATAATTGATTGATAATCTATAAATATTGAGATTGTCTACTAAATACCACACACATTTCATAAGTAGTAGCGTATCCCCCTACACATTATATTTAATCTTGATTGTCAGTATATTCTGTTGCGGGGTAGAGGTATCACGTTGTCGTTCATAATGTTATGTTGTCTATGGAACAATACCTATTTTATCCCATTTTCACTTTCGACCATCATTTATCCAATTTTCACTCTTAAATTGACATAGAAACTCTAAATGTGAGGAACTATTTGTATTGATTTGATGATGTGCAGATTTTCTATAAACTGCATCAAAAATAATTTAAGGAACCTTGTATCAATGTTTCATCTTGCAAGTGGATACCTTTTTAACTAGATGATCTTAATTCATCTTCAACACACGCATATAGAATATTTGGATCAGACTTTTTTTGTGGATAAGCTGGAAAATGGAAACATTTCATATTTCATATACAACTTAATTATATTAACTGGTATCAGCACTGCAAGTTTGTCAATTTGTTTCTTCTTTTATTTTGTTTTATGCAACAAGACATCTTACACAATTCACAAATAAATAATTTTGTAATTGATGCACCAAAAGGTCGCCAATCTGTTTTGATGTGCCTTCATAAACATGTCCCTCAGTGGGAAATTCAGTTGTTTGGCTCTTTCTTTCCACAAACAGTCAGTCCTTTATCTCCCTGGCATAGAGTCATATCTGACTGAAAGTCAATTTACAAGACCTTTAACTTTACAGTGCAAATAACATCCCTTCTGGGTAATTACTTTGGAAGTCTCTCCAGTGCCGGAAATGCCTAAATTGTGGCATGTTATCCTGTCTTGACAGACAAACATTATTCCAAGAAAATGTCGCAGGAGAGAGCGAGAAGAAGAGATAGCAGGGGCTCATTTCACAGCACACTGACTTTGGCAATTGAGCACTTTAACAACTCTGAATTGGAAAACTCACCTCCAATTACTGCCGAGTTGCTTTGTGAAGCGTTTCTTAATGGCTCCTTGCCTCTGTCGACTGTCTCTGAATGATCTAGCGGTGAATAGGAAAGGGGTGACATCACGAGAAATGGATTAGATCGTTGATCTCCTTTTTGTTGGTTATTGAGATCAGTGAATAGATTTTGGAGGGGAAAAACAAGCATAAACATTGAATTGGAGGAGTTACATTTGGGGGGAGTGTGGTGTGCCGTAAGAAGGACCGCTTTTGTGACTACATAGTCTCTGTTTTATAAGCTCAGAACCCACACAAACAGTCTCTCTTCTGTCTCTTTTACCTTTTCTACTTTCTCAATAATACCTAAAAGTTCGGGATTCAAAGCCATTCGGAAATTTGTGTGAGAATCAGAAATAACTAAAGTAGAGTCCAAACACCAAAGAAGTAGCCTTGCTACCTCTTGAGGCAAAGAAATGTTATGTATAACGAATATATTAGACTTCGAATTGTGTGGAGTTTGACTGTATTGACTCTCAGTCAAAAACACCTACACTATGCAGTTTTCATTCAATTAAAAAAAAAACGTTATTGTCTGTCACATAATGATGGAAAATGTTCTTAGATTAGACACTCATAAACAAACACCATCAAATAAAACATACACTCATGAAAGACGCACATAAAATTACACTAAAACACAAACAGTTTCATAAAGAGATCAGAACAGGCGCACAAGGCTACATTAAAATGTAGCAACAGTCTATTTGGCCTTGTTTAAAATGGATATTGAAAGAGTTTTTGTAAGTTGTCTTTTTGCCTGAGGCGCTCTGAAGCAGCTGCCTGATGGAAGTAGCTGAGAGAAGTGGTGAACGGGGTGTGAAGGGTCCTTAGTGATGGAGTCTGCCTTTCTTTTTGCTGCGTAACAACAAAGGTCTGAGAGTTGGATTTGATTGGTGCCGGTGATTTCTGGTTGCATTTCGGTCAAGGAACATTAATTCTGTGGGGTAGAGGGAGAGAGATGCAATAGGAACCCCTTTTGAAACCTACACTATTCCAACATACCTGAAAGAGAGTGTAAGATATTTGAGTCTGCTAGGGTCCCGCAGTTTGACTCAACCAGTTGACCACGTACACTGACCAATGAGCTGCCACGATTCAACATAGCTGCTTTCAAAGGAGCTATATGATTGAATTGCACCGAGGACAGGCAGCCAATAAATCCTTTGGAGCCGGCATGCATCACCTCCTCATCAACATCTATTCCTGCCAAAAAAAGAAAAAATACTATCTAAACCATGACTCCAAAAATGATATGCAGTATAACATGATTGGACATTACATTACAGTTGTTGATAAAAATAAAACGGTATTGTTTTTACCAGCATCATGAGTTTCCAATCTATCTCACTCATTGGGTAGTCTCTTGAGACTTAATGAATGTTGTTAATTGCAATTTTCAAAGAGTCTGTTTTTTTATGATTGCAAAGAAAAGTATGCAAATGCAATTAGTATCCCAAGATGTCTTTATTCAAATGGTCCTCATCATTTGCGGAAGTGAAATGAAGCTACTGCCACGGTCAGTATCAAGATAAAATTGCCTGCATACACCACTTGAATATAATTAATTCTTGAGATAGGAAGCCACCATATGATGTTTATTATGACATATACATGTGTGATTGCTTGTTGTGTACAGTTTTTGCCTGTTAAAGGACAGAATATCCATTGAACTTTTAAACATAACTAAAAAGGGCAGATCATAAAAAGGGTCAACATGCAACAGTTTTATCATCTTCTATCTAATTGGAATAAAATCTATAATTAACATAATTTTTCCCGTAGGGGGTAATTTGGAGATAGAAGTATGCCCTTAAAAAGTTTTATGATCATCGCCACCAAGTTAATAAGGGCTTTGTTTGTACAGTAGTGCTACAACATAACTTTTTTGACTTAATAGCTCCCAATGAGACTACACAACGTCAAGAAGGTGAAAGTCTTTCCTTTGATCCTAAGGAGAACACATTGTAAGCAAACGGGGCTGTTGTGTGGTGGCCACTGAGTCAACTGGGTACAGTGTGTGGTTTAAGGAAAAGCACATATGAGCCCCAGGGTAAACTCTTCTACAATGTTTAATTGGCCCTGCTTTGGCATTATGAACACAATCCTGAGCAGGTTTGCAGTTATTTCCGTTTATAAATAATCTAGGCTCCTGTTTGACATTTTTGGTAGTGTGGTCTAGAATGAGCTTGGAATGGCCAGTGTTTACAGTCATGTTAACCACAAAATGCTTTCATCCATGATATTCATCCACAGCCAACAGGGTATATACGGCACCTTAATCATGAGAAGAAAACTGTTGTTTTGAAATGCTAATGATGTTGGAAATTAGCATATATTTGCTCATTCCCTGAGCTATTGTGAGTCTCTATGTTCAACAAATGAGTCTTTATTTAGTTAAGAATTCCATTTAGCTTCTGATTAATGAGTAAAGTGATAAGCTTGAGTGTGGTCCTCTTTGGTGCATGTGATATGGGTTGAATAGAGCCTGATTCGAAGACATCAATGACAGGTGAAAGGTTATGCAGTAAAACCCCCACCCATCCCTACCAATCTTTTTGCGTATTTTTAGAGCAATCATGGATGATATATAGTTTACAATCCTCCTCGATGGCAAGTGAGAGCCTTGCCAAGCCACACTTTGAGGTATTGCAGAACTAATACTTTCTTCGAGTGTACTTCATTTCCACCATAAAGCGTAAAAACCTTCAGTGCAGCTCGGCAACATTTCATCATTTTAAACCACACAAAACAAAATGTCTTTCTCATTTCTCAAAGGGGCTCACCTGTGACTTTTCCCAAAGTCAGTGATTTGATTGAGATTAACTCTGCGTCAGATGACAAGCTGTACCTCAGGTTCATGTCCTTGTCAATCTGTGTGAGTGAGGGAGTGAAAAGGCGCAAGTATGGAACTGTGAAGAACACATTCCCCCACACCCTGCTCAAGGGAAAACATTTACCAGTATTTTCACGCATGCAAAACTTGGACTATTTTGACGTTTTAAACCAGGATAACTTTAAATGTACCTGACAATAGATGCACACATCGCCACTATGTGCCGCTCTATCAGCTGAACAAATGATCTCACCTGTATGTAGACTTCTTTTCCTACACGATGTATTCTGATGCCATGGAGTTGTCCGTCTGCTAAGCTGCTGGGCCTTGGGCTGAACACATGGGGCCTTCTGTCCAAGTGAAGGCGGTACCAGATCTGAAGACTCCCTGAAGGACACAGGGTAAAGAAAATGGGTTGATTATGAGGTAAAATATGGATCAGCATGGATCAGTAAAAAACAAACCAAAAAACATTGAAAGACGCTAGCTGTTAAAATAAATGTCTTCGCACTACATTGCCAGTGCATGTCTGTACCGTTTTTTGCCAGGATGACAGCAATGTACTGTTGGCTAAACGTGCTGACAGCCAGCAGCAAGGCAGGGCTCTGGGAGGTGATGAAGCTGAAGGCCATATTCTCTATGGCCCTGTTGCTTTCTCTGGACACACCGGAAACCTGCAAGCTTCGGTTCTGCATGACTGAGAAGGGCTCCTGGAAGGTGTAGGTCACTGAGGAGTCTCTTTCAAAACTCACCGACACTTCTGCACAATGAGAAAGAAAGCGCATGCTTTTTTCATAGTGACATCCAAAAGTAGTGGACAGTGAGGGAGAATGCACAAACAACAGTTCAGTTATGTGCACATCAAAGTTAAGTAATAATCATTGTAAGGTGATTAGGACTATTAATTCATTAAAGTCTCAATCTCAACATAAATATAAAACCAAAACTATAACCACACCCATTCCTTGCATGTGTCTATGCAGCTCGCAGAGGTTTGTCAGAATTTCTGAAAGTTCAAAAAGTTGTTAACATCTGAAAGATATATAGATTTTTTATAGACTTGGCTCAAAGACAGGATCAGATCAAAAGGATACTCAACTGTATCTCAGCCTGGTGAAATATCTGATGGGTCTTCTACAATGATAATAGAGCTCTAGATGAGTGCGAATGCAAGAGCTGAATTCTAGCAGACATACCACATAATCTGTCATTGGCTCCTCTCCTGCTTTGATCATCCCCTCATGAGCTGTCCAATATGCACTTTTTGAACACCACTTTTTGATCACACACAAAATGAGGCTATCTGAACGTAGCTATTTATTATGAAAAAAGATATTCCATTTGACTTCCAATTATTGTTTTGCTGTTTGAAAGATTACTTAGGATTATACATGGCTATGCGTATAATGGTGTCACTTTTAGGTCTTGTTTTTGTGTTTGGGTGTGTGACGTGGGTGGGTGGGTGGGTGGGTGGGGGGGGGCTATTTGCAGCTGATGGCATTTTGAGGTACACAATGAACATTTCAATACTGTACAAAAATGATAATCATGTGTGTATTCAGCTCAGACACTTCTTTCATATCATTCAAAAAGGCTGAAAGTGAATCCCAAATTTTCAAATAAAAGTTAAGCTAAGATTTTCTGCCATGATGAAATCCCACACCTTGATTGCAGAATGGCCCCCCATAGGCGGACTGGGAGCAGTCACACACGTAGCCGCTGTTCTTCTCGATGCACCTCCCTCTGTTGTGACAAAGACTGCTAGAGCCGCTGCAGTAACCGGGGCAACCAGAGCTCACCCCCGGGGTCATCTTTGCACGCTCCTCCAGGTTGAAATTCACACCGTTGACGGTCAGGGTTCTAATGCAGCCCAGGAAGCCCCTTTGCCTGGACGCTGTTCCTCCTTCAAGGAGGTAAAGAAAACATTGAGGATTGTATTTGTTTCACCTCCTAATTTAGATGTAGAATTTAGATAAGCATTAAGTCGTTTCCAAACTTGTTCCATGCATTGATATCAGTCTATAATATCTGCTCATGTAACAGTTTGGTATAATGATAATAGTATATACTGTGGAGACTTCACTGTCCTGTCATCTGAATGAATGTGTGTGGACAAAACCAGCACCAACTATTGTTTAGGGATGCTTCATAAAATATTTTTTCCCTGTTGAGGAGTCTTGTGAATCTGTGTCCAGGCCTACCCACAAACAGCTGGCTGTTGAGATGCAGGCGGAGGAGTCCGTCAGACGGGGCGTCCTGGAAGCGCAGGGGCAGCTGATCCACCTGCAGTGAGGCCTCCTTCACGTTACGCTCTGCCCTCACATAGTGCCACTGCCTGTCATTCAGGGGCAGGTGGGACTTTACCGCCAGGACCACTGGCCCGTTCCCCACGTCAAAGGAAAACATCACCACCGATGGAGCTGAGAAGGCAAAGGTAAATTTAGTCGGTGCATTTTGTTTGTACGTTAGGAATTTGCGAATCGAACCAGCTTCAACTGAATGGGAAATGTATTTTTCTTTGTTGCGCAATGTAATCCTATGTGAATCTCATCCCATGACTTGGAATACTTGGAAAACCTGATCGCCAGCACGGATTTATGTGCTCAGTGGACAGCCCGCTAATATTCATAAAATAATCTGTCTTTTTTATATATATATAAATATCTCGAGAATGGGAGAAATCTCACAGTATCCCTTAAGCTTCTTTTGGTACAGACTGTACTATGCCAGCCTTAGCCACCCAGCAATTCTCTTCTATATTTTCAGGGCTATTTGGTCATTATTTTCCTTTCACAAGCAACTCTTAGATACTCAGCAGGGATCACCATTTGATTATATGGTTGGTACAGAAATTATCCTCTACTATTCAAGTTCTCTTTCATGGCTTGATAAAATGCTGCTTAGTATGTCATTAGGATTAAATCACGCTGTGCTGGACTGACATCTCTGAGCTACAAAAAGTCAAATGCAACAATATTCATTAGAACATGCAAAGTACAATGGTTTCCGTATAATACATACAAAATATGTATTTACCAATATAAATGCATGTGTCGATCATCTGAATGGGTGGCAATGAATATGCATTTGTAGTGAATTGTCTTTGGGCTCCAAATGACTTACGTGCAGGCTTAATGTTTGATCAAAGATGTTCTAAGATTCTTAATGCGACCATTTGAGGAGATCTAATATTGTATGTAATTGTGTTCAACTCACAGCTGAGTTCTACTCTGATGAAGTCCTTGAAACCCAAGTTCTCCAGAAAGACTCCTGTGGGCGCGCTGGTCTTAAAGTAGAAGGATATGTCAGAGCTGAGCACAGCCTGGAGGGTGGGGAAGTGAAGGTAGGTCGACTCCTGGTAGAAGGATGCCGCGTTCCAAACAGACTCTGACAGGAGGGAGAGAGAAGATGAAGTTCAAACTGTTCTGTGATGTTTGTTTCATAGGCAAAAGATAGAGCCTCTTAGTGAAAAAGGGCAAGTGTCTGGAAGTAAATTAAACACTGCTTTGATCTGAATATTGCCTCCAAATGAAGGATGAACAAAGGGAGTATCTGCAGCTTTCCAGCTTTCACCTACTGTCGCCATAACAACGCAGAGGGCTGATTCGGTAGACAGCCTCTGAGTCCGTTCTGTTAGTATCCCCAATTGCAATCTGGCTCACTGGTAAGTGGTCTTTGTAGGAAAGGACTCCTGTGTCATTAGCCCTGCAACATACAGAGCGAGTGCTCTCAATTTCACAGCGGTAAAGATAAAGTGATCCATCCCTCTGCATCAGCTGCAAATTTAAGCAAACACTCTAAAAATGGACCAGCACATCACAATGTGAATATATCCCCCTGGAGATATGCAAATTGTGTTGCTCAACGCAGAATCCCAGGGTAAACAACAACTTGAATAATCATGTTTGAAAAGTGATTCTGATAGCAAAATGTACAATGTTGATAAGAATCCGTATTCTGAAAACGTTTTAATCCATACAGCGTATGGATATTATCAATTATACTAGCCTCCCTCAACTTACATTGTAATGGTACCTTCACATTTTGAGTTTAACAGACAGATTACAGTTTATTAAACCACGTTTATTTTGACCTTTTACTTTTCAAAAGAAAGCATATTCCTCACAGAAAACACATATGCTTCATTACCAAGCATCTGTGTCAGCGTCACAGTTACAGAAGTAGTTCATGTCAATGCAGTTCTCCTCCAGGCTGCAGGAGCACTGCTGGACCCCAGGTAGGAAGCCTCCCCAGTAGGTCCGCTTCTCTCCTCCTTGGTCCAGCCACCAGGACAGGGGTGTGCCATCTACACCGTTAACGCACAACACATTCAGTAACTGCAAATCTACCAGCAGGAATAACCTTAAGTGTAAAAAAAAAAAATCTCTCTTTCCATTGTCCATAGTCACCCATACCCTCTCCAGGGCTTTGTTAATTGCTAGAAGGTAATTTTTGCCTAGAGTCCAGGGTATCCTTCCACATCCCATGACACAGAGTCAGTGGAGCCTCAGTGATTCAAGTCAGGCACGACTCATTAGCTTCAGCAAGCCTAAGCGGTCTGGTCCCAGTCATCTGTCACACACTATGACCCTGCTTCAGAGACGCGCCGGAGTCAGCCAGCAGCTCCTCGTCTCCCGGACCACATGCATCGTGCATAACATATTGTAATGGTATATTCCCGCCAAGCATACATTAACATTTACCCCATACAGGCCTCACTCTGCGGGCCCAGAGGAATTGAAATGCATGCCCTTATCAAGCCTCTCTTTGTGGAGGGGCTGCTTTATTATGCAGCTCCAGTGTTGACAAATATTTGAAACAAAATCATCACTGAACATATTGTTCTCCGCTATTGCCGGTCATGGAGAGTCAATATGAAAATTTGACATTATTAGTCTGACTGCTAGTCTACTGATAAAGACATGGTATAACACAGCGAGAAGACAAGTCAAAATGAAAATGAACGTTGTGAATGTTAATTGCTTGTTTCTTGTCATGTTGCCTGTGCCCAAACAAACACTGCTAATGTTCAGCGGCCCATCGTACAAAAATGAAATAAAAAATAATAAAAATGGTGACCAAATTAAACTTTTAATTGAACAAATGCTTACAAAGTTAAACCTTGTATAGTGTTTCATACCTAGGACCATTTAAACGTTTTTATTTTTTATAAATAGACTTCAAAGGCTCTGCAAGCCTTTTTTTCTGGTGTTGATTTAAATGAATGTAAATATATAAAATATACTTTAAAAGATTGCTATGAGTGAGGGGGAGTTGTTAGCAGAGTAATCCCAGTAAGAGTCAGGTCATAACAATATTTTAAGGGAGATATGTGTTCTAATACACAGGCTATTGAGACGGCCATAAAATGTAATTTTTTCTGTCTCTCTTTGATCTGGTGTGATAATGAACTTGTTTTCTGCACACACACGGCATCCTGGGAATGTGGCAGTTCAGGACTTCATGAATGTTTCATAATTTAGGAGCAAATGCAGGATGTCTGATACACCACTCGTTCCCAAAGCAATTGAAGATGAATGCATGAATGCAAGATGAGACAGCCTTTAGAATTATACAAAAAATAATGAGAAGCAGCATAGAATACAGTACATTTACATTCAAGCAATAGGGTCACATGCAGGATACCTCTCAAAATGATAATGCAGGATACTAAAACAAGCCATGCTTTGGTTTTACATCGCTAAGGAAATGCCACTCACATTCTCAGAGCTTACCTTTGGTGTTAAATAGGCGGGACTTTCTGCAGCTGTAAACCACTTCCTGTTGACACTGCTCTGACCCGGTCACAAGGGCTCGCAGTTGTTCAGGTGAGGCACTGTAGTTGAACCTCATCACATATGGCTTCTGTGGAGAAGATCCCTGGACTCTCACTGGGGCTGTACTGTTGTGGGTCACCACTGTCCATACCCGCTCCTCTACAAAAACAAAACTGTCTCGTAAAAGGATACACAATTTTGGTAACATGCTGACATTCATTTGTCTCCCATAGCTTATCATGTATAGATGAATGGAGAGTTGATCTTTATCTGCAGTAATCAAAGCAATGTCATCGAAGGTACTGTACAGTTTTACCACTTTAGCATAGGGACAATTATTTACCATACAATCGTCCACGAAGGGTTAACAATTTGAGGGATTAATTGAGGTGGGGACTCCGATTCATTTTCATCCCCCACTTAGTATGTATTATGTGGATTTTGTGTTTACCTAGCCTAAGAGAAAATCCTACTCCACTTTCTGATTATTCACATCCTAGGTTGTCAAGCTGAGAGTTATTTACATCTCTAATGGATTCTTTAATTGAGGTCAACCTGAGGCAACTTCCAGCAAAATGATTAGGATTTGTGGGGTAAAAGGAGAACACAATATGATCCAGAGCCAGACTATCAAGAGTTAGCAGCCACCTCCGTAATGACTTAAACGTTGCATTAACCTCTGGAAAGGTCATAGCTGTAAGCTTGTGACAGCTAAATGATGGATATTGTCTTGGGTGCCAGTACAGTCCCCATCCGCTTACTCTTTTCAAAATCTCATCCTGAAAGCAGTGGCACTTGCATTCATAGGAGACGTGATATGTGTGAGCATAATCTATGTGTTGGAGTAATTTTGCAGTTACACGCTCAGTTCCGCTCGTTTCTTAAAGGTGCAGTATGTAAGTATAATTTTCTAGCAAAACATTTGAAAAAAAATCGATAAACAAACCTTTATTACCTAATTCCTGGCAGACATCAATAAATGAAATGCTCTGAAGAAAATGTTCTCTATATGAGCACCCTAGGCCCTGTAGTCAGCCCATCTAAAGTCTTTGGAATCCCGTTAAAAACGAACCGATCAGGACAGTTGTTGCACGACATGGCTACCGGCCTGTCAGTCAACTCGCCTTAAAGCAGGAGCAGCGGTATTGGAGCATTTTGAATTTACGGCTCCTAGCTAACGAGCGTGTCCGCAGGCATGTGTAAACACCATTTGACTGGAGGGGCTTGGGAGAGGGATAGGAGAGATCAGAGACTCAGGAGGTTGGCCTTTTGGGGTGTTGTGATTCACATTGTGGCTAAATTTTGCCCAATTCTCTAGACTTACAGACGGCACCTTTAACAGAAGGTATTTAAGTCAATCCAACATGGGAAGTGCCGTCATAACCTGGCTTATGGTCTGTATCGAATGACCTTAATGATTTTCTGTTGGATAGCAAACTGTCAGCTGTCAGCGGTGCCTCCGATCAATGCAATGCGATCTGTAAAGGAGTGCACTAGACATTATACAGTGAGACTCCTCTCTTGTGGGATGATCTCAGCAACCCGGTGGGGCTCTGGGACGTGAAGAGGGCCTGGTCATGGCCCTGTGGCTCACTCACCTGTCATGTCGCAGTAGACCTGTGTAGGCCCCATAGGACCACTCCCGTCCGAGTCAATGGAGAAGAAGCCAGAGGAGCTGCCCAGCACTCTGTAGGCCTCGCATGACGGCTCATAGATGGCTGAGGGCAAAATAGACACTCAATTGTACCCTCAAGAAATATAACAGGATCATCCCACCGACAGGCTTCAAAATTTGTTACAATTTCCACGCAATTTTAGTGCCAATGTAATTCAAAACCCGCAGAGCAAAGGTAGCCTGATAGCATTTTGCATACATTAGGATGATGAATACAATTTGACAGAGACCTATTTTTAATTCAGGTTGCAAACATTTCTGTCCCACTGGGCTTCGACATGCAAGGACAACTGCAGCTGCCCCATCATAAACAAGAAATCAGTATTCTGGAGGAGAAACATTTCACACAAGGCGTCTCACACCCTGCTCTATAGTGAATATCAAAGGGGTGCATCTGTATGTCAAAAGTTGCAGTGAGAAAAGGTAAACTTGCATATGTCAGTCGAAAGCTACTGAAGTAGAACTAAAAGATTTACTGGATCCTAAGGAATTTAACAGTTGGAATTCCGGGGAAGTGTTCACACAAGGTCACACTTTGCTGAGTGTTGTTCTTCTGACAGTCAGTAGCACTGAAAAGACGTTAGTGGAAGAATGCGAGCAAAATGTGAATGTGCCATGAGAGGCATCATCTATCACTTGACTGGGACTCTGTGGCAATGACATGATACAAATGGATAGGATTGAGACGCAGGTTAAAGGCCAAAAGGAGACTCACAGTTGTGGCAGGTAGCTCCAGTGTATCCAGTTTCAGAACAGTCACAGTAGAAGGTGCTCCAGGACTGGGAACACTGGCCGCCATGCTCACACAAACTAGGCAGACATCTGGAGAGAATATCAGATAGCACATACAATATGCTTAATTTACTGTGCATGATCAGATAGGGGAAATATCAATAATTAACTACTTATGTACATTTTCATTTCACTAACAGATTTTCAACTGTCATACGCTATACTATTGTAGGTTTTACATATTTACCAAGATCACATGCATAAAATATTATTTGTCTGAAGTCAAAAGATTAAAAAGGGAATGCACACTGTTTTCTTGGGTAACAATTCCAGAAGCAAGATTTGTGTCTGTATTATATCATTCAGGCAGATTCCACAATGTATTCTTCTTTTTCTTGCCATTATCAAGGTTCTGTCACCAAGGTAGTTGTGAGACTGTTCGTATATTTTCCCCAAATTTATTATGTACAAGGCCTCTTTGAAAATCCCAAACAGTTGGTGGGTGTTTTTCCCACTCAGAGTTCTAAGCATGTGGAAATCAAACAGTCAGTAGTGGGGTGTAGGCGTATGAAAAAACAGGTCATCTCCATCACAAATCATAGCAAATGTTTACGGGATTTAGACACCAGCATTTCACGGAAATTCCAAACCACGCTCTCCTGATTAATAGTCCCTTCCTCAAGCCTCCTTTAGTTTCACATAATTGCCAACCTTTCAGAGCACATCTATAATTTCATACACTTTGGTCTCCCGCCCATTAATTGCCGAAGAGTGAAGAGACCACACCATAGATAAGGTTGCAGGCCATGGCTTAATTACCGGCCAAGCTATTTCTATTGTTGTGTTCATGGGTGCCTTCACAGGTCATGAAATTACAGTAGCTGGTGCATAGAAGTGCACACTTGCAATAAATTGACTCATGAAGTTTGATTGGACAAAGAGAAAAAGGAGATTAACACTCGTACGGTTAATCTTTACTCCTTTTAATGAAGCAAAGATATGGCCATTACACTCAAAAACGCCACCACATGACATGGAAGAAATACACACTACTGAAAAAAATCTACAGAGCACAGAATAAAACGAAGCCATACTTGATCAGGAGAGAATAATGAATTCACATAGATATCCTATTTTTCAAATAACAGAATAGGGAAATATAACTTTTATGTTTTCTTAGAAATATTACATCTAATTTTACCATGCACACATTTCCTGTCCTACTCTACACCCAAATCGCTGAGCTTCATCTGTATTATTGCATTTTTTTTTTCAACAGTATCTGACAGCAATTAGCAATACATGTAATTGCACCAGGTAGCGGAAATGAACACCCTCAGGGAGTATATGAAGAAAAACTCTAAGCATGTGATGATTCCTCCTGTGTTATTCCGGCACCTTCTGAGCAGTCTGGCACTAAGTTAGTAAGTGTACTAATTTTACAACAGGCTGGAGTAACAATGGACAAGATGCCATGTCGGAAACCGCTTTTTAGCAAAGTTTTCAACTAGAAATGCTATTTCCATGCTTCATTGCAGTCTAATTGGAGGATACTGTCTTTGTTGGCTGATTTATCAATACTTTTCCATCTCTGACTGCTATGGCGAGAACATATCCTCCTCCAATAATAAATAGTGTGGGCAGAGATAATTTCCCCACCACAACATTATGGAGGGATTACTCTATTTTTTTGTTTTTTGCCAGTTTCTTCAATGTTAACACGCAGCAATTGATGAGCTCTCATCTAAACGTTCCCAGGTGGGCAATACAAATATTTGTTGCCTTACCTATCATGGATGGCACACGAGTCAAACTGAAGCTCATTGAAGTTTCCCAGCAGTCCTTGGTGAACATTGTTAAGGTTCATTGGTTGGCTATTGATGACAACGTGTTGCATGCACCCCTGGAATGCTAACATTGGTTTCTTACACCCTGATACTGTTGAGGATGGACAACCTGGTAAAAAATGGCATACGATCATCAATTACATCATGCAATGTAAAGTAATATTTGGGGTTAAACTTAATAAGCAGCAAATTACATATTTGTATATACATTATATAACTTTTTTGAAATAACCATTGCAATAATTAATTAATGAATTTATATATTTATTTACTATATTGTATTCTGACTGACTTCTTGTAGTGTGAAGAAAATCGTACCACATTATGAAATGAATTTTATCCCTCAATCTCTTTAAACCCAATATTTATTTTGTCTTTAATTCACAAGATGTGTGTCCACTCACCTCCAAAATAAAAATTGTCCTCTGCATTGAGTTGCTCCCCAAGCTCAATGGTGGAGGCTGGCTCATTGTCCAGAGTCAAGGTGATTTGTAGATTCCGTGTGTCCAGATTCACAGAATGCCAGAGACCATCATTTACTTTTTGACCTTTGGAAAGATTCATAAGAGTTGTAGGTTATTTATTACTGTTGCATGGTTTCACGTACAACTATGCTGCATCAACTTATGCAAATATAAGACTTCCCTTTCTTTTAACTTGGAACAACTTGGCATTTTAGATTTTATAAAGTCTGTTATCAATTGTGGTTGAGGACCAGGCATTATAGGCAAATAGCTGTATAAATGTTTGTTGAGATAGACAGTAAATGTCTGCCAGTGGGCTTGTGCCAGTACTGCAAACATTGTTATTATTGGATAAAAGATTAATTTAGCATGGGGTTTGGCCTTCAAAGAGAACTAACAGTGGTTTATGAATTTTGATTGAGCACGCCCTTTATAGAGAAGGGTTTTCAAGCTGTGGCTGTCTTCAATGTGTATTTTTTCCTCTGCGCCTGCCATCTGCTGAATGTCTGCCTCCTGCAATCCAACATGATTATCCATGTTATTTTTCAAAACTGCAATCCTATGCTACCCTAAAAAAAAAACATTTAAAATACTGCACATAGAGGATGACATTTCCTTCAAGCAATTTCAAAGAGATTAAACAAGCTTTGATTTTATTGAGGGCAAAGGTAATACAAATTATGTCAATGAAATGATGTGCACGGCCAAGAATAGACAGTTTTCCTTCTGATGATGGATTAGGTTTTCACTGACTGTCTAGCAGAATTACATTCCTTTTTCGTTCAAACATGTTCTCTATAGCCAGATGGACACAGTCTGTACCAAGGTCATTATAAGGTCAGCCGGTGTTGGTGTATCACAGTCCTCACCAGTGGAGACCTCTGATTTCTGCTGGGCCGAGGTATGGAGGGTCAGGCGGAGCCGGCTGTTACTGATCTGCAGCTCTAGTCTCTGGGGCTCCGGGGTCAGCCGGGTGGAGAGCAGCAGGCCGTCTGGGTTCCATGTACGGAACTGGAAACCCACAGAGAAGCCCCCCATGCCAGACGCTGTTGCCGGGAGCGACAGGAAGCTCCTGCTAGAGCTCAGGAAGGTGGTGGCTACCAGCTGGGCTTGTGAGCATGAGAAGGTCACGTTACCCTGGAGACCAAGGGACCCAATGAGGAACAGCATGTGTTATTTACTCATACAATCATCAATACCATCAATGCAGAGTGCTCTTTATGTCAAGCTTTCGGTTTCAGCTGTTTAACTGTTTCAAGGCAAATAACAGACATTAAACGTTTCTGTTTGAAACCGGTTTATAAGAAAGTCTCCGCGTCTAACACTTCACAACTCTGCAATTCAAAGTATTTTTTAAGGACAAGCAATGGAAGGAATTGCAATAATCTCCGCCTAGATGAATCTGTGAAATTGCCAAGTTCCTCCAAGCTAATCTTAGCGAGCCATCAGCACAGCATACAAAGACATATTGCACTTTCATTTCAGTTAGTGCAGAGGCCATGCTAGGTACATGCACCCAAAGACCAGGCATGTCAATTGAGGTCAGAATCCTATCAATCCCTGTGCCTGGGAGGCAGCAACGAGCAATCCCAGCACGTTGACTCTCAATGTGATTCCTCTCAACCACCTGGGGAAGAATTCCACATTGAAATCCCATTAGGCATTCCATCATACCAGCCTGTGAGCAAAATTGGCCACTCTCTCTCTCTCAGTTGTAAGTAAAGGTCTTTTAACATAGCAATCAGCGGTTCTGAGGAGGGAGAGGTGTCTGAGATGAAATGTGGGTCTGGCCCCTGTCTGATTTGAGTAGGGGAGGAAGGGTGTTCAAATGATAGCTTTTGCTTTAGGTTGAATCTGTTTCTAGATTGTGACTTAATGGTATAGTCATGTGCTTTGAATGAATGTAAGGATTGAGAGAAAATAGATCGGCCTTTTTCAAATAACCACCTTGTCTCTACAAATCCTGTCAGGAATCCTTTTCAGCTGAAGGAATACAGAAAGCTGTATGACTAACTCTAACACAGGTGTAATTAAATGTGATGTATTCACAGTTTAGGCAAATCGGAAATCTCTACTCTTTGCAATTCAAACAGATTGTCTGTGAACCCCAAGTGGCCTGTATTTGTTTCACTGTATGATCACGATGATCTTCAGTGATACCTTAATTATATCACAGCCTTAAAATAGCAGTCTCACCACACTGTATATCTGTGGCTTGCGTCTCTTTGCCAGGTCGATGATGTTGATCCCATTGTAGTAGAGGTTTTCAATGCAGCCGTGGAAGTTCTTCCTGAGAAAAGTGCCCGGCTTCCCAGGGAGTGGGATGCCTCCAAAACTTAGCTTTGAAGGGAACCAGAGACACAATATTAGAGAGGATTTTCTTTCTCTACGACATTAAAGCTTAAATAAATGCTGATGATTAAATGGAAAAAGTGTGGGGTTTCATGCCAGACACTTTATTCTTACTGGATCAACAGATGTATGGTTTAACTGGTCACATATCTTACTTTTAACTTTTAAGGGCATGAAGCAAAACTGAATTTCCCCATTCATCAATCCCTCTATTCATTCAATCATACAAGGACAGCGTAAAACATGTTGTTGCGTTTGACGGGCCCACCTCATAGTCCACCTCCAGAGAGTCTCCTTCCCCCTTGGTGCGGAAGTGCTGTGTGTGGGCATCCACTGTGAGGTTGACCTGCTTGTTGAAGCGCTCGATGAGGACAGAGTGCCAGTGCTGGTCGTCCAGAAGACTGCCCAGAGTTACAGCGACACGCCCGCTGCTGAATCTGAGCCTGGTGTCGTCTGGATGAACACAAAACCCCCATGTGAGAACACCGTCTCCCAGCTCAGCTGCTTACAAGTGAAACCTCACATGCCATTAAACCTAAAGTGAACGGCGCTCAGATGGAGTGGTAATTGGAATGGCCAGGGTAAATACATTCAGTGAGAGCCTGTATCAAGCTGTCCGGACACACAGGCACCGTACAAAAATACACTTACCATGCACACTTACTCAAACACACTGGGCATGCCCAGACCACTCTACTGACTGCATCTACACTTAATGGTACAAAGGAGTCATCCATCCATCCATCCTTCCTCCTGCTTCATAACGCCTGAGACACGGGCTGATGGCACTGCGAGTCTCACCCAGGTTGAGATAGAGGGCCAGTCTGCCCCGGTGCAGCTCCACTGTGATATAGTCTCCCCTCTGACCCTCCCCATGCAGCAGCACCCCTTCAGCCTGACGGCTCTTAAAGCGCAGAGAGATCACATCCTTCACCGTCGACATGGACTTCTGGTTAAACCGGTAAAGCAGGGAGCTTCTGCCGTCAAAGTCGACCACGTCTGACTCTGAAAGGGGGGAAATAGTGTGAGTCTCACAGTTATATCCCTATGCATTGGCAGTACAAGTCCGTTTCTTTCCCAGGTGTTATGTTTTATATTGAAAGCTAGTCAAATATCTGGCTGCTATTTCTGACACACACCTGTGCTTTCAAGTGTGTGATGTGCACCCAACAGTGGGCTCATCAAGCTGCATTGTTCATCCCTTTTGGTGATACTAAATTGACTCACCGTTGAGGAAATGTATGTTATTAGATAGGGGGCTTTTTTAGCTTTAGCTATATTTGATTTAGTTAGAAGAGATCCATGCATAGATGCATGAATCAGATCGCACTGCATTAACGTTGCATAGCAGAAGAGTATGTCTGTCTCTATGACTTAACAGTCTGTGCAATCTGTATATATCACATGAAAAGACTAAGATATTGGAGAAATAGCGAGGTCTTAGGGGTGACACAATCATACAAACTTAATAAGTGTTAAATAAGTTTTGCCTTGCTATAGAATGGACAGAATATTGAGATGGCAGCATGCAATGCCGTACAGTATATGAATTATTGGCAACACATTGGCTAACACAAAGTGGTTCCATTGGAATAGTCTCTTTTTATGCTGCTTTGGTATAAATGTTAAACTTCAATGAGCTGCTTATGATGCAGCATGTATTAGCAAAGTAGTTGTTCATCCAACATTAATTCAGGGATCATGCTGTGGAACGGCCAGGGCATTATGAAAGTGCTCACTCAGGGATAATTAGAACTGTCTTTCACAGTGCAGTAATTCACTGGCTGATCCAGTTAGGGCCGCTTCACAATGTATGCGAGAGGCTACACAGTGACCCCCCTTTATATATGTAGCATCACCCATGCAGAGCCTGCCTCCCGTGAACCGGCAGGCCTGTCACTTTCTGTCTCTATTAGTGGCTGGAACTGTGTCTGGTCAGCGTTTGTTTGGCCCATTTGTGGTGACAAAAGAGCCCTACTTCCACCATCATTTTCCTTATATCACCATGTCATCAGTTGACCTCTAACACATGCAGTGCCTTAATGGTTGGATAAGGCATAACGATTAGGGGGCACACAAGCAGTGTTTCTGCCTGGTCAATGATGACAGCGCAAAAAAAAAAAAAAAGGTCTAACAATTTTATCACATGTACGCCTTTGAAACCTCTCAGAAATAGAACACCTTTCCTGTCAAATTATCTTGTGGGGGAAAAGGTGCTCTGGGTGTGAATGGGACTCTGGGGTAACTTACTGTAGGCACAGCCATAGACCTCCACTCTGAGTCCCAACCAGCCACTAGGGTTCCAGTCCAGGGGGACCAAGCGCAGGAAGCGGGTTCTGACCGAGTGGGAGAGCTTGTTGTGGACGACACCGTCAGCGTTCACGTTTCCCACAAACCTCTGCTGACACACATGGGAGAGGGTTAGATCACAGAGGACACCATGCAACACAGCTAAAGCAGGAGACAAATACTTTGCAGAAGGGGAAGATATTCAGTAACTAAACAAGACAGCAATTACAGAAAGGCCATCAAGGGATTTCTACAAGGGAGTCAACATGACAGAAGAGACTTTGGATATGTGGAAAATGATGGTAATTATTTCACTAGGGAACTGAAAAGGCTTGAGTGTCGTTAGTGAACTTGTTTGATCATAACATACAAAGGTAAAGAAATTTTGCATGCCTTGTGATATAAATATGAGAAAGCCCTGAAAAAGCATAACATTTTGCCATGTCTTTTTTTCATTACATGGGTTAGAAATTGGTGTATTTTCGCCCCAGCAACAGTATAATGCAAAAGGTGTAAAATATTACAGTGGCAAGTAGCAAGTAGAAAAACAATGGGTGTCACATGCTGTCTTCTTCCAGGGAGATGGAAAATGAATATCTCTCGCTGAAATTGTGAGATGTCATTATTCTTCTTCATTTCCACCCCCCTACCCTCCATAGCATCAACAGTCGGCACCAGTGAGGCCGGGGGACATAAACTGGGTGATACAGAGAAAGAGAGGAAAAAAACAGAAGAAAGAGAGCGACGAAGGGGATTTGTACAGAGAAGAAACTTAGATGACTGATGACTAGGGCTCGTCATAACGGATTCGAGGCAGGTGACGAGCTAAATCGATAATGATGTGTGTTACAGAGCATGGGAAAGATGGATTGTTGACACCAGGGCTCCTGGCTTTGTGCATAGCCCAACCGAGTCACGCAAAGACATTTATATCCCTTCTCCCAGCTGCTGAGAACACAATGGCGTATAGTCTGGTATAGGAGAAGTGGCACAAATTACAACACGTGGGCCACCTCAGAGTAGCAGCGTCCATTCCCTCTGAGGAATTGCACACACTGAGATAGTCCACTTCATAGATAATGAAGAAGAGATAGCCCTACAAGGTAACTATTTCGGCTGTTATTGTGATTTATGCTGGTTCCTTTCGGTTGTGAGCCATTTAAATGGAGCCCAGTGACTGTGTCTTGGAGGAGGTGCAAGCCAAGCACTTATAAACATGCTGTAGCTCAAGTCTATGAGGATAAACATTAACAAGTTTCCCTGGGACTTAAACATCCATTCGCGGCACATAGCACTGGTTCACGTTCAGCAAATTAAATTAGAAAAACAAGTTAGCCTCATCAAAATATGACTTACATATTCATTATTGAGACAAAGCTGTTTTGCATTACCCATGAGGCTATTTTTACAGTATAACACCTCTAACTAAAACAAATGTTCAATTAAACATGAGAATAATTTCGAACGAATATTTAATCCTGCTAGTAAACCATGCACTTCAAAAGTGAATAGTCTTGGGCATTTCTTCTCAAAGGTATTAGACCAAAAAATGCCTACAGTACAGAATAAACAGTCTGTGTTTGTGTTGGTGTATTTTTGTGCCTAAGTGTGGTAAATGTGCTGACAAACAAAGGTCTTGAGTTAGGCAGAGCTCACGTTGCCTCTCCAGATAATTGTTTCCCAGGGAGGTAATCTCTGAGATGGGCATATGTGTACTCCTTTGTTCCAATGCTGCAACATTCCTTCAAAAAACAGTACACACTGAGCTAAATAAATATGAGTTTCACTCAGAGAAGTTGATTCCAATTCTATACGAAGGAAAAAGGGGGAAAAAAAGTCAACCGTTCCACTGATACCCGCAGCATACTATTAAGAGTATGCAATGCCCTTAATGAAAGGATTAGGCAGGAAAATATCAGGACAGATTATGCAATATTGAATGATGCCTTGGAACAGTTTTTGCCTTAATATAACTCCACAGACTTCCAGTCAAATTACAACCGAAGTGTGCTTCCATTGACTTCTATTAGTTATTCTGTAGTATAGTGCATTTGCTTTAGCAAAAGGTCAGCCACTTGCTGTATAGTGGGTTGCCATTAGTTAGCTAACAAAGTCACATGCCAACAATTGTCACACAAGCGTCATAAAGACCTCAACATCCTTTCATAATCATTAGCAAATATAGAGTATAAGGTTAGGACCTCCAATCATGGTGTCTTTCATTTTCCAGATCGGAAAATGTCCTAAGGTGAATCCTCCCAATTACCGTGAAAATGTAAACTGAGCCGTAGAAGAGGAGCCTGAGGGTGCCGAAAGGCTCCCAACAGAACACAGAGCTTAGGTTAGTCACGTCCATAGAAACGTCGCCTTACTCCATAGTGACTTCATTATTTCCATTCCCTGTATCGACCCGTGCACAGTCTCCTCCCTCAATCATTAAGACTCTTAACGTTTCCTCTCTTGGGAGGGCCTCCCTCATGTCACTTTATCGGTTAAGACACAGGGCCACCCCACTAAGAATGAAGTATGAAGGGGTGGAGGTTAATGCCTTCATTTTACCACTGCAGCATTGACAGTCTAATTTAAACTGGTGGTAATTGCAATATCAACTTGGTTCAGTAGAGTAAGTCGATATTTAAACATACAGTCATTAAACATACAGTCACATATTTGTATTATCTTTAAAAATCTTTAGTAACTCACAGTATATTTCACGAATGAAGAAATACTGAGCGTGTAACGTGTACAGAAATGTTTCAACAATCCTGAAGTTATTAAAATACCATAACATAGATGTTTCTTATTAACATTTAGCTAGTCTATATGGACTCCAATGAAGTACCTTATGCTGTAATGTATTTGACTAACCGTCTTTGTTAGAAGATTTTTAAGATTTTTAAGATAAAAAGCGTGCATACAGAAAAGCTGTAAGACAACAAAGAAAATATTGTCAGAAAACAAAGAAAAATAAATAAATAAATGTAAGATATGAAAGAAAACTCATATTTCTATTCTTTGATATAGTTAATTCTTCTTTATTTCCCTCCAACCGCAATTACCTTAACATTTTAAAAACAGGCAGTTCAAATCTTCTTTTGATTACCTATTGCTCAAAATCCAGAGCAAATTGCATCAGCTTTACTGGTCACCTACATATATGAGTCATAGACTTCCCTTTGTTCCCTTGGTTCAGATAATTAGGTCATTAGTGCTTGTAGAAGAGTGGCATCCTGTTGTTTCCTACATTCCCTCCCTACTCCCTGTTGGGATGTGCCACAGCAACACAACAGGAGAGAGCCCCAATTTAAGGTAATCATGTGGAATCTGTGACCTGGTCCGGAATTTAAAAAAAAAACAGAGACAAGAGAACATTGGCTCTGTTATGTCTTTAATTGTGACAGCACCAGGAGCTTGTGTGTACGTTTACGTGTGATGGAGTTTATTGTATTGTTGCCATGTATACGTATTGCTTTTGAACTCCCCCCTCTGCATTTCCATAATTTTCCATAGGGCTACCTAACAGCAAGCTTATCTTCCCAGGTGTAGGGGGGCTGAGGCCCAGTCGTCCCAGCAGCTGGTGTTCTCTCATTAGCCCCCTCAGCTTGAGATACCAGCAGCAGGCCATTACCTTTGAACCTCACTTGTTACAATGCCAGACGGATGTCAATTAATATCGCCAAAAGCCAGAGGTTAAAACTCTGGTTAACCACCTTGGAGTTCCTTCATTAGGGATGTCTCTCTAATTAATTGTCAGTCATCCTCTGATTTCACCAGTATAAGGCAGGTGGATAAATTACATATGCTGTCCACTCACAAAGAGTGTTATGGTCAAGTAATCAGTATGTTAGAGCCCCCCTCTGTTCCTTAAACTTGGGTCTCAAACTTTGGGTACTCCTGGTACTGTGCAGTAGACTACTGCATGGATAAAGTCTCTACAGATAATGTTAATGATTAAAGCCCCGACATTCAGAACAATATAAAGTACAGAATTATTTTTGACAATTGCAGAAAAATATTTTGAATGAATGACATTAAGAAACAGCCTTATTAAGATTAAGATACAGCCATATAACCTGGTATGTCTCTATCTCCTTTTAAATAAGCATAGGACATGTGAATCAGACCTTCTCTTACGGTGGCGTGCCTTCGCTGAAACCTCATTAAAATGTGGCTCCTGCCATTAATGATAAGGCATTTGAAAATGCACAGCATACAGTGTTATAACATCCATTATGCATTAAATAAAAAATAGGCACTCTAAAAAACTATTTTTAGAAAGGATTTGGGTCGAGAGCAATATGCATATGTTCATATGCATAACAATATGTCATTGAGTTTTTCAAGTGGGCACCTACCATCCCAGATGTTTCATTAAATTGAGCCTGTGATACCTCCAGAAGGCTTAACAGTGAGCAATGATGTCTCAGAGCCACCCCCCCCAATATCTGTTCTCAGCACACCCAGATAATTCAAACTCCATCCCTATTCCTGCAGACTCTTTTCAAATAGTAGGGCTGACTTGAATACTGTAACACAAACACATTTAGGTTCTCATAAAACAACAACTGAATATCACATATTTTGATATTTTGACTTAAGTGCCTTAAGATAAGTACTGTGCTATTGTCAATCATTTGGTAATAGGCACTAGACACCCAGACACCATTTCTAGACACTAAAACTATTTGAAAGTGTTGCCAAGAAACTTTTACACACTTACTTTATTTCTTACTAAATAATTTGTGGAAGATAGTAAATAATTCAAATCCATATTGCACGGGACATGCTGTTTGCCTTGTGTCTTCCAGAGCGTTTAATATCAAGGTATTGAGAAAGTACTCTGAGCAATCTAGAATGACAAATTAGTGGCTCCAAAAATTGGCATCTTATTGGTTGCAATCCATGGAAGGCTCATTTTCTTTAAGATTTCTGTAACAGTATTTGATATAACTGGGGCAAACGCAATTGATCGTAAAGAATTGGTGGCATGCTCCAACATCACGAGGTACAAACAGGCTATCTATTTTTATGTTAAATCAAGTACGCACACACACTGAGGAAAAGGCTATGACATCGCAATTAATGAAACACAAAAAAGATGCTTAAAATAATTTACTAATTTGATCAAAAACTAACTGTTCGACTTGCCTCCTGTGACAAACAAAGCATGTGGTAGTCGTGTTTCTAGCCAGGGCACCCTGCCAAGGATGCATTTAACAATGTATGCCATCTTTTTGTAGGGAGCAGAACATACAATACAAAAGTATTCAAGCCCTTTCTATACACCAAAATTATACACAGCACTGTATATATCCTTCTTTGATGGCCCTGATTTACCTTGCAAAAGGCAGGACATTTACTTCATCAGACACAAACAGAAAGCCAAGTGTCAATGTCACTACTCACCCCCACTCCGTCACTCTGTCTGAACTGCTTCCAGGCCCGGCCAGTGTCACTGTGGAGCAGCAGGTAGCTACTGACCCAGTCTGGACTGTCATGGCGCCCCTGTGTGGCCACTGCCGTCACCTCCATTCGGTCCCTGAGGTCCAGCTGCAGCCAAGGATGTCTGTCTGTCACCAGTGGAGACCAGCCTCCTGCTCCTTGGGAGAGCAAATAGAACAAAAAAAGTAGCTCTTTAATCATCCGGTCAATGCACAGTAGATCGAATTGTGGTTTATGCTCACTCTGAGTAAACCTTTGCCAGTGGGCTCATCTTGCAGTGGATTCTCAATGTCTATATTGCTGCCAGCAATGGGCATACACACACACAACCAGGATTATGTACTTTTGCATGGGTGTGTGTGTGTGTATGTGTGTGTGTGTGTGTGTGTGTGTGTGTGTGTGTGTGTGTGTGTGTGTGATAGATAGAGAAAGAGAAAGAGAGAGAGGGATGTTCTGATGGTTGTGAAACAACTAACCCCTTTTAGGGAAAATCGTGCTGTCACGTTTAAGATGTGAACGCAAGTTTCCCGAAATATCACTTCAAATGTAGGTCTGTTTTGATATGCTAAATGCAATGTTGAACAAGAGCTCTTTCAACCTAAGAGAGTAGCAAAGGCACAGTTCACATCGTGTGATATGGCAGTGTTGTTTACAATTAGGTTCAGACCCCACAGCTACTCAGCTATCAAGAAACAGGTCAGCTCTGGCAGAAAAGGTTCATTACTCCGCCGTTGCGGGCTGGGACACCACACCATGGGAGCAGATGAGTGCAGAATATCAAACCAGAGTCTCCACCACGGAGGAAGCATCGTTTACAGAGATGCCCCCGAGAAAAGAAGATGCTGGTTGATACAGGCACACAGCAAAGGGGGCGTTGAGCTAAAAATAGCTTCGGGTCAGGCTAGACTGCCTGTTTACCATTCAAATCTAACAGTATCGGATCTGTCAACCTAGAGTGTCTAAGACGATTCGTTTTAGATTTGTAAACACATTTGGAAATTAAGACTACTTTTACCGAACTATAAAATAGAAAGACATTGTTTTTGCTTTCATGCAGCCCACAATAATAATCTTTAAATCCATACAAAGGAGAGATTACTTTACCATCAAAATATATATTTATATTTTAAACTAACAAATAATGCTAAATGCATTTAAAGTAGTTTAAAATGGAAGCAGTGGCAATTTCTATTCTTTATTATTGTCTTTGAAGGAGACCATGGTGCAATAAGATAAGCAAGTGATTTGATTTCATTCAAACAAGTAATTGCTACGATTAAAGACTACAACGCAGCTCTTTCAAGTTTTTCCTTTTCCTATGAATAAAGCATAATTATTCTTTGCCTCAAAAAGTCCACATAAGAGCAAAACATATCAACCGTACTTACCATCTCTTCTATTAAGCCTGGCAAAGTAAGGAGCATTAGTAGTTGAGGACTGCGAAGAACTCTGGAAGAATGCTTGGGGCAACATGGAAACCAAAGGAGCATTACAGTTATCTGGAAGACAAGAAAATGAGCAACCATTATTGAAGAAGATGATCTGTTCAATATTTATTTAGGTGACATCTTCAGTGCATTTTAAGAACGTTTTTAGAGGGGGTGCTTTGGTAGATGAGTGGTTATCAACACTCTGACTTTTAATACCATGGATGCTCATAAATGCACAAGCACAAATAACAATGGGCTAACCTTTCAGACTCTTTAGTGGCCACGGGCACTCGCTAGGAATTAACATATGCTATGTGCTACAAAACTATTTGAATCTACTGACTACTGACTATACTCTTGGCTCATGCAGTGCAACGTCGTTCTGTCACTAATGAAACAATACAAGGCTCTATGATTACGTGAATGCACCACAGAGATCTTCCTCAAATCTTCCTCAAATAGGTGTTCCGTTAAATGACAATTAAAATTAAACTTATGTTTCTCTTTCTTAGATACTCATTGCTGAAAAGTATTTACCTCGCATTATCATGTGCATATAGCCTCAAGGTACTGCCAAAAAAACAGGGTTCACTTTTCCAGCAAACCGCAAAACACTCTCGAGCAGTCCATTAACTCAGGCAGTCACCTTTGACAAGAGGGCAGTCAAACCCATAGTTCCTTCAACAGCTATGTGTGTGTGTGTGTGTGTGTGTGTGTGTGTGTGTGTGTGTGTGTGCGTGCGTGTGCGTGTGTTCGTGCGTGCGTGCGTGCGTGCGTGCGTGCGTGCGTGCGTGCGTGTGTGTGTGTGTGCGTGCATGTGCGTGTGCGTGTGCGTGTTTGAGTTTTCCTTTTAATGCAGCAGTGTGAGATTAGAAGCCCTCCAACACGCAGGAGGAGATTAAGAGGCCAGTGATCTGAGCGTGTCGTCCTCATCTTCCCCTGATCCAGCCCTGCCAGGCACAATACGAGCAGCCAGTCGGGTGGAGCTCCTTCCCTTACTGCACAAGTCGCCTTTGTGGACTCCAATGAGCCGAGCTCTGCATGAAAGAAGCCAGCTGGTCTGAAGAATCTCTCGGAGAAAATAATCAGAACTGGCAACAGCTTGATTACAATTATCCCTCTACCCTCTCCATTAGTGAGCAATTCATTCCTCTTTGTGCAAGAGGCATTTTGTTTTGGATGGCATCCGCTCAATGGCAAAGCTATTTGGGACACATCTGCAGCGGCTGATAACCCTTCATGCCGTGGACAGAGTGCCGTGGCAAGCCTGTTCACAGACCTCTACGTGGGTGTTTCTGGACTGCTCACTCAAATTCCTCTGACCTGATCAGACCGCTGGCCAGCAGATGTCTCTAATGCTGCTCTGAAGGGTGACGGAAAGGGATTCCCCAGCTCTTACACAGTACATGGCCCAAACAGTGCTGGGAAGCACTATTTGCAGATGAAGAAGTCCATTAGGAGAAAAAGAAAACGCTGACATCCTAAACTTCCTAAGGACTTAACATGTAATGCCGCCTTTTACTGTAGCAGTCACCAAACACATCCAACACATCTGCTGTGTAGATGTACACAGCCAAGATCCTGATTTAGTACTTTAATCCCTGAAGCAGAACTCCATCCTTCAGCTACTCCTTGTTCCATCAATGTTTGTACATTGGTGTTTTATTTCTCACATAATCCATCAGACACTGATGATCACATAACCCCGTTGATATAAGCCTGCCTCTTTGGTCCGAATATAATTCTAGCAAACCCAGTGGGCCTGCAGTTTCAACATAAATGACAGCCTCCAGTCTCTCACCTAAGTAAAAGGCCTCAATGGCATGACCAATAGCTTTCTCCAATCCATCAGGGGATTACACCCTCAGCATGTGAAATGCCGCACAGGACCTTGATAGGAGGGAAAGTTTTGGCCAATAACATTTTTTATGGCATGTGCCATGTTCCTAGAGTGAAATGTTGGCAATGACTCTCCCACCTTGAGGCGGCACAGACCATTTCATGGCTCCACTAACAAAATGTGTGTCTTAGGAACAGTGTTGTTGTTTACAGCCTCCATTTACGTATTTGGTGAGGAGCCAAATGCTGGCCTGTCAATCAGGACGATTTATGGTTGGAGGATGATTTGCCTGCAAAGCCGCGCTGCTCCGTTCAGTGCTGCCTTGCCCTATAGGATAATTGAAAACCCTGCGAAGCCATGAATGTGATCGTGCCATGGCTCACTCTCTATGCAAAGCACAAGGGATTAAATCTTAGAGAAAGCAGCACACACCCACACACTGTAACAACGACTTTTTCGTACTCCCACTTACTAACTTTGACTTAAAAACTATCATAAGGAAAAAATAATAATACAAAAAACGTATACTCTACACTGATACTAACAAGGTCTTACCTAGAAAATCATACACTTTTAGATATAACATATCTAAATTAGATCTAAAATTGCAAATTTGAGATAACAATTGTTGACAAAGACATGGCACCCCTAGTAGTAGGGCCTTTCCAAAGAGCTTGATTTATTCAAGACTCCATCTAGAACTGCTTTTTGACACCTTTAGGCTAGTATTACACAGCTAGAGGTTATCAGTGATTGTGTTGGGGATAAAAATAAAAGACACTGCTTTCCTCTCCATTCCCCGAGGTGCGTCATCATGCAGTGATGCATGGTAAGATGGATGACTGGGAACACATTTAGATTTAGAGTGTGAGCCTTCGCTTCCCTCTTTGGCCTTAAGGATGTACACCAATTAATAACAGGCTCTATGGCAAACATCGATGTCATGTAAAAGAATGACCCATAAGTCATATCATACAACAAAACCAAGAGTGCGGGTACTAACAATCCAATCATCTTAATATGCACAATGTATCAATATCAGCCTTGTTTTTTTATAGGATCATATTTTATCCTTTCATTTTCATTAATAATTGTACAATGAAAACTCAAGCTAATACTCAAAATTAGAATCCATATTTCTGTTATTTTATGAAACATTGCTATAAATGTATAACAATATAGTAAAATATATTACAGCATTGCTTATTTAAAAAAAACAAGTTCCTAATTTCTACATATTAAACAGTTTATCCGATATGACTGCCATGTAAAAAAGGCAAATACCTTTCTTTCATTAAAACATTGGCATTATACTTTCAACATGGTAGAGGTTGTTGTTTTTCCGCAGACTATGTTTATCGCTAACTTTGCTCATTTGCATGTGTCTTCAAATTAAGCCTAATTCAATATTTTTGGGGCATATACAGGTTTAGGCTTTGTGCTGCCCAAATCTGATGACTGAGCACAAAGGGTTTGAGATGAAGAATGGTTTACTTAGAGTAAATCCAATCAACAAGCTGGTTATCAGGGTGGAGGGGTTTGTATCCACTTCAGAATCATCTCTGGAGAAATATATCTAAGATTTGTCTCGGGAACCCTGTCTTCCATCTCCTTAAACTGTCAAAGCAACCACAGGCTACTGAAACTCATTTTGATAAAGCAAAAGACACATAGTGTCATCGATCAATCACAATCAGTGAAGGTCAAAAAAGAGAACAATAAATATTGCACAGGTAGCGTTAATGTCAATGATTGGTTAGAGAGGTTGTGTAAATCAATGTAGAGGTATATTTATACTAGGTTTAATGTGTAAGGTATTGTGTGATGTACAATAACAAATCAGTCGATAATTCATTAAAACAGTTGATCAAATCCTCATCATTACAACATAAAACCATGACTCCAGCTACAATGTTTCCTTATAACTGTTTAATCTAAAAATAAAGTTAAGCTGCCAAGAGCTTAGGCAACAACAAACTCAATGCAAGGATAACAAGCTGTTACATTATCCGTCTGTTGATGGGAATCATAAACAATTATCTACATACCTTTAAAAAGTTAAAGATAGAAAAGAATAAAAAAACGGTCCAATTATAAATTACTAAATGCTGGGTCCACCTCAAAGAATATACCAAGATGTTACACTTTGTGGAAACCAACATTAAGCCTATTGAAAGACCTATTGAAAGACAAATTTCCACCTGTCAAAGTCAAATCTGGCTTGCTCATGCAGGGGCCCAAACTTAGCCATTGTATCACACGATCATCATAAATGATAAATGTGATCCCAATGAGCTTCACTTTGCAATGCAAAAGGCTACATACTGGACTATTTTACCTTGTGATCATGCAACAACAACTACTAATTTCAAGATCACAGAAAAAAAGTGTGAAGGTCAAGGTAAAAACATCAAGGTAAAAAAAACATGTCTTAAAATCATGATCAACAAATTGCTAATTTTAATAATGCTTGCATGTTTAGAAGTCTTTAGTGCACAGGGTGGAGAGTGTATGAATTGGTGATGGCAAGGCATTCAACCTACTGAGTTGAATTGTTTCGATAATATCATAGGTTGCAATAATAGGATTCAGTGACTGAATGGCTCCAGACCTCCGGGTAGTATTGATAAAGCCTCATATGATACCTCCCGCAGATGAATAGACTTAGGGACCCAACTCTGCTCAGTGATACCTTGAACCAAGGCCAAAATATCGGTTGACAATTAGCCCCAGACACAGGATAAATTCGAGGAAGTGCAGGTCAATAGAAGTGATTGAGAAACATAGTCTCTGCACTGTAACACTTCATTTCCAATACTGCTTCCAATGGATTTGTCAAGAGCAACAGTCAACAACAGTTAACAGACTAACTGTTTGTTCAACAGGGTTAAGCTTGTAAGATTACACAAACCCTTTTACATACTACAGATAGCTTTTAGCTTATAAAATATATGAATATATATAATATATAAAATATACTATTTATCACATCTTTCCAATTGTCTTGGCCAAAATGTTTTAATCTCCAATTGAATTAATGTGTTATTGATGTATAGCATGCTTTTGAAAGTTACTTTTAGATTAGATAGGCTTTGAAATAAGTCATTATTAGCCAACACGGCTGATTAGCCCGTAGTTGATAGAACACTTGAGGAAGGGTGGGCGGGGAGACAGGGGTTCTGTATCAGAGTTAGACTCATGTATCCTAACAGGCCCAAATGCTGATACATACAACCATCTTCACTAATGTCTTTAGAAATGTCACACAACACATTCAAATCTTGAGAATGTCAGTGATGTCAATATCCACAAATGATATGGAAGATATGGGCTTTAGTGCAGTATCAATAGGAGATCCAGTACTGTGAACATTTGCTTCAGAAATACGCAACATCATATCCATATATATATGTTGAATATGAATCTACAGTTCCCTTGAGTAGAACTTTATGGTAATTATCCTGTCACAGGAAAAGCAAAGTGTCTATGAAGGCTGGCTTGGTGAGGCTAATTTGGATTAGGCCTTTCTACAGGATGAATCATAACATAGGCACGTTTGAGATGTAACTAATACCCACAGATATACAGACTAAACATTGATTCCTTTATATTAATGCTACCCTCTCGGGACTACCTTACGACAACACTGACACTCAAGAAAACTCACTGAGAAAACAGGTGCAGTTGTAAGTCAAACCTTGGTTGGTTATTTTTGCAAGAAAAAAAAAGTCAAAAAAATAAATTACCAAAATACAAATGATCTTCTTTCATCATTCAGGCAATCCCATGTTGCATATTTCCAAAGCATTGGCATGTTCAATAGAAAAAGGGTGCGGTGTTTCTAATCCTTTAAAATCCTATGCCAGTAACACCAGGAATAAATGGATGAGGAAATTTACGGACTATTGTGCTATTTGAAGCATATTCATTGCACTCTATAGATCGAGAATGGTGCAGCATCACTGTGCGAGCGATGCGATTGGAAATGTGAATGGCCTCCACTGGCGCCACATTCATCAAAATAGATTTCTTGCCTTCCCAAGAGTCAAAGTAGAACTTATTACTCTAAATAGCCTTATATCAGATATCTATATTTTGTAGCTTTTTTTCCATCTTGTTTTATTAAGTATAAGAATATACCAGATTATTCTATTCAGCTTGCTAAATCTCCAAAGGATTAGGCTGGTGGAGGTGCACTGATATTACTTTAGAATAACTTTAAGTTATAGGCTATTATTTTAGCAGATTGTGAAATGTATCGATTCATGATATCCAAACCTTTTCTAAATTACAGAAAAAGGTTAGGCAGTTGTAAACATTTCTTATGTGTTATTCCCCATTAATTTCATGGAGAAATGCCACACAGCTGCTCTATACAATTAAGACACAAGGAGAGATTCATTTGAATGTGAAAATTCAGATATAGTTTAGTTTTTTGAGGCCAAAGGTCAGATAGGGGTAGTCTAGTGTTATTTACAGTATGTACTAGAGACAACAAAAACTGCAATGATTTCAACAATGTTCGTTTTCTTTCAAATATATTCACTTTTTGGACACTAAACCTACTCATAAACATTGTTAAAAAATTGTTGCACCAACATCTTGTGCAATCAATTTTCTATAATAGAATGAACACCTTGGGACCACCAGTGATGCTGCATTGCTATTGATATGAGCAACATGCTGCAACAAGCGTGACATGAGAGGATGAATAAAACATCACAATCAGCAACCACCTTTAACATTAACAAAAGACTGGAAAACCTTCAAATCCTCCATTAGAAGCTGATGGTAATGTAATTATTTAGAGAGCGTACATGGATCTGCATGGATAGGACTAGTGAAACAAAGAAAAATCAATAGCAATCAACGGTTCACCACTGACGAACGTTGGTGACGTATTTGTTGTGGTTCAAGGTGAACTACTGGCACTTAAATAAGGGCAGATTTCCCCAAGGACTTTACCAATGTAACAAATTTCTGCCAACCCAGACAGTAAAAACCATGCCTCAAAGGTATCTAAAAAGATTTCTAATCTGGAACAAGAGACAAAACACTGAATACAAGTTGCTGACTTCTTTATCAGTAGATAGCCACTAGTCTTTGGTCAAAATGTCAGTCTGTCACCGTCCATTGAGTGGACAGACTTTTTTTTTACTAACAAAATACTAAACTATAATGACAAAATATAACTATAATGACGTCAAAATAAGTACCTAAACTGTTGCTAATAATGTCAATTAGCTTTCATTTTGTCATTTGTGTGATTTGAAATCAGTTATTGCAAAGGTAGCAATTTTTCAATTGTAGTAAGTCTCACAAAACATATTTTGTTCTCTCACCAGTGGCATAAGTGTTCACATTCTATTTAGTTGCCATTGGTGTTCAAATTCTATTTGTTGGTCCATTTATGGCCTTAGCCTATGATTCTATTTGATTTGGTTTGTTTTTCAAAAACAAGGCTGTATCTTACACAGAAGTCAAGAGGAATAACTCCTACAGTGTCCTGCCTCTTTTAATTATTGATACATTCACCAGCCCTTTATAAATCTGCACGATTGTAGGACTTCCTTGAGAGTCTACTTTACATTAATCAGTCCAGAGCGCAGTGAGGGCTGGTCCTGCACCTGCATCAACAATCGCATGCAGTCCTCTCCAGAGCATCATCGCAAAATAGAACTCCAACACACTAAGTGCTTCAGCAGGGACATAATTTGCTATGAAGTGTGTGTTCACTGAGATAATAGTAGCTGTGACCATTTAGGCAAATACAATGACGTATGGCGTTTGCCTCTGTGACAGTAAGTAACAGAAGATGGATTTACATTGGGGTGGGCTACACAAGCTGTGATGGAATCACTAGTACTGGAGCAATATTCCACCCACCGAGCAAAAGTGAAGTGTGTCATATCAGAGACTGCCCCGTTAATGAAAGCCCCTACTGTTTCCAGCCAAAGGCAACCTTCAAAACCGCACTTCCCCTCCCAGCAGGAAACTTTCCATTTAAAGCACCCCACTTTGGCCTCCGTAAATATATGATCGAATATCCACAGAGGGCCTCAATCCATGCAGAGTTTCCTATGTGGTGCTTTCAAAATGCTCTGTAGTTGGTTAGGAAACAAACAAATGCTTCAAATCATTTGTATAGGAAGATGTGTTTCACAGTCAGTGAATGTACAGTATCAGTGGAAATCTACTTAGAAACAGAATGAAAATAAAGTATACCCTCTGTTGCCTCCTTTAAAAGAAAAATGCATGAGGATGTAAGGATGTGGTTGCCATTATCTCTGTCACCTGACACAGAGGCCACACAAACTATCCATGATGGATCTCAGCTCCCTCCTTTTGTTTCTCAAAGGTAAATATGAGCACATTTATTTGCTTGTCCTTTAGAAGCATCTAGCTGCTTTATCTCTGAGCAGCATGTCTATCCTGATCACTGGATACATTCAATAACTACAAAAAAGGTCATACATGAATAATGCAGCTGTCAATTTGGCTTATTTTAATCAGTTACATTAATAGAATAGTATTAATAGTAACTCCTTACACATCACATGCCCCATGGGTAAACACCACCAACCCTATGCTTTTTTAGACATATATTTTATTTTACCACCAACACATATAATAAGATACTTTACTGACCATATCTGAATTGATGTTAAAATTATAGACCTATTGAACATGAGCCATCTCACTTTAAGAATAAATCCAAGCCAAATTTGTAAGTGTGTCCAAATAGTGTCCCAATTGCTAGTCCTGGAATCAAAATAAGGAATTGAACCGTATCTTTACCTCGTTCACCTTAGGTGAGTAACTACGACCTCTAGCGGAGGATGTAAAAGAAAACCAGCAAATTGTATGGATTTTCTAAGGATTTCTGAGGAGTGTCTGAACTGATATTTTTTTACTTTTATCGAAGATGTGCCTCAAATTGAATGAACTGATTGTCAATCATTGCGCCCCTCGCGTGTGCTTTAGCGTGTGAGTTAATGTTCACAGTTGATGTTTCCCACTACACTCTTCTCAAGCATGGCTAGCAAACAGAGGCTTAACTTAAGATGGAAAATAAAGGATGAATGCAAGCGGTTTAGTGTGCTTATTTAAAACCACGTACGACATGCAACACAATTTTTAAAATCTAGTTCTAATTGTTGACGATAACAGAAATGAGATAGCCTTCAAACAAGTGTGTCAATGTTTGTTTTAGTCATAACCAACTTCAAGATATGTTACTCACAATTGCTGGCGGCAACTGCTGAGCTGATGCCGCTTAAAATACAGGTGACGAAGATACGTAGTGAAAACAGCTTTCGCAATTCCATTTTTTTATATATATCCTCGTGTTGGTCAAGCTGAAGAGGTGTGCCTCCTGCATTGACAGACCATGCAGAGTTAGCGACTCTGCGTAGTGCCACCCCTAAGATAATGCGCGCTCTCTCTCTCTCTCTCTCTCTCTCTCTCTCTCTCTCTCTCTCTCTCTCTCTCTCTCTCTCTCTCTCTCTCTCTCTCTCTCTCTCTCTCTCTCTCTCTCTCTCTCTCTCTCTCTCTCTCTCTCTCTCTCTCTCATTGTCCTGTGTGTAGTTATTGGTTGCCCAAGGCTTGCAGAGGGGATTTAAATTATTTCAGAACCACAGAATGGACAGCTCCATTCGCTCTTTACAACTGAAGAAGCATTGCTGAATAACCGAGACTGCATGACATAACATTGAGAACTAACTATCGCTGTGAGACTGCGTATCAATCTAATTGCCATATGAAATAAGCGGATGTCTCTGTTCCTTTAAGAATAAGTGCACATTCATTCAAAAATGATAAAAGCCTTAAGATGTTGAGCCTTAAGATTTTTCTATTTCACCTGAAGACCACAGTAGTATTTAATATAATATATGATGACTAGTATTATGTACTAAAAGTCCTATAGTGGGCTTCAGACAGTAGTTGAACATGTTGAAATTCAATGCTGATGTGTAGTGTATGCTCTGTTAAGATTGGGTGCTAAATGGATTGTTATATTTTCTAGGGACCTAGCCCATAGACTTTCTACTTAATTTTATGTTTGCCCAAAGAGAAGTGTCCAGAGCAAAGATAGTAATGCATAATTGGATTGCAAACAATATAGTATGTCGCAATACTGCAGAAACTACATCAGACATGCACAGTACAAAGGCATTCATCCAACTTCTATTGATAATGAGAGCTTGTTTCCACATAAAACTTAGGACTAATACATTGCTGAAAAAGATGAAAAAACATGAAGATACAACTGTTATCTCAATGAAATCATTGTTGTCTACCATTCATTAATTAAGGAGCACAACGCACTTTATGTAAATTATGTAAAAACGTAAATTGGAGCAATACTAACATTAAAGGTGTCAAAATCAACATATCTAGCTGATTTATATACCACAACTGCATGTCTGAATTTTTTTTGATTCAAGAGACTTTTGTAACTTCAAACTGAGAACGAAAAATGTGTTTTTCTTCTTACTTGGGTCCCATGAATCTGAGAGAGAACAATCTTTCAAGTGTGTCATCATCACAACTGCTCAGGCCTTAATGTAAAAGTTCTTGCATCCTAAAACTCTAGCCCATCCATCATACATGTAAGTGAAACCCTCTGCACATTTTCAGCTTCCCAAATTAAATTCTCTATGGTGGCTGCATCTGAGGGTGCTCTCGGGAGAGTTATGTGAAAGAGAAGAGATTCTGAGAACGCAGCAATCAGAAAGGTAGCACAGGTTCCAGGTGATCTGTGGCTTCCAAATAGAGAGGCCATTTTGTAACAGGCTTGCACTGACAAAAACTCAGTTGGTCCTCTTTTTGCCCATCATGTTTTTACATGAAATGGAGCGCAGGCATACAGTATAAATACAATGTTAAGCGTCTCCATTATGTATCAGTAAAATGTTTTTTAGACCATGCATAGCAAAGTAGTTCACAAAAGATCAAACAAACGTGTTGCAGGGAAGAGTTGAACAAGAGAGTGCTACAGTCATATAACAGAAAAGGCTGACTGTCATTGTCAGGCGTTTCATTTTAATTGCATGGATTATGGAGCTCGTTTCCAAAGATAATGTTTCTTGTTTCATTGCCTTTTCAAGTCCCACCCTGCTTTATTCCTCTCTCTCAGTGGTTCTTTCCAATAGAAAGGCCCATTCATTTCCCTCTTCTCTTCATCTGAATCGCACAGCCTTTTTCATTTACTTTGAAGCAAATACCCAAATTGGAAAGCCAGAAATGCTTATCATTACTGGATGATTGGAAAACTTGGATAAAACAGTATCAATGCAAATTGAAAGAGACAAAATTGTATACTGCCTATATACATATATATGTATACACATATACCTATTACCATAAAGTGTGGTACTTTGGATATATTAAAACAATTGTTTAAACATTTTTGTGAGGGGTAGATTAATATATATATATATATATATATATATATATATAGACAGTATTCAGTATATATGCAAAATATACAAAATATCTAACACACATTCACCATGTTCGATACTGTAGTCACATTTCAGCAAAACCAAATGTCTGTTGTATTTCAATCACTTAATCTGAAGTTAATCAAAATACTATCCTACAGTACATGTACAACAGTCCACTCACATTTGAAATCTGGAATAAAAAAAAAATGCTAACAAGATTTTGCAAGACAAAATTGTGTGCTGAGCATGAACATTGGAATTGTTTGAATGTGATGTTACTGATCATTTCACATGAATATTATTTCTTCTACATTTCTTTCTTTTTTATATTTTGTGTCTCTTTTGTTATTAAAAGCCTAGTCATGGTGGCAGGGTCTACCGATGTACTCATGCTCATGCTAACAGTTGAAATTATACACGTCTGCAGGGAATGAAAGCTTAGCTGATGGTCAATGGTCTACCCATAATAGATCTTTCCATAGATCTGGCTGGAGTAAATAGGCGCTGTACTGTTGTATTGAGACCTATAATTATGTCCAACACAAATTGTTCCATCTCATTATGTTTATATTTCATTAGAGAGCTACAGCAGTTGACTCGCATAGATGACTGGTGTTTGACATGATAGGCCTATGGATCCCTTTCTGCAGTCTAATGGTTTCATACTTAATAACACAGTCTGTCATCCACTAGTACTAGACATTTACGTTCACCAATAATGCAACGTTGTCTACCCTGCCTATTTCTCTAATGAACTAATGAATAATGTTTTAATCCTCAGCAAATTAGCTCTGACAACACACAATACCTTTAAAAGTCAGCAGCATGCATAACATCTCCATATTGGAAAAACCCTCTACCATTCAATAAACAAACACTGTGGGAATCACTTGTGCAATGAACAACAGTACATTTAAACACCATTGGAATGGTAGTTGCATAGCAATAAAACCCTCGCAATATGTATGGATAGTGCTGCTATCGTCTTTCATTTGGTGTATAGGTGGTCCATCAGGTCACACATAGGCCCAGAGTACAGCTGCCAAAGATAAAAACAGGATCTAAAAATATATTCAGTCTTGACATGATATAAAAACCCCTGCTGATTCAGGCCTGACTCTGCCTCGGCCCTGACTCTGCTCGTTGTGGATCGCCCTACCTGAATCTAAATGGGACTGCCCCCTGGTCATGTACCTCCAGGCAGTGGTCTGAACCCTACTATAGGAACCTCCCACTCTTGCTTTCTTCTTTCATTGTTATTTCTATTTTATATATACATAACACAATGCTTCTAATGTATTTTTTCAACCAGAATAACAGTGAAATGTCTGTGAAGTGAATATTTGAAACCTCCAAAAAATATTCAGATTTGATTTGTAATGCAGAGTTTAGATTAATGTCATGATAAAATATTGAAGAATCAGTTTCAGTTCATATTTCTCTCTTTTCCATTTGGGATGAATTAGATCCCCCCAACGAACTTGGGAAAGCATAGTCATTTCCACACGTTTACTTCTGCATTCTCAGAACTCAGGCTCTTGCTTGAAAAGGCTGCACCCAAGGAATTTCTGATGCATGCTCCCAAACTATTTCATAATGGGCAAGAGAAGGAATTGAGCGAGTTGTTCTGATAATACCAGTCATTTTGCCGTGCAAAACCTTAATTTAATGCTATCACCCTGGAATGAATAGTTTTCTTTTTTTGTGTGTCATACTTGTGATCGTCTTAGTTACAGTAGATTGTCTGGGAAACCAACTCGATGATCCAGAAAAGGGAAACACCATGAAATACTTTGTTGAGCGATGCTAAGATTGAGTTTCTCTGAATGAAAAAAGCATTTTCCTACCATAATGAAATCTACTTTTTAATTTAACAGTGTATTCCATGAATAGGTAAGGTAAGTATGTAAGAACTCAATAAAAAATAGAGCACAATATGCAAGAACATTCCAAAATCAACTTTTTATATACCCTTTCACATATTTTGACAAGGATTACATTATTTAAGATAATTGTTTTCAGCTTAAGAAGACTAATATAAAACAAACAACAACAAACAAAAAAAACGTTGATTACGTTCTCAGGACACATAAAGAGAAATGCCAGTGAGAGACTTAAATATATTCAAAATATATACAAAATGACTGTGTTTAATCTATAAGCTGATGAATGTTGAGAACTTCTCCATATTTCTTACTGGACAGCTGGGCCACAGGCCATCATCTCTGAGCATGGACCTAATACATCCTGACAGACTATTTGCAATTTGTGTGTTGGCTGAAAAGTAAATTATAAAAATCTAGAGAACTGACAGACTTGTTACAAAAGAATAATTAGATGAAATTGCCCATTTGCAGACAAAATCATTCCTACCTTCTTCTCCATCCCCCTCACTCTTTTTTTCACTCTTTCTCTCTGTCTAACCATTTGTTGCACGCACACAATCCGGCACAGTGGATCACATTCTAACACACAACAACATAAAAACTAATATTTGGCATACCTCAGAGAGCACTGAAAATGCAAGGGGAATTGCTAAACATCTAACTGAGGGCTGATTATATAGTAAGTGATCACGGTTAGGGGCAAAGAAATGTAAGGGTACTCCCTGAAAATAACTCAAATGAGAAGATTGATTCAATCAAAAATGGAAATGAGTTATTTGCCATGTCAAAATGAATACATCTTTTCATAAGATATTGTTTTGAGGTGAATTTGCTCAAGCTAATGTAATTTTTGTAAGCTCGCAATGTAATTCACCTCAGCTTCTAATGCTATCCAAACCACTATTGTCTTTTACTACCTTTCGAATTGCACATTGCACTAGGAATAAACTGAAAAATACATTATGTCCTGATTGAATCTGTATTGTATTGTTGTTATTTTCTACAAGTGTTTTCTTAAGCTGAAAAATAATTCTCTGAATTTTTCTTGAACATAAATGATATCAGTCCTCTCAAGGATAGAAACAGGAGATGTTCCAGTTAGGACTCGAATTTGCTTTTATCCAGACATCGGATATGTTGCACAGTGCTGTTCCATGTTGAGGGATATTTGTAATAATACCCAAGTCCAAAGAACATCATCAGTCAGAGCCTTTTTCTCACCAATGGCTCTTCTGGTCAACGACATAGACATTTTTTTTTGTCATGATTGAGGGCTAACTATCTCACTAAAATAACATATTGGCCAAAATAGAGCAATTACCTACTTCCAAATAATTCTAATATTTATTTTATAAAACATGCTATAACCATGCAACTAGATTTCCTTTCTTATATTTCATCTCAGCTGAAAGTAAGTTTCGATTTCGAACAAAGGCTAGCATTGTTCAGCAATATCAGCTGGCTAGTGCAAAATTCCACATGGGAGGCTGAGCCCCCTCTTAATTAAACCCACAGTAGAGTACTTTGATGGCAGAGGTTTTCATTGTGAGTCAGCCACTGTGTGGACACATTTGTTGCCCTGCCATCGGCGGAGTGCACTCAGAGTGACCCTCTTTTCCCTATACACTGGGGGGTGTATCTTAAAAAGAGCAGCCAGCCTCAATGGAAAACCACTGTAATGTCATTGGAGGGAGTGAATAGGATTAAGCAATCGCTGTCATTCTCCCTTTCCAATGCCAAATATCTGACAATGAAAAGCTAATGCAACGTTGAAATATTTGTTTTATGTTAGTCGGACACATTATACATTGAAATATTTTTTCAAATATTAATACAAGTAAGCAATTTCCTTGCTTCAATCATCCTAATTTCCTCTGGCAAGTTCTATCCTGCCAGATTTCCAAAATCTAGTAAAAAAAAAATGCATACTTTTTGCTATGCTATAATAAAATAAGTAGTTGACTTTTATTTGGGGACCCTTTGTGACTAAGGCACAACATATTTTTTCATTCTTCATTAAATGCATGGATTCACTACTGAGATGAGTAATGTGTATGACCCTGCACTGTAAAGATGAGCTCTAGAACACTAGTCAAGTCCAAGGTTTAACACAAGCTGACCTTGTAACATGTATTACCTGATGGCCAGAATAACACATTTTTTACAGGGTGGTTAATAGGTATTAAAACATGGCACTCACATAACAAAAATATCATAATCCTGTAGTCTTTTCTGTTATTAGCACTCGCATTTTGTCTCTAAAACGTATTATGAGATGTTCTATGTTATAGGCAAATGTATTCTTCCAGCAATTATTGTACTTGTTGCTGCTTGCAAATTTATATATATATATATATATATATATATATATATATATATATATATATATATATATATATACAGTATATAAATGAAAGGAAGCTAGATAAAACAAATTTTTTATAGTTGTAAATACTGTTTAATGGCGTACAGCCATTGTTCGGTGCATAGTTAACTGTGATGAATATCAACTCCTACTGCCTTAACATTAGATGCGTCCATTAAATTAACTGTGCCTTAATTTGGCAGTAATAACCACAATTTTGAATCATGTGACCAATGATGGTGTAATCCAGATCCTTGTAGATGTTTTTTAATTTTTTTTAATTTTTATTTTTACCTTTATTCATAATTTCATACCGCATCATTTGGGACATTTTTGCTTTAAGGCTAATCAACAGAGTCGTCGTGCCCATTTACACTGTGGGATCCGGTGATTTGTTTGAAACAATGGTTTGAAATAGTAGTATATATATATATATATATAGTATATATATGTGTGTGTGTGTGTGTGTGTGTGTGTGTGTGTGTGTGTGTGTGTGTGTGTGTGTGTGTGTGTGTGTGTGTGTGTGTGTGCGCGTGTGTGTGTGTGTGCATATAAGAATAAGCAAGATGTAGTAAATGGAGTTGTTTAACTGTGTCCCCGCAAAAAATTGGGTAAATTACACCTCCGCTCATCGACAATGCAGTAAGAAAAAACCTAGGTGTTTTCTCTTTTATTCTGGATAGCCTGGATAAATACCCCCTATTACGACAAATAATCTCCATGTTTTACAACTCAATAATATAGGCCTACCTACAATAGTAACAAACTAAAGCACATGGAGACAGATAGTGATGTCAGAGCTGTGGTGCCCATTAGCATGTGCCCCCTCAACGGTTTGAAATCAAATCCGCAGTATTATGTACCCTCTAAAGCGGCATATGGTTAAAGGAGCTGTGAAACTGTGACCCCTCAACCAAACATTGTGTGCATGATGCCTCTGGGTGATATTGCTTTTATAGCCACATTCGGCCTGCTGATGTGGCGGCTATAGCCAAAGTTCTATTCAAAACGATTGGAAATATAATGTTTTTAAAAGTGTCTACTATTTTGGAATGCCTTGATCCATTTAGCTAATAATTCCCAAAAAGAACATTTTGACCTTCAGATTAAAAAGTTAATGTATATGTAAATATATATATATACAGTGGGGCCAAAAAGTATTTAGTCAGCCACTGATTGTGCAAGTTCTCCTACTTAGAAAGATGAGAGAGGTCTGTCATTTTCATCATAGGTACACTTCAACTATGAGAGACAAAAATGAGAAAAAAAATCCAGGAAATGACGTTGTAGGATTTTTAAGGAATTTATTTGTAAATGATGGTGGAAAATAAGTATTTGGTCACCCTCAAACAAGCAAGGTTTCTGGCTCTCAAGAAGCTATTCTGTCCTCCACTCGTTACCTGTATTAATGGAACCTGTTTGACCTCATCATCTGTATAAAAGACACCTGTCCACAGCCTCAAACAGTCAGACTCCAAACTCAACCATGGCCAAGACCAAAGAGCTGTCGAGAACACCAGGAAGAAAATTGTAGACCTGCATCAGGCTGGGAAGAGTGAATCTGCAATAGGCAAGCAGGTTGGTGTGAATAGATCAACTGTGGCAGCAATTGTAAGAAAATGGAAGACTTACAAGACCATTGATAATCTCCCTCGATCTGGGGCCCCACGCAAGATCTCATCCCGTGGGGTCAAAATGATCATGAGAACGGTGAGCAAAAATCCCAGAACTACACGGAGGGACCTGATGAATGACCTGCAGAGAGCTGGGACCAAAGTAACAAAGGCTACCATCAGTAACACACTACGCCGAGAGGGACTCAAATCCTGCAGTGCCAGGCGTGTCCCCCTGCTTAAGCCAGTACATGTCCAGGCCCGTCTGAAGTTTGCCAGAGAGCATATGGATGATCCAGAAGAGGATTGGGAGAATATCATGTGGTCAGATGAAACCAAAATAGAACTTTTTGGTAAAAACTCAACTCGTCGTGTTTGGAGGAAGAAGAATGCTGAGTTGCATCCCAAGAACACCATACCTACCGTGAAGCATGGGGGTGGAAACATCATGCTTTGGGGCTGTTTTACTGCAAAGGGGACAGGACGACTGATCCGTGTTAAGGGAGGAATGAACGGGGCCATGTATCGGGAGATTTTAAGCCAAACCTCCTTCCATCAGTGAGAGCATTGAAGATGGAACGTGGCTGGGTCTTCCAGCATGACAATGATCCCAAACACACCGCTCGGGCAACGAAGGAGTGGCTCCGTAAAAAGCATTTCAAGGTCCTGGAGTGGCCTAGCCAGTCTCCAGACCTCAACCCCATAGAAAATTTGTGGAGGGAGTTGAAAGTCCGTGTAGCCCAGCGACAGCCCCAAAACATCACTGCTCTAGAGGAGATCTGCATTGGAGGAATGGGCCAAAATACCAGCTACAGTGTGTGCAAACCTGGTGAAGACTTACAGGAAACGTTTGACCTCTGTCATTGCCAACAAAGGTTATGTTACAAAGTATTGGGTTGAACTTTTGTTATTGACCAAATACTTATTTTCCACCATCATTTACAAATAAATTCTTTAAAAATCCTACAATATGATTTCCTGGATTTTTTTTCAAATTTTTGTCTCTCATAGTTGAAGTGTACCTATGATGAAAATTACAGACCTCTCTCATCTTTCTAAGTAGGAGAACTTGCACAATCAGTGGCTGACTAAATACTTTTTGGCCCCACTGTATATATATTGCATTTTGCTGCATTCCGTCCCTCCAGAATGTCATGTCTGTATGCTCCATTCTACTCTGACATGGTTAGCTTATTGTGCTCAAATCATTATAGTGAGATCATGAAGGAAACAATTTCAAATAACCCTTTCAAAATTATTCATACATTGCTTGAATAGAATTGGTGAATTGTAATACAGGATGTAACATGTGTGCAGTGTTGTTTTGCTTTTTTAAATAACACATTAGATTACCATTGGCGTTTACCTCAAATAAAGCACTGCTATTTCCACTAATGTTGTGCTTAGGCACTGGAGCCAGTAACAACCAAAATGTGAAAAGGAAGTCAAACCAAACGAAGGGTTCATTCCGTTAACAAGTCTGCTCTGTCTTTTTGTGTGCCATTTTACATCCACTAGGCAGCTAATGATGCCATTAAAGCCCTATATGTAATATTTCGACTTAGTGGTCAACTCACTCATTACTAGTCGTAGACAGCAGAAAAATACATTTTTACACCATTATGTCTATTGGGTTGCGGATGTTAGACCCATGGAGCATGTGAAAATAGTCTTGCTCAACCCTGTTGATGAGACACAGTACCTGGCTTCAAAACTAGTGATGAGAAATCTGGTGTTCTCAACATTATGCTGTAATTGTACAGTCATTAAGTAGTACAGTCTATACTGCAGTAATAGTACAATAGTACAGTCATTGAACAATCCAATACAAATAATATTCACATAGCAATAAACTTCCTTATGCAATAACAAGACGGGGTGATAAACAATATGAATATTGAGAGCAAATGTCAAATTGAAATCAAAGAACCTGAGACAGCATAACTTCCTCAGCAGTTGTGGTCACATGACCGTTTCCTAAAGACAAAATGAGATCCTACATAAAGAAAAAATACCCAGTAGAAACAATATGTTTGTACAGAGAAGAAGAACAGAACGCAAAGGAAATTTTACTTGTTTGCAAGCTATGTTCTGAATGCTTCACAAAGATTTATTTTTAACACAAATAAACAAATCATGGAAAACAGTGTGACAATGACATATTTTTTGTTTATATTCTCCTTTTTTTGACAAACAGTCAACTTTCAGTCTTCTGGCTACTTTTCTGGGTGTTGATTTGACTTGCATTTATTATCTCCACCCATTTTGAATTACATCAAAGGGAACCAGTCCCACACGCAACACAAAAATAGTCACACGAGTCCCTCGAACCCAGAAGAATAAACTAGTTTTCCAGGAGAAGGCACAAATAAACTCACAAATAGAAAAGAACCAGCCATCTCCCTTTGATGTCCTCATGTGATCAGACATTCACACCCTAATGGCCATACGTCTCTTTGAACAATAAGTATTGAACCCCTGCACAACAACACCAATGGAACGGGGTGAGAGTTAGTGGCTGTAAACAAGTCGATCCTCTGAAGGCTTTGCAGTGTCTCAGGGGTTCACAGTGTGAGCGAAAACATTGGTGTGTCAGCCATATCAATCATGTGAAGAATCCATGGAGAATCCATGCAAAATTGTGTGCATTGCAAAAATTCATGAACAATCATTAATAATAATACAAATTGTTTAGCTGAAGAGCATGTTGCGAATTACTTTTTAGGTTCTTCTAATGCTTTAAATGGTTTTTGTCTTGTGTATATTTATATGTATATTTGTATTCTGAACAGTGTATGTCTACCTCGCCCACCTGTCTCCTATGTTGTCTTAGTTGTTTCTTTTTACAGTGGTCTGAATTCATTCGCGGGACAAAATTATAAACACAACCTTTCGGAGGGGATAATAGGACAGGCTGCCTGGGGCGGGAGTGCATGTCAAGACGCTATTACCTGTCTACCTCGTTACAGCCAGGGAACAAACTTAAAAAAGGAACACGTTTCAGTCATCGGAAATCAACTACTGTAATGCAAAGGCTGCTATACTTATTTGTTTGTGAGATGACAGGTTGTTCACAACTTGTATGCAAATCAAAAAATGATTTAAACAAACAGATATGCAGTACAGCTACAGGATGAATGACTATGAATTCAGCCCAGTGTGGTTACGTAAGCTGAATAAGGTTGTTGTGGTTTCTTATAAATAGTTGTGTTAAGGAACAGAAAAATAAATAGCCATCAATGTACATTCGATAAGCCAGAGCCTGGTTTGATACCTAACTCTTAGTATATTCCTTCCTTACATGGCCACAGCTATTTGGTCCATTGAATTGCTTGAGAAAATGAAGAGCTGTATCTGAAATCTGTTGTAATATCTACAATTATCTGCTGTTGCATGATCAGTCACAGAGGGAGGGTCATTCTTGATTATCAGCAGAATCAAACTTTTCAATGTTACACTATTGAAAGCTAATGTAGTGATATTGTGATTACAGAAAACATTATATATCGCTTAAATCCAAATATTTACTCTAAAAAGGTATGTTTATTTACGATACTTTTATTGAACATGGCTAGAAATCATTTATATAAATCAGCTTCATTTTTAAGTCCTTCCAGCTATATTAGCCAAGTAAATGCAACATTGACTACAGTAAAAAAAAAATTGGATATCTCACTGTCCTCTGTACTATAAGCAAAACAGACTGTAAGACCTTGAAAAAAATAGCTCCTTCTCCTCTCTTTTCTCCTCGACCTGAAATCTTTCTGTAGGGGCAAGAAATAGGTCATGAGAAGGTGAAAAGGTACATTATGAGCCTGTTTGCTATAAGTGACATGACTACTAATCATAAGATCTGCTGGCTGACATGGTCTTTATTTCAGTTCTCCACTTCCCACTACTTAGATAATGCACCACCTTGCAACAATTGCATCTGAAAACACAAGTGGCATTGCCTTAGAATAATGTTGTCAATGCAATAGAATAATAACATTTAGCAATACATATGATTTCTTTCTTCTAAAAGTTGTCTCGCTTCAAGTGTACAGAGGATTCTTTCTAAGGAGACACATATTGACACATTGTCCTGGTTGCTATTTGTGTTTAATGGTGTTAAACAACAGGCACTAATGTTTATTTTGGTGTGCATAGGTTGGACTTGTGTGAGTTGTGGTGGTTTGTGTTTGAGCTAAAATCATGTTTCAATACTTGAGTAAAGAGCCGCAAATGAGCCTTTGGCACATCTGCACCAACAAACAGATGCCTGGCAGTTTAAGTTGGCTGCACTGTCTTTACAGGGCAGCTGCTCAATCCGTTCTGGTATTGCAGATCAGATGACACATTCAATGTTCCAATTGTCAACAAATAACACACATTCTAAAGTTAATAGAAGGACTTAGCAAGCCCTTTTGTGTGTCCATTTTTTTCAGTCTTGCTGGAATCAGTAGGCCCCAAAACTATCAATTACTCATCAACTCATCATTAGATCCATGCTGTAGTATTTAAGGGTCTATTCTCTGAACAATGCCTGAAACAGGACCTTTTAGTGGACAGAATGATGTCACTGACAAAAGAAAGTAATGAATTGGACAGTGACAATATTAAATATGATACTCTGATGAAGGCCGAATAGGCAAGGGTTTTTGGATGGCTAAATAAAACTGGTAAAATTGAGGCATTGTCCCTGTGTTTTTTCCAAAGTGGGTGAGTGCTATCTTGCATCTTTGGATGTTAATTTGTGCCACATATATATTTGGTTTTAAGCACCACAAAAATGTATAGAGAAAGTTACTTTTGGGAAAGCGCGTCCACCTCTTCCACTGCAATATTAAATATGACTTGGGTAAATTCTCCTTAGAAACCCTTCATTCCAATACATCATTTTTGAGGAGTAACAGGAATAATACTTGGTAATTATGATAATAATTTAACATTGTGTAACATAAAGTATCTTTATTTAGATCTAAAACATGCTGGAAAAAAAGTATACTATGTATTGAGATACATTTAACATAAATCAAAACAAATACAGTTATCTCCAAAAGATGATGACGTTTCACTCCATTTCCAATGGAAATTGACAGTGCAGAGCCGAAATTAACTCACTAGCCCGCTGCCATTGGACTGTGAGAAAGCATATTATTCTATTCAGCAAATATGCAAACCCTCAACAGCTTTGCAATGCAAGCAGAGAACAATGGCAAATGCCACCACATAAAGCAACAGACTTTTAATAGAACATTATCGTTTATCACATTATTTCATCACGTTCCCCACATCGTGACATACATAAACTTATATCATATAAATAATTGTTAAACAAGGTGATACTTTTTAGTGCTTGTCTCAATAAAGATCGCCTGTCTACTTTTCTTTTTGGGTAGTGTATTCCATGAATAATCCATAACCTGTCAAAGACTAGTGCTTCTAACTGGATGTTCCTCGTTTGGCTTTCTTGGTAAAGCCAGAAACAAATGTCAGACTTGGCTTTGAGTAATCTATTATCTTGTGAAAAACCTTTTGGGTCACCCTATCTTGAATTCTATATTGTCATTTTCAAAGGTTTTGTTTATAAAATATGCAACTCTAAGTTAATATGCTAATCTTGACAGCCTGTGTTTGACCTCTGAACTATCTGACTTGAATGCAAATACCAAGCTGCATATTAAATGTAGAATATATGCAGTGACACGATCCATTAGAGCATTAAAGAAAAATGTGAATAAAGGACATTTTCCATTTTTTTTACATCAAACATTGCATGTTTTGAATGGGAAATATGAGTGGTTAATAACCCTTCCATACTATGATTATTTATGATGTTGAAGATATGTACCTTAATTATGTAGATTCAAAATGTAAAAATCTGTACCATAAATTATTTCGACACTTCAAACAGGTGCTCCCAAACAAATGCTCAACTTTATCCAACAATTACAGCTTGTGTGACAGTTGGGCACATTTGACTCAATAGTTTGAACGAAAACAGCGTACTTTTTGTCTAACAGTTGTTGTCCGTTGAGAGAGATAAATTGTATTAGTAGCAACCACCTGAGACACTGCACACAGAATACAATACGTGCACAGGGCGATGTGGCAGTCAGGTAGGAGATAGAATGCAGTAAATGATGAACACCTCATAATTAAAGCTCATGCAGAGAAATCAACCATATGTGCGTGAATACTGCCAAGGAGCATCTTATTTTTTGGAAATTATTTGATTATAATCCACTAGTTATACCTCTATTATTTCAATAGCACTCTTCTGTTTTTTTTAAGCTGCTGAACACCTGGGAATCTTTTCCTTGGTATCTACTCTACGATACCATCATCTGAAGGATTTCTGAGTAAAACTGTTGTTCATCAAAGTAACATAGAGTGGTTTAGAGGAATGCTACCTGTCAATTAACTATCTGGCTCTTCCTTCAGCGTTGCACTTACAGTACTGCACTCTATGATCGAAAGGCAGCAGAAAAATAAACACAATTCAATGCTTGTCACTGGGGTGGTAGCCTCAGAGGAATATCTTTGTGGAATACTTCACTGTTATCACAGGGTGAGGTAGGGAGTAAGGAACCAATAGAAGCTTATTCCCATGCATTTTATAAACCCACCAACTTCATAATAAAGATTAGGGAAGCCGATTTTTGATAACTCTTAAAACATAATGGAACATGGTTTGCTCAAACATATATCCAAAATGTACTCTTAAAGGTACAGCAATGAGGGCTTAAGGCATAAAGTCTGACATCTTTGCAGAAATGCGCTCTCGTTTGAATGACGACAGTAAATTAGGTACAACCCTCAGTGACAAGCATTGCACCTTTCTCTCTAAACGAGGACTTAAAAAAATCCAGAAAATAATACAGTTCTGACAAAAAATTGACAGTGCAGTTTTTGCCAGGTTTCAAGAGAGTTCAAAAATGTATTTCATGAAATGCAATCAACACCCTTTATAGAGAGAGAAATCTGAAAATCCCTTGAGGGGGTCTTTGGTGAGAGTGACATTAAAAGCAGCTGGTGGGGACTTTGAGCTGACCTTTACAGTTTTCTGAAATATCGAAGACCATTAGTGTTCTTTTCATAAATGATTTATGGTCCATTGTTTCCATCACAAGGACACCAACCTGTACTCCATCTTTACTGACTTATATATATATACAGTACAGCATTTAGTAGACATGCAGGCACACAAAGACACATATTTATAATGAGCAAAAGTGAAATTACACACAGGGACACAGCCCCCCCCCCCCCCCCCCCCCCAACCACACACACACACACACACACACACACACACACACACACACACACACACACACACAGGTGACACACCTATAATTATGACCCCTCGAACAGACCCCCTCCCCCCTGCCCTCCAACGGAGTCATAAGAGGACAGCCAAACAACAGCAGCTGCTCATGAATCATTTATCTCACTTGCACTTTGATGTGATGGCTCTTATTGTCTGGCTTCCATACAGAGCGGCTCAAGCTACCCTAAACAAGGCAGCTGTGCTGTCCAACTCGAAAGCGGAGCCATTTTTTTTAAAACATCAGTGTGATTTATGCAATGATTTGACCACAGTCATTCAATTTCACGTGAACACAGTTGAAATGTGTAGATGAGGTTCAGCCATGGCGTTTCACCACAGCCAAGGACAAGAAAGGGAGGGGGGGGGGGGGGGGGTTGATGGCTACTAGAGATTGATCTCTAGTAAATTCTCAAAATTCTATCCCACATTTCAATTGTTATAATGTTGTACAACAAATTTGCAAATACATTACTCATGTTTCGATGTTATTATTGTTTTCATTATTATTATTTATGTTATTACTATTATTAATATTACTATGACTGCTATAACGTCATCTATATATGTGTGTGTGGGTACACTATATATAACCATACACCTCAAATTATAATCTGTATTATCCGTCGTTTAATAACATAACTTGTGAACTTTATTCATGTGCCAGCTAACGCGCTTTGAATGCTTCTTTCAACAAGTGTTGTTTTTATCATGTTCACCAATGCACATCCTTACATCAGCGTGTTAAATCAACCTTAGACACTGGCACCACCCTCTCTGGATAACCCTGGTCCCTGGAGACCAAACAGATTATCTAGCTACATTGAGTGCTCTTTCCTGATAGGGTTGGGTGGCATTTGCCTCACTGACATTCTCTTTGAAACCAGCTGAGATTGTAGAAATTAGAGGTTGATTCCTTCCTCTTTTTTATGCAACCCCATTAAGGGCTATTGCCCATTTAGCAAATGGATGAAATTCATAAATATTAAAGCCAGAGGGATAGATGTAAGTTTCCGGAGTTGGACACAGATATTGATTTGATCTATTTAAAATACATTTGTGTTCTTACATACAGTATATCGACAGGTAGTGTCATGAGCATCCACATGAACAGCTTGCCTAATCTTTGACAATATACAAAGAACGTTGGCCTGAGACACAAGCATGATTGTTGTTAGATTCATTATTGGTATCATACTGTATATGTCCATCAACAAAGAACATAATAACTTATTTCCTACCTGCTGATATATAAATGTAACTACATTTGTAACAGTATTCACTGCTGCCTTGCATATAACTGTGAAGTATGAAGGTGTCTCATGATATCAAGGTGTCTTGAAAAGGTAGGACTTTGCCACCATCAATTCTATTAGACATTTTTTCTTTCACTTGCTATACTGGGAAGTGTGTGACAATGCCTGGGGTTCCTGGAAGCTGAATAATAGGGAGCAATGCAACCGTGTTTTGTCCTGTTTCCCTGTGGGTGGGAACATGTTGTGAGCAAAGGGCCTTTCTTTGACACATTCAGCATTAGAAAAGAGAATATCACAAACATCACTGGTAGAGCTAGGGCTCTGGAAAAAGACAATTTCAGAAAACTACAGTTGTTTTCTTGCCATGTTGTTCCTGCAGTGTAATAAATAGTCCAACGTGTAGAATAACTAATGGATATAGTTTACAGCTATTGCAGACACTGCTACCACAAATGAGATGTGTTGACTCTGCACTTTTTGAAATGATCTGATTTGTAGCACCAGTCCCTTTTATCCATCTGCATCATAAAATACTTTTACACAGCGACAGTCCATTAACCTGAGTACCCACACTTAACAGGCTTGGTATTCACTGCCATAGGAATTATATTTTAAAGTAAGTCTTTATTTGGTGATTTTTTTTGTATTTTTTTGTATTTTTTGTGAAATAGTAACACACCAACTGTTTTTGAAGAGTCTTCCAACTGTAGTACCTCCTGTTTAATGAACTTTGAATAATAAGTAATTTTTTTCTCAAATGATTGAGAGATACCTATCTTATTTCAATGATAGCTAACACCTGAAAAAAAAAAAACGATGTAATAGTTCACCGAGCAGATTAAACTTCCAACCCCTGAATTTATCATCTGTAGTAAAAGGCTTCAGGCTGATACCATGTCATTGGAACAGTCACTGGTGAGTGAGTCTGTGATTGGCTGATTTGGAGTAAACAACCTTGCTACTGGTGGAGGCTTATGTCACCTATTACCCAGTAGATTTGGCTGGACCAGTCTATTATTTTGTATAAAGGAAAACAAAACACGCTCACTAAATATTCTGAATTCACTTGTACTATTTCATGTAAAACTAAAAGATCTAATATGATGAATTTAACTTTGTATTTTACCAGCCTACCAGCATTGTATTATAGGTGCTCATGCTAGCTTTCTTCCTTATTTTTGTACCGACTTTTGTCTTTCTCCTCCAATTCAGAAACAAAAAACCCAAATTACATTAGACTTAATCTTTGACTTGCTTCATTTTAAATACTGTACATAATTGTTGGCATGCCACCTCATTCCCAGACTGAGAAGCTGAGTGTTAAATGAAAATAGCTGGAGTGTGCTTAAAGAGTATGGTGAGGGTCAATGCTGCATGCTCGGATGCAATTATGACAGGACATGAATAATTAGCCCAACCAAGTAAAGTGGAGCACATTGCTCACTGACTGGTTTATTTAAAAGTTTCGGTGTGTTCTCAAAAGGATGGGCATGAATAGGCTCCTCTAATTGTATAAGGCTTGGCCTTTCCCCAGAGGTTTTCTTTTAACCGTAACATCATTACCGTTTCTTTTTTCCTCAGGATTGAAGGTTGTAGGTCATTTTTTGCTTGAAAATCTCAGACCTCAGGCATCTAACATCAATCTCCTCCCTTCCAAATATTTAATAGTTTCCATCAATATTGCAACCAGAATATTTCACACCTTTGATCAATACAGAAGATACACCCCTGGAATTATAAATGTGAGGGAAGTTGCTCTGAGTTGAAGGTAAAGTAGTTTCCATTCTGTCAGACACTCATGACTTGTGAGGGTCTGGAAAGTTCCTAGTGAACAATGCCATGTTCTATTAGACCAGTGGCAATGGCTGCTATAAGAAATAGTTCTAGGGGGTTGGCAGGAAGGGTCAAGGGGAGGGATTCGTTGTCTCCTTTAATCAGTTGACTGTTCTCATGCCCGTCAGTGTGTGCCAGATCAATTTCAGCGTGCTTTTAGGGGAGAAGTCACACCTTTTCTGAGCAATAACAGTAGGCTAGCTCCACCATTGTTGAGTCACACAGTGTGATTTTTTGTATAAATAGGACCACCAACACAAAAGTAAACAACAGACACACGCATGCACACAGACCAGCCTTATGTTTAATCAATGAAGTATGTTTTTACAATTTGATCAATATCACATATCTCTGTTGCATGCAACCAGCAACAGGGGGGTTGCTAATTGTCTCTGTGAAGTGCTACGATTCACTAAGATGCAAAACTGAAAGGAAGTTACAGATTGAGATTTTCCCTTTAATTTTTACAGCAGCTTGGTCAAGGTCAGAGGAAAATTTGAAGACAAGAAGCGGCGTGGTCTGTAGGCTAAATGTTATTGATCAAGGGCCTGAACCATTCATCTTCTAAGGTCCAGTGTAGGAAAAACCACCCATGCTCCATCTGACCGGGTGACATTCAATGAAACCCTCAAATGATGAGATATGAGGGGCCAAAGAAGCAATGACCTTCATAGGTTATACCATCTGGTGATGCTTTTCTCAATTTCCTTCCTACCTTGCCAAGCCAAAACAGTTGCATGGCTCCACAGAGGACACAAATGTTCTTTTTATATCTCAAACAAAATAGACAATTCCCACACACTGTCCCTCAATGAATCCCAAACAAATACATTTTACAAATATAAGAATTACAAATGCAAAAAAAGAAACGTAATTGTGTCATCATTAATAAAGTTATTATTTGTAAGTAATAAAACAATAGAACAAAGACTAGAAATAAAACAATTTGAAATAATATGTGATTATTGAAACAACTGCAATGAAAGCATATACAGTTAGCATACTGTATGTACTTCATGACTGTTCTCTCCCTTGCAAATTCTTTAGGGGCATACTAAATTGGTTTCACAAACCATGGATTAGGAACCCCCCATTATGGCTGCTGTCTATGACTGATTGCCTGCATGCGGAGATGAAAGGGTAGCCTGGGAACTGAAGCGATGAGGCGAATGGGATGCGATAATGAAATGAAATGAAGTGTGAACATTGGCTGTTGCCGTTATCACTTAAGAACATGGAAAACGTGGAAGGGATGCTCTACCAGAACAACGTGAACTATCTTGGCCCTTTTTCACCTACTATAATAGGTCTGGTTACTTCTATTGGAATTCGGTATGCCATGATTATGCCGAATTTACTTCAACACCAATACTGCAGGTTCAAGGTCATAGAGCAAAGAACGGTGGGAAATGTAGTGTGAAATGTACACTACCCTACAAAAGGAACTTGACTGATCTGGACTTTTCTATACTACTGTTAAGTTTTGGATGGTGAAGCTGTAACTTTTACTCTGGCGCAATGTACTCTTCACCAATGGTGCCTCAAAATTTGCTGTATTTAAAACCATGAGGACAACAATGCACTACGTACAGACACATCTCTCTTTTTTTTTTCGCCATGGAAGTCCTCGATAAAGATCTGGGGGGAATCAAAATTGTTAGGCTAAAACAAGCCTAATCCTAAAGAATTTATGTTGCCTATTATGTTGTTTGGCCCATGAACAAAGGTAATTTGAAATTGTGCCAACAAACTTTTATTACAGTGCATTTGACTGATGCTTTGTCCTCTAAGTGCTCTTGCAAACCCAAAGCCGTGTGAGTGAAATACACCCATATGGTGGGATGGATTCATAAGGCGCAGTGCCATTTAATTATGGCCACTCTGATGGTAGAGCAAGAGAATTAAATAAGGTTGAGCTATACCGTAAAGGCAGTCCTTGGTCAGTCCTGAAGGACCCCTGGGTTTTTTACAGCCTTTCAGGTTTAATGAGGAGTCGATTCTGCCCTTGGCTTGATCGGACTGTTGCAGGTCCATTCTTTGAAGGTTGCATTTCCGGCCAGTATGAGAAGAGAAAGGCCTGAGGGAATGACCGGTAGGACCACTGACATACCACAAGGTAAAGAGGTCGGGGGCCCACCGAGAATCCAAAGGCGCATTGCTAAAAGAAACTGTAAAGTTACTTCCAGTTTTCCGTGGCAACTCCGTAAATCAGAGTCTTCTGGAGGGACAAAGCTGTTTTTATGTTTACTTTTAAAGTAAACAGTGTAATTAACTATTTTAACCCCATAACATTTCACATTGCTTTGTGACAAGGGCATATATCACTTAAATTATTTCTGAAAACTTTCTTTATAGTCATTGTAAACTGTCATCAATTTTACAGCGTCGCATAAATAACACATTTTAGATATCAGGAAATTGAATAAACGTTGTAGTTCTAAACAGTGAATTCCAGCAAATTTGACTCAGTTTATCCCTTGATATAATCACTGAAGTTAAAGCCTTGAGTTTTGAGTGTAAAAAAGGATAAATGCACCAATCAATATATCTTAGTATTACCATCAACACAGTGCTTTGAGCAAGTTTTGTCTATTGATGTCTTACATCACACTATTTATAGCATAGCATAACATTACATTAATTGTTGATTACACTCACACCATGTAATGTATGTCATTAAAGTCAAGGAGAAATATAAATTTGACATAACAAAGCATAAGTCTGAATGCATAGGTATTCTTGTTCAGTCTAAAACATAGCTGACTGTATACATAACTGGTTAAATGATTATCAATTCACTCATTGATTGAAAGAAGGACACAGCAGCATTTCATTTACTGTTAAAACCCATGTAGAATTATTCTAGATATGGCTATGCAGTTGTCTCTGTTATCATCAAGCTATAATAGAAAGGTGATAAAGATCTAATACTGGAGCAAGATACGGCAGATATGGCAGTGATATATTGAAAGGAATTCTTATGCACAGTCCATATCAAATGGTCCCTGAAACAGATGATTTAACACAATGTCCCACCATCATATGCATTGGTACTTTAAATTGATGTATTGTCTCAGCACTCTATTTTAAGTTACATTGATGAAGTAGGGCAATGCACCTCTGCATCATCAATGGTTGAACATATTTCAAATTGAATTACGGATGCCCTTGTTGCAGAAAATGGGGCAATTAATCTCGTTGTTTGTATGCATAAACAACTTGACAGGTTTTTTTTATTTCACAAGACTTCATTTGAACTGTGCTTCTAGAAAGTAATGCATGGTAATTGATTGATTGTGTAATTACTGACCTATCCTCCTGTTGCAATGATTTTGTAATGTGCTTAAAGCCTTTTAAATATTTAATCTAAATAGAATAAACTAAGTTTAGATGTATCAATTCATGCAAGTACCCTCTCAATCTCATATGCCCATGAAGGTTTCCCCGATGAATTACAAAATAGTCTGATCAAGGCTGATAGGCTTATCCATACTCACTTTATTCAATAAATGCATACACTCACTGGCCACTTCATTAGGTGCACCTGTTCAACTGCTTGTTAACGCACATATCTAATCAGCCAATCACGTGGCAGCAACTCCATACATTTAGGCATGTAGACATGGTCCAGACAATCTGCTGAAGTTCAAACCAAGCATCACAATGGGGAAAAAGGTGATTTTAGTGACTTTGGACGTGGCATGGTTGTTGGTGCCAGACGGGCTGGTTGGAGTATTTCAGATGCTACTACAGAAGCTCTCTAGGGTTTACAGGGAATTGTCTAAAGGAAGAGAAAATATCCAGTGAGCAGCAGTTCTCTGTGCGAAAATGCCTTGTTGGTGGCAGAGCTCAGAGGAGAATGACCAGACTGGTTTGAGCTGATAGAAAGGCAACACTAACTCAAATAACTACTTGTTACAACCGAGGTATGCAGAAGAGCAACTCAGAATGCACAACACGTCAAACCTTGAAGCAGATGGGTTAGAGCAGCTGAAGACCACACCGCATGGCAGTCCTGTCAGCTAAGAACAGGAAACTGAGGCTAGAGTATGCATGGGCTCACAAAAATATTTTCTTGGCACACTTTGGGCCCCTTAGTACCAATTGAGTATTGTTTCAAGTCACAGCCTACCTGAGTATTGTTGCTAATCATGTCCATCCCTTTATGACTACAGTTCACCCATGTTCCAATGGCTACTTCCGGCGGGATAAAGCGCCATGTCACAAAATTCAAATCATCTCAAACTGGTTTCTTGAACATGACAATGAGTTCACTATACTCAAATGGTCTCCACAGTCACCAGATCTCAATCCAGTAGAACTCCGTTGGGATGTGGTGGAACAGGAGATTTGCATCGTGGATGTGCAGCCAACATATCTGCAGCAACTGTGTGATGCTATCGTGTCAATATTGACCAAAATCTCCTAGGAATATTTCCAGCACCTTGTTGAAGCTATGCCATGAAAAATGAAGGCTGTTCTGAAGACAAAAAGGCGTATATCCCAGTGCTAGCAAGTTGCCGTGCCATCAAATTTGTCACTGGCATTTTACAGACAAAAAAAAACTGTCCAAATCGTTATGTCACAACACTTAAAGCGTGGCGTTAAATATATTGAGAAATGTTAGGATATGTGTGATTTATCTGAAATTCGGACAAAATTCATATAAAATATAAAAACTTCAAAAGGACCAATCTGAACCATGATGTTTTCATTCTCCCATAGTCATTACAGTGTGCAGTCAGAATAAATATATTGATAACACGTTAAATTAAAAAAAGTTACCTATAGTGGCTTATACACATTCATATCATGTCTTGAAACATGTCCAAAGTGCAATGTGGCCACACCAAATGCTCAGCTGATTCCATCAGTAGTCACACAAGGTGAGAGGATTGCTATTGTGTATGGCATTTAACTTGGAAAGGATTCAGAAAATAGATAAATATATGACCATACAAGATGGAAAAACAAAGCTAGAAGATTAGAAAGTCACAGCGCATCCCTCCTTTCTCAAGAATGTGATCACAAGTTATCGCATCAGCCACATCAAGCTAGACTCCATCCTAAGAGTGGCAGTTTGACACTGGCAGCCCCCACGATGTTCAATCACTGGCTTAGCCTGTGATTTCTCCTCTCGCCCTGGCTTGCTCCTTACCAGGGCTCTCAAGACATGATGGATGAAAACAATCACCCTGGATCGTCAATCAGCCTCGCTACTGCACTTGGACAAAAACATTATTACCAAAGGGCGATGCCAGGTGAACGATAGATGTCCATTTTTGTCACCCTATTTATTTATTTTCCCCCCTTTTGCCACACCCTTTTACACTTCACTTTACTGTTACTTGGGAGGAAATGTTCACTTCTGGGACAACATTGCCGGTTAAAGGAAACTGAATGGGTCAGAGCAAATACACATTTTAACAATGATGTAATCCTTTTTATACAACATGCATTGAGTCTTTGAGTCGTTTATCATAATAATTTGCCATGTGAATCAACTAGCTGTAAACACGCTTTGGTTCGGTGGATGTCACCTGAGCATTCTGATATCACTCTCTTTTGCTTTGCAGCCTCTGGATGCACTACTCTTACAGGTCATCCCTTAAGGAAGGCATTTTTGGGGTAAAGGTCATCTGTTACTCCTGTAGTCTTCCCCCACTCCCAATGGGCTAAAGGCCAAACCCGTACATAATTGACAGCTGTAGGAGCCTCACAGAGCTGTCACTTAGAATTGGACTCTGATAAACTAGATGATGGATGGAGGTGTCAGTCAACGAGAAACATGCTCTGGGAAGTTCCTCTGGACAACTGAAGCCAAACCATTCAGGGTATTCAGGGTCAATCATCCTGCAACCAGACACATGCTTCAGGATGCTCATATGAACAACTTAAGTCAAACCCTTTTGGCTATTCAGGGATAATCATACTGCTTCCGGTCACAGCTTCACCACACAAGCCCCACTTTAGGGCCCTGTTGACCTTTTATTTAACTGCCGATGCTAGCCATTCTACTTCTTAAATTACAATTTTTATTATTTCCTATGCTAGCTCGCCTCCATGCTTCTCATTACACAAGGCTCGTGTGATAATCTCCATGTTACAAATAAACTTGAACTTGCACTTGATATTTAGGAATATGCTCTGGGTCATTGAAGTGCTGGAAATACCATCTTCTCCTCAGATATATCATGTAAAGCTTACTTTGCCTTCACATAGAGTTTTTGTTGATTACCTCCCTGTTTATAGTGAAATGTCCCAAAAGGTTATATATACAATAATATAAAAATACAGGATGAAAAATTCTTAATTTTGAACCAAATTCTTGGTTCCTTATAACGTTGCAAGAAATAAAAGCAACAATGGCACACTCTAAGATGCCCCCAGTATAGGCCTAAGTGTAAAAAATGTGCCCAACTTTATAATCCACCAAGGTAATCCTGCCATTGTACTGTATTAATTGCACAAGAGCACATGACAAGATAGCAATCTTAATATGTTCATAGCTGTATATCCTTGAACTTTCAACAATTGTTTATGTGTACAGTGTTATTGGGTTCTTGTGTGTTGCTGGGGAGCTTCCATCGGGATAGTCAAACACGTAACAATGTGTGGAATCTCTTTTGTATGTTTACTGACTGGGAGAAGGACATGTTTCTCATTAAGTACACGGAGCTTCTTTAATTAACCATAGAGCTGGCGTAAGACCTGCAATCTCTGTATTGACTGGGCCGTGTTCATTAACATGACGTCCCGATGGGGATAATTGGAATAGAAGTAAATAAGAGCATTAACAACAATGCTGATCACATCTATGTCGAACGAACTTAACTATTAGGGGATTGAAGCCAGGTTGCAAGGTAAAACTATCTTCTGTGTTGAATGCCAATGCAAGGTCGTGTGTACTTATGGCACCGTTTATTGTAATAAGACAGTAAAGCACAACTCCAATTTGTGTTTACGATGAGCAATCCATTATCTAGATCAAATATGAGATAGACTTTTTTGAGAGGAATGGGGTTAAGCAAGGAATATGCAGATAATAAAATATTTGCCAAATAGCTATTGCGTTAAAATTCATTCAAATGGGAAGGTCTGTCTGTGCAGACAGTCTGAAATACTTTTTGCCAAGTATGGAAACTGGGCCATACGTCTTGCCAGTTTCAGCATTGATGAAAGTTTCAAATGAGTTTGTTTTTTTTCAAATGTGCTCGCTGTTTACAACCCCAATTATGGAAAGATGCTTACAAGTGACTCTGACCAAAAGCAATGCTTTATTGAATAAAATTCCTCTAAATGTATGGCTTTGGTCCATCCTTTGAAGCACTCAATGAAAATGTTAATCAGATTTACTGTAGAATTGAAAAGGGCCGAGGTTATCCAGTCATAAGTGGGAATAGCATGTGCTATAGCTCTTCTCCAAGGCAATGAACTTTTAGGCTTTCTTGGCGTTTTTTTGTTCATCTGTAGAGCCATGTCAATTTAGTTCCTCTCTGTCGATGACAATGCCATGCTGATTTAGGGTGAGAAGGCCCTTTGGGAAGGTGGAAAATGGGATAATCGGTCCCAGGGCCCCTGTACCAAACAGAGGCTTCATCATTGCTAGAGTAGGCCGCCGGACACTTTTTCACCTGCCCTGCTCTCTTCTGCTCCATTTCCCGGCTTGTTTTCTTTCCCCCCAGTGATACAGTGAGATGGTGGAACAGAAAATGACAGCTTTTAGCCTCTGCGGACAAGGGATGAGAGGTGAGATGAAACACGTCCCATTAGTTTGATGAAGAGAGGTGCCTTATAATCCCTTAACATAGGGATTCAGTAAAGCATATTAGTAAAGAACAAGATCAAATGCTCTACGAAATAAAAGCTTCCCATTCAGTGAATACTCAGCCTTTTGGCAACGACAATTAGCAGAGAGGTGATATCACACAAATGATCCCGTGGCGTTGGGTACCCACAACAAGGCTCAAAGTTGTGGGCTCATTTTAGGATACTTGTAAAGTCTTTGTGCTAGCTTATTTACCCCCATGGCCAGTGGTGGCATGATACCACTGAGGGTACAAGGAATAAAAACATTGGTTGTGATGGGCTAAAATGTAGCAGAGCAAGATACAAGCCCCAGACGGCTCTTTTGGACTGGGAGGTCAGGTTGTGATCAGGGAGCGGCTCAAGGAAACCAAGTTGCTGCAGGAAAAACCTCAGATGTCTTCTGTCAGAAGGCGGTATGGAGTCTCACTCAAGTCTACAGAGAAGGGGAGCATTAGGTGATCCATGCGGATGACCAGATGAAGCCATTATTCCCTGAGGTGGTTAATGAAGGCAAGACGGGACAGAAAATGGTTGGCATGCCAAATGTTTGGCATAAAAAGTCTTTGGAAGTCTGAAGAAGATCGATAAAAACACACAAAGAGCCGTACATGTATCTTTCCTGTGGTTTAGTGTCCATGCAGCATCTTCTCAAATATTTTAAAAGGGTAAATTAGCCAATGTTGACATATGCACAGGCCATTCAGTAGCACAAATAATAACAGGCTAAATGCCTTTTAGTAACATGCTTTTAGTCAACAATGGAGTAGGTTAGGTACAAAAAGATTGACTTAGATACAGAGGGGTAAAAATTGCTTTATTTTCATTAGTTCGTTTTTGAGATTGCAACTGAACTGTCGGGGGGATTTTCCTCCATCGAAGGCATTGTGTTTTCATCTGGATTTCCAATGAAACTAGACACACTCCTTACACTTTGCAGCAAAATCAATTAACAAAGTCATCTATAATTTAAACATATTGATTTGCATTAGCAGCTGTGCTAATTGGGAGAAGACTCATATTGCATTATGTGTGAGAAGTGTCTTTGTCATCACAATCTAAAGCAGTCTACTACATTATGTTGATGTTAATAATGTTTTTTAACACTGTGTTCAGTATTATTGTTCTCATGTTGAATTTGGTGTTCTATAGAAAGTGTTTAGCAGTGTCACAAAGGGGGATGTGTGCAATAATTAAATTTGTATAGATTTGTTTATTTTATATTTCCATAAACGAGACCATTTAATAGGGAATGGGATTTTTGGCCCATTCACAACCAAGCCTAAGAAATGCTAATGTCAGAAAATATTTAAAAGTTTAAAAGTTTTACAATCTACAAATACGTATGTGATAAGGGTGCTCTGTTCTCTTTCAACTAGAATTCTCAGTACTAACACCTTGATCTCGATCAACCCTGACTGCCGCCATCAAACTCAGGCATTTGTTTTGGTCTCTTCCCCCCTGATGAGACTCTGAGAATGTTCCTACTAAGATTGCCTCTATTTGAAGAACAAAGATCTCTGATTACATTATGACCCTTACCAAAAGAACAGCAATGAGACTGAGTGACGCTTTTATTTGTAGAATCTTAAGAGTTCAGTCTTACTATTTGCAACAAAAAGATATGGCTTGGACGCAACATTAATTTGGATCTTTCATCAATTTGTTTTTCCATTCCTTGTTTAACCACTTCTACAGTACAGTGGGTTGCCTCCGAAGAGCAGAAGTTGGCAGGATGATCATGAAAATCCATCCGCCATTAACACAATACTCTCTTTGTTTCACATGATGGTGGATTTTGATGGCTTCAAAATCGTGAAGGGTCGGATTCGTGTTGATATATTGATTTCAGTTATTTGACTCGAAAACTTTTTAGACTTTTCGAAGGCATTTTATTCTTTTTGAATATCTATTTTCATCTACAGCTCTAGAATTCCTCGACATGAGAGAAAAGCTATGTATTGTAGGCAATCATTGCATATGTAGGTATTTTCTAACTGCATGAAATATAAAGGAATTCAAGATAGCCCTCTCTCTCTTACTTGCTCTCCTCTTCAGACACCCCTACCCCCACATATCCCTTGCCATATAAGTGGATTTTCGGTGGGCTCCATTTTTGTGAGGATTTGTTATTGGCAGCATTCACAGTCTCAGCAGTTCCAGCCGTGATAGATGGGCCAGGTGGCACACTCGATCCTCTGGGTGCTGAGAGAATTGCTGCTCCATCATTTTTCATGACCTTACATGCTTGATTATGCTACTGCAGGTCCTTCCTTGCCAATGTGTTAACCAAGTGTCTTAATTTGCATGAATGCACTTAATGTTTCTATTTTTATTTTTATTTTTTACATGCCAGCACATTTACTGTCAACGCTTCTTTGACAATTGTCAAGGTAAGCTCTGGCTGATGACATTGCCACGTAAAATAGCCATTGACTTAAGTATTTCTAATTCCACTCTTATATAGGTTTCTTTATGTTGTTTGTTGGTTGGGTCTGAGATGATTGGTTTTTCAAATCTGTAGCACACAGAGAAAGATGTGATTAAAACAATCTGAAGGTATTGGAATATTGCAAAGTTTTGCAGACTTGATGTGTTGCACTAGCAGACCTTCAAAGGCCAGCCCATGGCACAAAGAGATCCGATTCACTACAGAAGACAAGAAGTATGCCAATTGACAAACACCTGTTCCTTGTTATACGGAGGATTCATGTAAAGGTTGACGTGACCGATACAGAGGCATGGATGGCCTCTTTTAGCGATTTTAGATCGTTACAATGTAAGGTGCACTGCAAATAAAATGTATTATTATCATTATTTCTTGTTTTATTCAAATGCAAGTACATGTTGGACTTGGACAGAAATTAAACACAATGTTGTTGCTGCTGTAACAGTAGGACAGAGGTCGATTGCTCTTGTGTGCATATAGCGACCATCTTTTTATTTGAGAGTTCCCTGACTGTATAGCCAAGTCTGTAAGCCACAGCACATGAAATATAGTGAAGCACATACAGGCAGAGAACCCTATCAAACATATGCCAACGACAAGCAAAATCCTTTCCTGTTTTGATGATGCAGCGCTTAGGTGCATGAAAGCAATGCTTAAATTTCCCGGTCATTTTCAAGGGAGATCCTGCCAGGTGGTGGACAAAATTGCGTAGTGAAAACCAAACTCCAAAGAATCGATCAAACGTCAGTTCTTTCCTTCTCCAGAAGCCCAAACACTTTGTGATCAAAATCTATTTAATGGTAATATGTTGTAGTAAAAATGAATGTTGGGTCCTTCATTAATGTCCTTTTCAATCTACTATTATTAAAATTGTTACACAATGCAAATGAGATAATACTGCATCTGTTCATCAAATTGTATTTAGCTCCTACCTTACCACATGTTCAGTGAGAAAGGGGAGCAAGTCATTATGTGCAGTATGTCTAGCCGAGTGGTGACCTGCTTGTGCTGGGTAAAAGAGAATGCCTGGGTGGCAGCATCACTTGTTAAACTATAATTTTTCTGGCCATCTGGGACACAACATCACTCAACAAATCATGAACCTAATAATGTTCATGTAAATTTCCACTTAAGCATGCATTCATCATTTTCTTCATTGCCAAGAGCACTTTGAGAAGCATATTTTGTCATTGCATGCCAACACCGACCTGATAGAATGTGGCAAGATACAGTACATCCAGATGAATGTTTTGCGACTCTACAGCACTGTCACTTACATATACTGCCTTCACCTAGAGTAGTCAATTGCATGAGGGAGCACATGGATCAAATAAATTATACATAGATATGTAGCCAGCACCTGCTATACACACTGTAGGGATAGTAAGACCCTAATGGATAGCAGCATCCTTACCTTTTTTAAATTACCACACAAGTTTCTGTGCAATGATGTCAAGGTTGATTTCTTGCCTACAAAGATAATGCCATCCAAATTGATCCAATGTAAGTGTTACTCTTTAAAGTATCACCATGCCACTTCTTGTAGTATAGCCCACCCATTTCACTTTGGGGTGCCTTTGACGTGACAAAGTTTTAAATGGGTAGGAATTAACATGGAACATTAAACATGACAAACATCAATACGATGATCAAAATGATGCTTTTAAACTTTTGAGCACTTGATCCAATTCTTTGATTTATTTGAAAGTGTATCTGTTTTTTATGACCAAAACACAATCAATTCTGTATTCTGTTCTAATTAATATGATGTTGTTCAATGTGGTTATTAGGATGGAGAGTCCCATTTTGGAGAATACTTTATTAAATCAGTTGGGAGAGAATTTTTAACATTGATTCAGTTTTAATTGTGCATCTTTCATTGGAAATATGTGAAAACTGTAACCAAAACACGGCTGTTACTTTTCATGGAGCAGTTTCTGGGTGCTGCCCATTGTGCTGGATGCAAACAGTGGATTCTAACAGTGGTGATTCTATTACAGCAATTGAGTTAGTTGACTTGAAAAGGTTGTGTCACTTCATTATAGTCATTTGAAACATTACACCTTTTCTACTAAATATTTTGCCTCAAGTACACAATTCAAATGTAAAAACATTTATTATACACATATATTGATTGACAACGGAAATAGTTGTTCAGAAAGCAATTCAACCAAATATTTACTTAAACTTGTTACCGATTAGACAGTTAGACAAGATTGCCACAGGTGTGATTCCCATCTGAGATGAGTGGAATTCTTTCAAAAGCAAAAATAACACGAGCCTGCTGGAGAGCATTGTAATTCACACCGTTGGAAATCATACTGTTTAGAGTTCCCCTGCTGCTTCCAGGTGTTGCAATTTTTTCTGCACAGTGTAGCTCTCTTCTACTGTATATGCCTCTGTATGTTATAGGCTTGAATGAATGGTTTTATGTTTTTTGTCTCATATGCTATCTTTACTTGCAGTGTTTTGACAACTGGGCTTTCTCCATGACAACCGTTGAGCCACTGATCGATGGGAGTGATGATAATGGATTTTCTGTGAGGATTAATCCTACAAGGCAATCTCTATCTTCCATGATGTCTGTTAATCGGATAGCAATGTGCAATCTCAGTAAACACTTTGGGAACTGTACAAAAGGCCTGTCAGATTTTATTTCCCATTCCATTCAAAATGATAGCTGTTCCCTGAGTCATCGCCCAACATAATTCTTCAGGAAAACATTTGGTGCCAGGGTGGTCTCATCCAGTGACCTTGTGGTGCTGTCATCACTATGGCTGTGGCTTGGGTCTGTGTGTTTGTACTTCCGTGTGTGCATGCATATAAAAGCTTGAGATTTTGTTCACCAAAGTGTTGAAGATGATTGTACACATATGCAAATTATACTCAGCCTGTTGGGAGCATTTCACCACTTAAACTTAGTGATGAACAAACATTTAGTTGACAGACCTGACATCAGCAGGTGCATAATCAGCCTCCTAATTACACTTAGATACATCGCATGTTTTCTTTTGCTGCTGTCTCAGGCCACAAATGTCAAGTCACTCACTGGCCTACCAAATCATCGGATGGCAATGCTAACTGCAAACTTGTCCGTTGTCAGTGTGATTGATACCCAAGAAGAATCCACATAGCCTTGAAGCACTTTAGATATGTTGTTAAAGACTTATTTATAAGACCTTTTCATGGTAATAAGAAGTTCTATCTCGCCTTTCTGAGTGGGCACCATATACCCAGTGAGAAAAGTTGCTTTTCCACCTCTCTCCAGTGTTGCCCTTCCTTATGCTGAGCTCATAGCAAACCTCTCAAGAATTTAAACTAATTTCAATTCTTCAGTACTTCACTATCAGTTTATGTCAAACAATGTATCTCAGCTAATATCAACAGTGTAAAGCTAAACAAGAAAAACATTGCAATAAAAAATATATATATGAAATTATTACAAAGTAGTGCAGGCCTCAGAATGTGAGAGAAACAACATGGTGTTTTGCTCTCAAAATGTGTAGTGCATTCTAGTGGAGGTGCTTCCCTCTTATCTCTGCTGATGGGACAGAGCTCTTCACCTGCAGGGGGGGAGGTAGTCATGCGAAGAAGCAGCCATGTACTGCTGCTTAATGAGCCATCATCTCAGGGACAGACTGTAACCTCCAGAGTCACAGCTCCTGACCAGAAGAGATAAAGCTTGAAGATTACAGTGCTGAACTGGTCCCGGTAATACTTTGTATTATGGGAACCACCTAATAATATATTGTGCATTCATAATTTCTCATTGGGAAGAGGTCATGAAATAATATCAGCAAACATATTGTTTATCCTATGAAGGCAAAGGCTGTTGTGTGGCTGTGTTTTTACTATTGTGGATGATTCTTTAAAGGTAGGACCTTGTGATTCTAATATCGGCCTTTTCAGGATCAGTGGAGCCCCAACATGAGAAACAAAAGAAGGGAGCAAAGATCCAACATGGCCTAGTTTGTGTGGCCACTGTGTCAGGTGACAGAGATAATGGCAGCCACAGCCTCTCAGAGGACCATGTCCTGCTGCACTCCTCTCTTATACAGAGATAACAAGGGCTGCTTCTTCAACCTCTCTACCCCATGAAAGCAACGGGATCTGCTCTGCTGTGGCTTTTGAGACCTGGGAAGCTCCCAACTACACTTATAAAGCCTTGCTTTAGACAGCCGGGTAACATGAGAGATATGGGTCTGTTGAAGTAATGGTGTAGGCTCCATTAGAGTGGTGAATGACATGTTTCACACTCACATATTGCAAACAATCTTTGCTGACTATACATCAGCACCCTGAAACAAGTAGAGATAAAGGACCTTTTAGACCTTTTAGCAAGGGTTCCAACAACAATATCCTTGTGCCTCTTGGTTTTGTTTATGTCCCATTAGGTTCCCTGTCTTTCATTCATGGATTATACAGTAGATTACTGTTTATGTTTAAATAGATAGAGCCATAGAGTAAGACTCCTCACAAAAAAACTAAAATGTTCTGGTTATACTCTGCGGTAAGACATTTTGGTTTGAAGAAATTAGCTTCATGTCTAATTGAAAGAAAATACATATAATTTGATAAACTTCGTAAATGTTGCAAATATACTATCCAATACGGATGAGAAATTGCCACAAAAGCATCGCTTACATCTGCCATGTATTCTGCCTAAACTCTATGGCCTGTTGGTTGCTGAACTAAATGATATTGGATAACATATGAATACATGGTATTGGTTGTTATTGGTTGTTGGTAATTGTTATTGGTATTGGTTGGTAAACAAAGGCTGTGCTAGCTTGGTAGCATGGAATGCATGCCAGTTGGCAATAGAACAGTTATTTATCTACTACAAGACTGTGAACAATTAAAAAAAATCTAAAAAGTAAGAATGTATTTTATTTCACTGTAATTAAGTAAATATATAATTAAGTAGAATGTTTCATTTGTTCATGTATTCTTTTGTATCTAATATGCAAGTTACTGGTGGTTAAGGTGCCTCTAATACCTTTAATGCCTTTAATGCTTGGGATATTTGATTAAAGGCGAATCTTTTATATCTGGCTGCAGTAAAACTTTGTCTAGTCTACTTAAAAGAGTATGTTTCATTACAGGCTCATAAGTGTGCTGTTCAGAGGGAGATCTTTAAAGTTCCTATGCAGATTCATGCTAATGCCTCCTGCTTAGAAATTCAGACTGTGGCAGCAAGCCACAAAATGGGTGATGAATTCATCAAGAAATAAATGAGGCAGAACTTCAAAACCAGGAGCTTCGAATTGCATTTCAAGTATTAACTTCAAGATCTGTGTGAGTAGTGCCACAAATATTCATTGTGTTCAAATTCCAAGTCGGATCCTAAAATTTGATTTCTGTAACCACCCCCATGATTTCCTCCTATGTTTCTCAGCTTCTAATCCAATTGATATGTATTACCCCCAACACTGTTGTGTATTAGTGCTAAAGGGGATAATTTTAACCATTGAGTCTATTCTGAAATAAATGTCATCCATATTTTGGTAAAAACAATTTAAATTGCTTTGGCTTTGAAAAATATCTGGAAGATAACTTACTGATTTTATACAAATCCCATTGAATTATTTTAAGCGCAAGCCTATGGGATTTACTTCAGCCATTCAAATCCATGCAAGCTTATGGTGATCCTATTTGTTTGAGATTTGCATTCTAGCCAGGCCGAGGATTGATTTGAAATCGGCACCCTTATCTGTGCCTGCAATCCAAAGTCAACTGATTAGACCGATATTGTCATTTTTTGTGTGTGACAGTGATGGTGCATACGGCATTATGTACTCATCAGTCAATAGTATTGCACTGTGATGTGGACTCCAGGATCAATGTTAAAGCTGATTCCATTCAAAACACATTAGACTAGTCAGTGGTACATCTGTCTGGCTACTGAATGAATATATCCTCCTCTGCCACCATGGTGCTATAATGAGGAGTAGAATTTGTTGTATAAGTTGAGACAACCTTCTTCTAAGTGATGTTAATCTAGAGTAGCTTAAAAGCAATCCCCAATCCTCTGCTCCTGTACGTTTGCTGTAACAAAGGGGGTGGGGGAGGTGTGTGTGTGTGTGTGTGTGTGTGTGTGTGTGTGTGTGTGTGTGTGTGTGTGTGTGTGTGTGTGTGTTGTGGGGGCGGGGGGTGTGGTGGTGGTGGTGGTGGGGTTATCTGTAAACGATGCTTCCGCTGTGGTGTGGAGACTTGGATATTCTGCACTCATCTGCTCCCATGGTGTTGTGTCCCAGCCCGCAATGGCTGAGTAATGAATCTTTTTGCCAGGGCTGACCTGTTTCTTCAGCTTGATACCTGAGTAGCTGTGGGGCTTAAACACATCTTTATAGGACACACAAGGAGTTAGGGCATCACCACCTCCCGCCAGTGAAAAAAAGAACATGAAAGTGGAAGTAAATAGATAAAAGACACCAAGCTAATGGGAGTTTATAAAATGTCACTGACAGCGTGATCCGTTTGGCTCAATATGTTGCAGCATTTCACGCTGACCAGAAGTTAACATTTTTGCGACAATCTCAAAGCCCAATAGAAGCTGATCATATAACTGCACATATGGATATACTCACACATATATATATATACATACACATATATACAAACTGTATTAATACATGTCTTTGTCTGTACATATCTGTAGCCTTTACAGGATAAGACCACAGAAACCTGCTGTATAAATTAGAGGTCTCATTTAGAAATATGTAATCTTTTCACTAAGCGAAAGAGGTTTAGTTGCTAATTCAGATAACCCAAGGAAGAGAGCTGACTGCAATAGTTACCTCCAAATCCACTGTGGTCAATGAGTGAGGTTATTAATAGCTCAACCCTGTCCTGTTCTTCACTTAATGGAGAGGATTTGGAAATTACTGATCTAACTAGGCAATATGAAACACTTGAAGATGTGCTAATTTGGTTACTGGGACTTATTTTGGCCTCACGTACCCCTGTTACCTTACCACAGATAACATGTTTGAACAGTATTAGAGGCAGTAGATAACACTTATCCTTCTTAGTGATTTGTTATGTCTAATATTCAGTGATGTACCTATGGATTCAGACAGAGGGACAATTTTACAGTGATTCTGTGTTCATTGGTGTCCCCTCTGAAAATAGGTAATGCCCGTTTGAAGCATTAAGATGAAGTTAGGATGTTTTTATTATTGAAAGGACAACGGGAAAATAAATATGTTTGTTAATTCTGCTCTTTGTATGTAGACATGAATACTTCATAGCTCAATTGAATGCCCCAGTTAAGTCAAGTGTTGAATGAAAGAAAGTTGGCACCTGGATAACAGGGAAAAAAATGGATTGCAGAGAAACAGTATTTAATAGCTTTGTTTAGCTTTATCATCAAAGGAGGGGCTGGAAATTGTTATTCCCATGACAGATGATATAATGTAAATGTTGCCTATTTCATTCATCCAATCTTAAAAAAAGGTTTTTGTGATTTTCTTTTTAAGTTATGTAATTTGGTAATGTGGAATATTAAATGCCTTGGCCAGCCTCCTAGATTTTCCTAAAGAGATCCATAATACACCTTTGCTTTCTTAAAATATGCATAAACATTATAAGTGGTATAAAAAGCGAAACGCTTAAATGGTAATTTATTAAAATCTTCAAGAACCAAACAGTCTAGAATGTGGTACTCAACTGACTGCCATGTTTTATCTTCAGTTCAGGTTGCTTGGGGTCAGAGGGATATTCAGACTTTGCATTTAGAGATTACTAGCTTGTCAGTTCTCAAGGGCAGACAGATCCCTGGCAATAGATACTTTTAAATACACCCTGAATATTTCTTTACACATATGTTGTAATATATTTAAATATGGGGTAGAGAATTTGATCAAATAACAATATAATTTAAGAATCTTTGAATACGATGTTTAAATATCGTTAATATACACCTATATTCATTATTATGTAAAATTATGTAACATATCTGTTCCCCTGGACTGTCCCTAGATCAACTTTTTAAAACTTCAGTGTGCCTGAATGCTCTCTTAGATAAACTGTCAATCACATGAATGTGCAATGGGGATTCTGTTCTTTATCAGCAAGAGGCTTTTTTTTTTTTTTCGCCAGAGGAGGGAGCAGATAGGAAATGGTCATGCAAAAATTCATAATCACCTACCTCAGCGTTTAAAGCTAGCACATTCATTATAGATACTGTATGTTTGAAGGTAAAGGTGGGAATGTGGCTTTTTCCAAACAAGATGTTTGCCATCAACATCATCTAGAATTTCATGAATATGTGTCACCTTTCCTCGCTAGCAATAGGCCTTGTGTGCCTCTTACAGTTTATATGCAGATTGCTTTTCCCTCCAAAATATTTGCGCAAATCATGTCTGAGATTGTGTGACAGCACTGGCACTTCAGAGTGCGGAAGGACTGCCTGTAGAAGATTCAGCTGGATAGTTTCAATCACAGTAAATAGATGTTCTATGCCAATGGCAAAGAAGCTGCTTTATAGATTTGGGATCCTGGACAGAATAGCAAACTAATTTCACTGGATATTGCTGACTGCTGGGACATTTCCATGCTCTCCGCATATCAACAGTAACTACTGTGCCCTGTTGTGAGGCATACCTCCATATCCAATCTTTGCCAAATCATTTCAGCAGACATCTTGATTCATCTCAATTGTGCTCGGTTTCACTCTTAAGTCCAGTGAGCTGCCTGAGTTGTTTTTTAAGCTGTCATGTCCACTTCTATTGGTAATCCTCACTGTGAGAACTATTGTGCCTTCTGAAAATAGTGTGATGCAGGATTGTTGAAATACTGACACTACCTATGCTGTAAGGTGATCACTGAGTGCTGTTTACCTTTTGTAATCAGGTTCTCAGTGTAATGCAAGTTTATTATCCTTTTTGAATAAAACAAAAACAAAACATTACCATTTTTAAATATTGAAGAGAACAATTTAACTTGGAATAGCAGAATTAACAATGTTACCAAATCAAACCCAAAGCCTTTGAAAATGTGTTGAAAATTTTATAATAATCTGATTCATAATGTAATAATGTGATTTATGTGCTCACTAATCTATCCAATCTACCCAAACACTGACACTACTAATGTCATAATGGTTCATCTTATTTGGAGGACAACATTTTAAGGCACAAGTACGTTGACCTCACTCTACTTGACACAGAATGGACCACCGTGCCACCGTATGGCCATATTTTACCATCGGGATTACATAAATCAAAGGGAGTTGTTTCATGAAAGCCTGAGGATTTTGGTGTGTGGTAATTCTTTTAAAGATTAGACCTATTTACATATTCTTTTTAGAAAAACAGTAGGCCTAATGCATAGTATAATGTCTGTGTATGAAAGTAGGAACACATTAAAATATGTACAAGAATAATACAAAACTGGAGACGGAAATCACAACATTTCTCAAACTTTCAAATATCAGAGGATTTACTGTGCAATAAGGAAGAAAATAGGATGAATGCAGCAAGATGATTATTGTATGGACCACAATTGCTATGGAACTGGACTTCAAAAACGGGCAAGTTTAAACGACATGCTTACACTAAGCTAAGCAAAGAATACAAATAAATAAAGAAACATGTGCCAAATTGATTTTAAAAAATTAAAGAAATTATAGTTTTTGTTAATGACAAGTTATGAAAATGTTTAGCTTTCAATCTAAGTATATCAATGCAATAAATCTAAGTTGCAAAGTATGTTCCCAAACATGTGTATTGTGGTTCCAAGACCATAAAGTCAGAGCACTACAAAAGACTATAGTCTAATTTCTCTGTTATTTGTTTTCCATTCTTACTTGACTAGTGTCAGATCAGAAGCACTGCTAAATGCCAGGATAGTGAAGGCATCAGCTCTTGTCCTTTAATCTAAATTAGGAAAGCCCCACATGAAACAACTACAAAGTATATACTTAAAAGAAAATGTTTTTGTCCCACTTGAACGTAAGCATGAATCCTGACAACCTTTTATATTCAAGTCTGACACAAATGAAGCTTAGAATTCACCTAGACAGCTAGGCCAATGCAACAGTGCAGATTGCCGTTGCTCTCCAACGATCTATCTTATATGAGACATGAGAACAAGGGGAGATGCCCTCACATCCGTTCTTCCACACAGCTTTTCATAGCCCAAATCCTGACACACAGCTGACATTAACCAGAGTTCCATAGACCTCAGTTTATTGTACCTTTGTGAAACAGTTTATTTCATCTCCTAGCAACTGAAAAAGAAAGACAGTAAAAATATAAACATTCCCAGAGTTCCAAACAACATTTTAGACATGGGTCTTTGCTTGCTACCTTTTTTATCCATGTGACTGGAGAGATCATTTAATTTGGCCATTGGTTCCATTTTAAAAGTCTATTAGATATTAAAGATATTTCCTACTTTCTGGTTTTCCATTTTCACATCTATATTGTATGTAGCTTTGATGAAATCCAAGGTCTCAAACTCATTGATGCAGAATCCACTCTCCAGTTTCCAAACAGATACATTTATTTCATTTTCAAAATGGCATTGCTCTAAATGATTTATGTTTTACATTTATTCTTGGTATTTTGTATTATTCAACTGGTAAAACGGAAGATTTTTTTTCATACTTTTACAACATTCTCTCTTTTGACTACATAGAAAGAATTTTAAAACATTAAAATGGACATAAAAGCACTGTAGAGTGTTTTCTTGAGACGTATATTTCCAGTATACAGATAAGTGCTTAATGGATATGGCCAGTTCACAAAGAAGTTCGCCAACAGTCTAAATTTAGTATCTACTGTTTGTTGTGGATCAAACATGAATTTTGGTTCACCTGTATCTCACCTAAAGCAACTACACTTTTTAATAACAATTCTCTTTAATTTCTATTTCATGAATTCTCACTAAGTATGCTATGTAATCTGTATCTCAAGCTAAACCTTACTAAGGTTTGTTTGTTTGGCATACAGTGATGATATCCAAAACAAGTACTCAGCTCGTATGTGTGAAGGGTACAGTATGCATGCACTGTTTAAAAGTCAGCAGCTGATGGCTATGGATATTTCTCGAGATACAATGGAATTTCCCAACAAATGGTTTGGTCAGTTTGATACCATGGTATGGGGAAACTTAATCAAATGTTGAGCATGGCTCAGCCAGGATTGATTAATTATTGTGGGAAGTCGTTGCAATAAGGCAATCTCCTATTCACAGTCTCAAAAAAAGCAAAGCTTATTTTTAGACCAGGCAGCTCCCGACAGTCACATTTAACATAGATTCCCAAACTAGGTGGTATGGTTGTGGTTTCCTCTGTCCTCAGAAAAGATGGAAGCATTAAACAATAATTGATTTTGCTAAACATTGCTGTCCTCAGAATTAAGTCAAAGGAATTGCAAAGGAAGGACAGATGTGAGTGTGTAAGAGGAAGGTTCAATATACACCTCCAAAGTGTTGAATTTCACACTTGCTCTGTGCTTTAAGCTTGTTTATTTCTGTTTACAAAGTGATATATCCATTATTATTTCTCAGTATTATGACTCCTTGGTTGCATGATTGTCTTCATCCTTCTTTATGATTTAACACAACGCCATTGCCTTGGACGCTGATCTTGAAGATTAATCCTATCTGGCTCCTTGGGAAGTGGTGATCTAATTATCTGAGTGGGAAACAGTGATGCTAATTAACCTTGCTGGATGTGAAGAAGGTGGGAGTTGCAGTTGTCTTAACTTGTGAACCAGTGTATCTCAACAATGATTAATTGAACTGGCTTCAGTTTTTGCAATACACAGGGAAGAGAATAACCTTGGGGTTCTCTACCATGACCGATAAAGTAAGGACGCATGCTGAAGCAAAGCAAAGCGGTGGGGAGTTGGGGTTGCATATTGCCCTCCCTATGGGTTCCCTCCACCTCGTCAGCATGGGGGTCCTCACAGAAAGGTCAACCAAAGGGTACCACAGGTATTAATTTATACACAATGAAAGCCTGTCCCAGGACTCCTTAGCAATGTAATTACATGTTTTGCCATTAATCATATTGAGTTACAGAATTTCTAAAGGACTCCAACAACGTCTTAAGCAATTACATGCTCAAAGTCTCTTTTTTTGTTCGTTTTTTTTTTTTACTAAAAACCAATATGAAATGTTGGCTTAGTTGAGTTGTTTATTGGTATTGTACAAAAGTACAGAGAACCCAGAAATGGTCTCTGGGCTTATGCTGCCTCTTAGAGCATGAATCTTTGCAGGATTCTCTTTATGTACTACATTTATGAGAACGTGAAACAATTGGATACTTGAATACAGAACATGAATACTGCAAATTAGTTTTCTTTCATAAGAACGTGTTTCCCACACTTAGTAAATCATTAGTGATACATATAAATCCCAAGTTTTAGCTTACTTAACAAAACCTTACAGCAACGCATAGTGTATTTTAGGTATTGGAGTCTACTGCACACTAGACAAAGCACTTATTTATTTATTTATTTACTTTCCAATTGATGGCATTCTTCACACCAACCTTCTATCCAAGGACATTTAAATGGTCCACTTAATTAGGCTCTTACTCAACAACAATGGGAAATGCATTGCAAGTACAATCCCAATTAGAGGCAGCGAAAAGAGAAACACCTGCATTTAGAAGAGACACTCCTTCTAAAAAGAGCAGTTTTTACTGAACCACCTCTTCAGTCAAGAGGCAGCTGTGGTCTGAAACAGTGTCAATGTTTCCTCTGTGACCTAATCCCTAAAGATTAATTTTCTCCACAAGGTATGACAGCTGGTGGCTTCTGCACCCTCAGGCAAGGTCCCAGTAGGAACAACTGTCACTGACCTTTAAAGTAGTGAACACAACATTCACTTTAGTGAATGAATTTTGAAATAATACAGAATTCTGTGTTAATATAAATGTTAAAGTTGGAGAACTGGCACGTTTTTTTCTGGGGTATCATTGTGATGGAAACGCTACCACAGGGCAAGAAAGTTACTGTTGTAGTAAAGGCAAGTTTGGATGGGGTTGGTTGGAGTGGATTCCATGCAGACTCTGATTGGTGCACAGGTATGTGCATGAACTCCAGGATATTCATGGACGGACTCATTGTTTTTCAATACCTTGGACAAATGCCAAAAATGTTTTCACAAAATGTCAATGAATTAAACTACTGTATGTACTGCAATTTCCTTAATGAGTAAATATTATTTAAAAACATTTTGTCATATCGATAATATTTCGCTTATTTTGCGTAATTGTAAAGTGCAGACAGATGAAAGTTACTTTTTGTTGCAATCATCAGAAGTTGTCCCATAAAAGGCTTTTGACCTTGAATAAATATTAGGCTTGGGAATCACCTGGCTTAACACTAATCTATAGATAAAAGTGAAGAAGCCTGCCCTAGCACTACGGCGGCTTCTTTGAGACAGCAAACCTCGCTGACCTTGGTGCTCAGCAAGAGATTGACCCACATCACCTAAGTCCCAGGATTTGGTTGGCAACATCAGTGACTTGAAGAACTTCAGCAAACATCAAAGACTTGTGACACAGAAAAAAACGCTGCCAAGAAGAAGCTTGAGAAGAACAGAGGAATGCTGCAACCCGTACGGATACCAAGGAATGTACAAGGCATAGTTAGCATTTCATGAGCAGCAATATTGTCTTTCATCCAGTGTGTTGCTGCTGTTTGTGGGTATCTCGCATCGTGGAGCAGAGGGGGGTCTGCCGTAGGGTTACGCTAAGGACCCTTATTCCACAGCTAACTGAATGGTGTCAAAATAACGCCAACACTTGTATTGTGTAAAGACCCAGCACCTCCATCCCCCCAAGTCAATGGATACAGATCAGAAATGTCACTCTTTTTAATCTGTATGTGTTCAATTAACTATAATATCAGTATTCGTATCTGTGTTTTTATTGCTGGTAGATAGGGAAGTGGGAGGGGCCTAAACTGGCTGTGCCCGCTAATCTAACAGATATTATTATACTGAATTATACACCAACTGTCTGAACCCCACTATGACCTGTTTTTTAGAACACAAATAGCTATTTTCTTAATGAATCATATACAATATTCTCTTGGCCACTTTATTCCCTTAGTGTTTTGTATTCAGTAAATGTATTTGTTCAGCACAGTGTTGTCTTCAGCCAGCTAGCTAGCCACATGAAATGAATGAAAGCAAGGTAGGGGGTAGGTAGGTAGGTAAATAGGTAGGTAGGTAGGTAGGTAGGTAGGTAGGTAGGTAGGTAGGTAGGTAGGTAGGTAGGTAGGTAGGTAGGTAGGTAGGTAGGTAGGTAGGTAGGTGTAGATAGACAATAACTAATTTGTTTGCCAGCAAAATTAGTCTATTAATTAAGGTCTATCATGTCTGCTATAGGACTGTAATGTAATTGGTGTGTGTAGAACGTTTTAAAGTCCCAAAGGCTTCAACACACTGTAGCATATTTGTAATAGCAAGATGCATTTAGGATGGACGACCAACTTGTCCTGTTGATATGAACCATGTGGCAGAAAACAAAAAATATCTACACACAAAATCCCTAAAGGGGGATGCCATTAAAAAGTGTGTGGCATATTGTCAGCCTTAACTTATGCCTGAGTTGGGTTTGTTGCATCCCTTCTAAAGCTGCCCTCAAGTCATATGCTGAAAACTGGAGTGGCAGTACATCACTCTTTTAATATCTTCAAACCCAGCGCAAGACAGGGGTTTGAAATGGGCGTTGCCGTTACCAGCTTTATCAAGCATGACACCCTCTAGAGCGCCCTAATACAGCACAGATGGTATGTCAGGAGATGTCCCCGTTTGTCACCAAAATAGAATAGTGACAGGGTCTGCCTCCAGAATCTTAACAAAGAAACCCAGGTTTAGCGTGAAATATATCATGAAATATGGTCACCTGTTTGAAGCTGATAGGTAACTCTAGTGTGTGTGTTAGTTAGAAACTGGGACAAAGATGCTAAGAACAGCTTACATTGTATGATCTTAAATTAGGGCAACCATGTGACCATCAGCATTCCTTGAGAAATAAAATCGCAACAAATTGTCTATCGTTTGAAATGCTCATGTATATCGTGTATCGACTGTATACTCTGACTGCATACTTCTGAAGAGCTTAACATGTCTATTACAACAAAAATCTCCCCCCAAAAGGTAACTTTTTTCCTGTTTAATGCAACACCTAGGCTAATAGTAAAACTTAATTAGCTATTATCTATTTACATATGGCTTCTCAGTTTCAAAGTATATTTAATCTTTTTTTTTAAGTGACTCTCCTTTTGATCTGCCTAAATCAAATGTTTTATTAATGCTTAGAACACGTTATTTCACAGATTATTGAAGATAAAAGAATACAATTTTACTCCCTCATTAATCAAAGGGAAAGTTGCCCATTTGGGACTGTGTTGCCTTTCATCTTGGAAGGAGCAGAGAAATCTCAGCCACTTTAATAGGCATAGCCCCAGCTTGTTTGTTCAATTTCATTCAGTTATGCTGCTGCTCTTACCTATTTGAAAGGCGAGGCTTCAGGGCTGGCGCCCATTGTAAAGTAAACCTCCATTGTTTTCATTATTCTAATAAGCATCCCCCGAGTTTGGATATTACTATTAATAAGGACAAATACCCAGAAGCACAGGTTCTCCCTGTCTTTGGCTTTTGGAGCATGTACTTTATGCTTCATTAACTTCATAAAGATAACAAGATATCATCAATTATCAATTATTATTATATTTTTTGGGGATGGAGTTCTAATTGCCATTGAAAAAGATCTTCTTATCATTTTCATTTTCCATTGTGTAATAACATGATTTCCATTTACCTCAACAAAATAACTATTGACAGCTATTAAATGCACCCATATATGTGGATACAGTATGTATTTTACCAATCACATCTCTGGAATCCACATGCGCAAAAATAAACAAATACATATATGTACAAATAAACAAATCCACAAATAATCTGTTGCTGTTTATCTTGGTTGATGAAGACACACGTTTATGATGACACATACTGTAGATCTGCACAAAATGTAGGTAAGCTTTTATCAGTATCTATCCCCTGTACACACACACTTACCTGACTGGGATTTCCCTTATAAACATTTTGCATCTATTGCCAACTCTGTGCTGTTTTTAGCGGCTGAAAAGTGAAATATACAGTTATGGTTGGGCTTTACCGAGACACTCTTGCATCAGTAATAGAGCGCTGAGGTCAGGGTGTCACCTGCAAGTTAAACAGCTCCCAGGGCCCCATGGCTCACTAATGAAAGGTTTCACTCTTGCCTCTGCCACCTTTGTCCTCTGTCAGCCAAACGCTCTCGTCCCCCTTCAATGGGGAGTACAGAAGGATATTAACAGCGGTTGTGATCACTGTAGTGTGTAAAACAATCTTAGCTCGATGCGGGTATCGCTCGAAAATGTCTGTAGAAAATCATGTATTTGTTCCAAATGGATAATTATGGCACCGACTCCTTGAGAAGATAGTGCTAGGGCAATTTTTCTCCTTCACATTACAGTAGTTAGATCTGCTCCTTATAGTCCTCAGAGTTCAGTCAAGTCTCTATGGACTTGGGAACAGGAAGGATCATTTCCATTTAAATTATGTAATTTCAAGGAGTTCAGTTGGAGACTGCACATAGACAGTGTCTAGCCTTTCCCCAAGGTCACTTCACACTTTAGCTCAGGCATAAATGTAAACATAGTAATTGATTTCCCCTTGAGCATTGACCCTATGACTGTTCTAAGCATCACTCAAATGTATTTGTGTTTGAAGGAAATCCTCTGCTGGGTCTCCTGTCCATGGAATGCAATTGCTTTCATCCACAAGGGACGTAAAAACAAGCCACTTGCTCACACTACCCTCCAACTCTGGCTCACACACACACACATACATACATTTAAATAGTCACCTTGATTCTTATGTATGTATTCTGTCTTACAAACACACACATACAAGCACAAACAAAATTACAAGCACAAACACACACACACAAACATCTTCCTGACTTGCATCTCCATAGTAAACAATTTAGACAAATTAGATACTTTTCCCTCTGTAATTAATATTACTGGTGTGGCTATTTTACAACAGCTGCTGCTGCAACACTGGTGTAACGCCTTACCTACATCATGTGTGCCATCTGCACACCTGTCAACCCTGGAGTCCATCCACGTTGGAAAGAAAATAGGAGCAATTAAAAAGCTTCTCAAATTGTTGATTGCCCACTATAATTCACGTCAGGGTCAGTCAATATGGGGCCACAGGGATAGAAGATAGGCAGTGAAGTCGTGAGATGTGTTACAATGAACAGCAGATCCACTCCATTAATGATGTCCACTTTACACACTGCTTTGGGATTCAGCCATTTTCTTTTGGGCTGCATCGTAAACAAATGGGTGAGAGCAAAGATACAGAGGTTGGTTAGTTTTATACTCTTTGCCAAGGCTCAATAATTGAGAAGCACATTATTAATGTATGCCCCTCATTTAGGGAGCACTCTAAACCTAAGTGGTTTCACACTGAAGTCAGTTTGATGCTTTAGTCTGCATATAAGCTTGCAAGAGCTTGAGGTACTGGAAAATCGTGGGGGTATTCATCAATTTGAAGTTCAAGCTGAGCGCATTGTTTATCATTCCCAGTGGTGATTTGATTTAGAGCAGGAATGTTTTTTTAAAGGGGTCGGGGGAAGCTCAAAGGAATTACAAAAGAACAACGTGTAAACATTGTAAACAAGGCTCATAATTCAATATTATCCTATCACATGAAAGTGTGTACAGCCTTTCCTATTCTGTTAATCAGTGTTTGCTTGCCTGTTGTACGTTTTTGGCTCACCATAGTGGTGGTAGTGGTGGTGGTGGTGGTGCTCCATACAGGTTTAAAAGGCCTTGACATTTGGAATAGCCCAAGGTGGAGATGCTGTAGAGAGATAAATGTACTCCAGGGGTTTCACATGGAAGACCAGCTAGAGACTCACTGGTACTTTTCCCTCCTTACTGTGTCTGTCAATTGACAAGACACACCCGTGGTGGCATAGTGGCAGTTAATCTGTGATTTTTATAAAGAATACAGCACAACCAGATATTGGTAATCAAAAGGGTGCGTTCCCTAAAATGTTTTTTTTTTTTTATCATAGATGTTTCCTTTACTTTGATAGTTAAACATTTTAACGTTAATCTATCGGTCTATGTGTTTGTGTATGGTATATGTATTTGTATGTGTATACTTGTGTATTCATGTGTATTTTACCATGGTTCAGGATACGGATAGTTTTAACAGTCAACATAGTCATGATTATCGTCAACATATTTGTGTTACGCTGTATTGCATAGAATAATGGTGTAACTCTATTAGGAAAAGCGCTTTAAAATTGAAGGTTTTATTATGATTATTATTGTATACTTAGCCGTCTCTTTAGAAGTTAATTTGGTGTGTTGGCTGACAAACTGTAATGGATGATGGAAAACCAAGTGCAGGTCGACGTTTGCCACAGGGAAGTGAGGTTTATCTTTGGTGAGTGTAAAACCGTAGGAAAGACAGCTGAGGTGAACTCTTCACCAATTTTAACTTCCAGTAAATCTGCTAATTGAGTGCCAGGGCTCATGCTGTCAAACACTGTCCCAAACCTATAGATAAACGCTGGGTTATTAGTTTCCGTATACCTTTTGTGCTGGATTTCTCTGTACAAAAGGTCTCTGCTCATTTGACGATATGCATCAGTGATCTTAGCAGGGTGACTAATTGAAAAAACTAAGAAGCAAGGAAAGCAATTTACTGTTCAAATGGCTTCTTATCATAACAATACCATGATCCTCAGGGTCATGACAAGGCTTGCTAACTAAGGCAATGTATTTATTCGATGGTAGATAAAATGTGTTTCTTTGCAAATGTGGATCTTGAAACTTATCATCACTGAACATTAAAATATCCTTTTATCTCAAATGTGAATCTTAAGATAAAGCATTGTTAAATTGACAGTAAAATAATTTGTGCTTTTAATTTTTGGTTTGGTTTGTAATTCCAACTTTTAGAAAGATCACGTTCTCAGCTGAGAAAGCAGCTGATTATCCAAAGTTCTCCAAGAGAACTAGTCATGAAAGTTAGGTGAACCTGCATTGCACAGAGAGAGGGGACAGGGTTGCATTAATTAATCATGCAATGTGCCATACAGTACCTGCACTACCACAACTTGTCAAAGAAAAAAAATACTAAATAATTAAAATCAAGTAAATGGAATATTGAAAAGATAAATAGAAGTAGGTTACCTTCCTAAGCATATCATCAGACGGTTTCATTGTAGAGACTATTACATTCACAGTCAGTTTTGACTGTACCCACAAATCTGTTACCTGGAGTCCAGCCTGTATACAAATCCATACCCAAAACAGTATGACCATGCAATGTGGGCTCCAGTGGAGGCTAGACTGTAGCTCTAAATAATTGGATGCCTTGCAGTGAGAAAAAATATGTATATATATATATATATATATATATATATATATATATATATATATATATACAGTCCCCTCCAAAAGTATTGGAACAGTAATGCCAATTCCTTTATTTTTGCTGTAGACTGAAAGCGTTTGGGTTTGACACCAAAAGATGAATATGAGACAAAAGATCAATATGTCAGCTTTTATTTCCAGGTATTTTCATCTGGATCTGATAAACAACTTAGAAGATATCATTATTTGTAAAGGAACACCACATTTTTTGTTGAGCAAAAGTATTGGAACATGTGACTAACAGGTGTGTTTTGTTGCCCAGGTGTGTCTTATTACATTTATTATTCAAACAATAAATAACACTGAATGTCTAGGCTCAGTTTCAGATTCTGGTTTTGCCTGTGCAGACTGCAGTTATAGTAATCAACATGAAAAGCAGAGAACAGTCTATGGGTGAAAAGAAAGCAATTGTGAAGCTAAGAGAAGATGGGAAATCAATCAGAGCCATTGCACAGACACTAGCCATAGCCAGTACAACAATTTGGAATATCCTCAGGAAGAAACAAACTACTGGTGTACTAAGTAACAGACATCGAACGGGACGACCAAGGAAAACAACAGCAGTTGACGACAGAAACATTGTCAGAGCTGTGAAGAAAGACCCTAAAACTACTGTTGGTGAGATCAACAACAACCTCCAGAGGGCAGGAGTGAAGGTTTCAGAATCCACTGTTCGCAGAAGACTTCATGGACAACAGTACAGAGGCTACACCAGAAGATGCAAGCCATTCATTAGCATAAAGAATAGGAAGGCCAGGCATTGATTTTGCCAAAAAGTACAGAGACGAGCCTCAAAAATTCTGGGAAAAAGTTTTATGGACTGATGAGACGAAGATTAACTTCTACCAGAGTGATGGAAAGGCTAAGGTTTGGAGAAAAAAAGGATCTGCTCATGACCCCCAAAACACAAGCTCATCTGTGAAACACGGTGGAGGTAATGTGATGGCTTGGGCTTCAATGGCTTCTTCTGGGACGGGCTCATTAATCTTCATTGATGATGTATGATGATGGCGGCAGCAAAATGAATTCGGAAGTCTACAGAAACATTTTGTCTGCCAATTTAAAGAAGGATGCAACCAAACTGATTGGGAGATCCTTTGTCATGCAGCAAGATAATGACCGTAAACACACTGCAAAAGCAACAAAGGAGTTCATCAGGGGCAAGAAGTGGAAGGTCCTAGACTGGCCAAGTCAATCTCCAGACTTAAACCCTATAGAGCATTCTTTTTACCTTCTTAAAAGGAGACTGAAGGGAGAAACCCCCCAAAACAAGCAACAACTGAAAGAGGCTGCAGTGAAAGCCTGGAAAGGCATAACAAAAGAAGAATGCAAAAGTTTGGTGATGTCCATGGGTTGCAGGCTTGATGCAGCTATTGAAAGCAAAGGATTTGCAACAAAATATTGAGTCTTATTCACTTAAATCCATTTCAAGTCTATCTGTTCCAATACTTTTGCTCATCTAAAAATGTGGTCTTTCTTTTCAAATAATGATATCTTCTAAGTTGTTTATCAGATCCAGATGAAAATACCTGGAAATAAAAGCTGACATATTGATCTTTTGTCTCATATTCATCTTTTGGTGTCAAACCCAAATGCTTTCAGTCTACAGCAAAAATAAAGGAATTGGCATTACTGTTCCAATACTTTTGGAATGGACTGTATATATATATATATATATATATATATATATATATATGAAGTACCAGGTACTTTGCGTAGTGTTGGTTTTCTCTGCTTTTAGCACCTCCAACTTCAAACTGCACCCAACCAATATGAACTGCCTGTCAACAATGACAATCAACTGAAAACCTATTTGTCATCACTCAAGTCTCCTTGACTCCCCTATTCCCTCGGTCACTAGAGACCAGCAGCGCTTGTAAGCATGCTATTTTTAGACAACAGTATTAGAGTTTGCTAGCTATGTGTCACTGTAAGTTCCTCTGCATGTTTCTTTTTGCTCTTGTGGCACAGTGAGTCTTGTTTCAAATACAGTACTATAGGTGTTACAGTGGCATGTGGCATGTTCCCATAAGTAGATTTTATTAAGTATATGAAAGGGACAGGTGGTGTCTACAGTAAACTAATGTTGGTTGAAGTCACAGCACAACAAGCAAAAGACTGCTACATACTGTAACTATTTTCTTTATTTTTCACTTCCGTCCACACATGTATGCAAAAGGCTAGTTTAATCTGTACAGGCTTGAGTGCACTTGAACATTTAGACTGTTTATCAGTGATTCTAATGATTGAGTACTGTATGTATGTGTAATGGACCTTGAAAAGCCATGAGAGTGACTTGAGATGTCTGTAAATAACTGAATTGACATTCAGCTACCTCTTTACATAGCATTACCAAACTACTCTAGTTCTGTTTACACGACATTCCCAGAAAATGCATTGACGTAACATGGTTAATAACAAACAGCTCAAGTTAATTTGCCCCTCCTTTATCCAAACTGTATTTATTCCACCTCCATAGGGAGTAGGCCTTTTCTGTCATGAGGCCAATTGATCATTTAAGATATGATATATATTTATATATATATATATATACACGATTTTTGTAAAAGGTTGTCTAAAAGAAAAACAAATATATGATGAACCATGAGCTACACTCTGTTTTACATCGTAAAATATTGGAGTGCAATGAAGGAGAAGGAATTCCAAACACACCTTAATGTGCCCACACTATTGCAGGACATAAACTGTTTTGAAATTACTCAAGACTAATAAAGGTGTAAGTGTAGGGCATATATTAGTAAGACATGTTAGGAATAGGAAAGTAGGCTACTCGTTCAGCAGGTAATGCTAGTACTGTGTGTAGCAGAGGAAAAGCTTGTAATGATACTGGGCGATAGTTACAGTCTTGCTGGTCCTCTGGCTGGTCTTCTGTGGGGTTCAAGAGGTTGGTGGGCACCGGTACACAGTGCATTACATTGAAATCCTAGTGGTCCAGAATTGCATGTCCATGGGTTTACTGAAAAGCTCTCAATCTATGTCAGTTAGCTCATGCAGAGGAAAGAGAGAACAACTGAAGTTTCAGCAGAGTCATGAACCTTTCCAGTGAAAAAAGGAATCCCTCCATTGGTTCACTGACATCCGAGCAGTCAAGCCATTGATGAGGGGCAGACAGTTTTGGCACGCACTTTCTTGCCTACCAATGACTTTTGACTCAGCTTGTGGAAATCAACCCTTCTGTCGACAGATTGAGATAGAGAGTGAGGTTGACACTTCAATGTAGAAAACCTTCCTCTTGTGTGTCAAGGTACATTATTTATTGGCTTAATAGCTCACACAACCCTGACCTGATATTCTAATGCATTGTGGAACCTAGGATACATCTTAAAAGGAATATACCAGTGAAAAGCACACGCTTTAGACCATATTTTTTTATGTGGAAACAATTAATGCATACACTCTATTTCATATTCTTTTTTACTGACTATGCAAACTGATTAAATAAAACACATAAAATGGGAGTGGCTAGAGTATAAAGGCTTGGGATGAAAAATAGAGGTCCACGTTATATGACACCATACACATGTAGGAGGCATGTTTATAGAGCAGATATATGTAATGGCAATGAAAACGAGAGACCAGGTACTGTGTCTTCTTTCAGTGGGAGATATCCATCACCAGTGCCATGCACTGAGATAGCTCAAATGTCAATCTTTATGGCCCTCCATGTTGAAAAAGTATTAAATGCAAATGTCATCTCCATAATAAAGAGCCTGGATCCTAATCCGTTAATTATACAAAGAATATAGCCTGCTTCTTTACCAAGCAAACTGTTCAAACCAAGACTACTTCAAACCCTTTAGGTAAACATTAGCGTTGCCTTTTTGGACTGTTATCTATTATAAAGAACACCAAGCTAAAGTCCTTGGTCTAACATTATGGTCAGTGCACAGCAGGCAAGAACATATCAAATGTAGAGTAAGGATACCAACTGCAATGACCCCGTAGTTTGATTAGATTATGTACACATAAAAAGATTGTTTTCATAACTTTAGTTTTAAAGGTTTCCCTTTCAAACCGTCCCTAGAAATAATGCGTGTTACAATATCAGCACAACTGATAGCACAGGCCAGGAACTGCTGCATTGTAAGTAACTATACCAAGCATGGCTTCAAACACTTCCCCTGTAGCACAACGTTGCTCTAACAAACCAATGCATTCACAATTACATATACTGTGAACAGACATTTTCCTTTACAGTGGCAGAGATACTTAGGCAGTGGCTTGCTCAGAAGTGTTGATGTTATGAGGAAAGGATGCCACATTTCAGTAGTACGGCGCTGAATACACACAGATTGTCCTTTTGCATTAGCCATTTCTTCAGCAATGTGTCCCTTATATCTTTAGACAGGCAGAACATAATTCAATTTAAAGAAGCCAATACTGCTAGTCAATTAACTAATCTGGTCTTTCTATAGTTGATTAAGAATTTATCCAACCATGCCAATGCAGCCCTCCCTCAAGACTTTAAGAGACTGACTGAGACAAGACTGAGTCAGCTGTGTTAGATGTTGTAAATGCTCAATTTAATATGTGTTATTGCTGGAATAAATGAAATAGATTTTTCTGTCAGTGTTGTTTTTCAATGAGCGTGTATTGACTCTGTTGACATGTGGTCCAAGCTCCTAATCCTTTGCATTTATTTCATATTGATAGGACGAAATTCACTGAAATGTGTGTAATTGCAACTAATACATTTGGTTTAATTGTTAATGCAACGCAGTCAGGTTGGTTCCACAGTCAATTGAACCAAATTCCTTCCCAGGGTCTTATGTCATGGCTTGCTCCACTGGTGTAACTACTTTATACTAATTTGGATTCCTTCCAAAAGAAACTCAAGACACGAACAACATCTGACTTCCACAATTGAGTTTGGCAAAACAAGGGTCGTATTTACAGATGCTTCCCAATGCAATAATTAAAAATGGGCCCAAAACTGATCAGTTAATGTAGTATGTCCGAAGAATGTATTGGTCTGTGCTTTAGGCACTACAGTTTAAATTTAGCTAGAATATGAGAGTTATATTATTTAGTCATCTGGATGCCTGAGGCAATTTGAATGCATTGGAGGTCACTCTCCGCTTGTGTCACATTCTACCAGTAAACAGAGTGTTGGCAGGGGGACAGAGCCGGGCTGGCGTTTCCAAGAGAGATTGGAGAATGCAACAGAAGCAAACCAGATTTAAAACCCCATCCCCAGGCCGGCACCTCGACCTTAGAGATGATGACGAGGGCCAGTGAGTGCGGAGATGTCAGCCAGAGAGGGCACTCCAGTCCTTGTGTATCTATCATAGCTGCCAGGAGGGTCACTCTGTCAGCTCCCTGTGGCAAGCACTGTCTCTGGCTTAGTGGAGATGCTCAAGTGCCCCCTCAACCCCTGGAAAACCCCATGGGTAACAATGGGACCTGACACTGTTTCAATGAAGACAAGTCACAAAACATAACCAGCAGAGGGTAATGAATGTGATTGTAAACTGAAACGGAAAAAAAGCTTCAGGAGTCAGAGGCAAATGGGTAATTTACATTCCTATGATTGTAAAAGAAAGGTGTTGTTCAAGGTTAGTTGGTAAGAAATGGTGGACATGATCCTTTATTTTATTATTAAGGAAAGACTTACACAGTGTCCATATCTTATTACGACTAGCAGGGGACGTGACCTGAAATATTAGAACAAGCAATTTCTCTACACCTTTGTGCTTTCAAATTTACAATGAAAACGATGAGTCATCTGGGCATGATGAAAAGTGCGGTTTTGTGTTTGTATATGACGGCATAAACCTGACAGAGCAAAACTTTCCTCTCTATTTAGTGGCTTACAGTAAAGTGTTGGCTTTGCATGGTGAAGGGGGATTTAGCTGTAATTGGCTCCCTGCGTATTGTTGTTAGGCCGAACATGTACTTTGTCTGGTCGGTTCCATTAGCTTAATGGTCCATTTGTTCCTGTGTTGTGCTGAGCTGGACACAGACACAGCTGAAGTTTTGCTTGGAGGCTATGACCACTGCAGTCCAGGGCAATCCCTACCTCCCAATGCTGTCGTTAAGTTGCTGTACTTTTTATGCACATTGTGAGAATTGAAAATTAGTTTACAGTAATTAAAGCAGAAACAAATACCTTAAGCTGGGGGAATCTACTACTTTATTGAGGCAATTGACAATCAACATACATGTTTGACCAGGCTTTTTGTTTCTTGGGTTAGGCAGATAACACCATGCCATCTTAATTCTCATGGCTGAGAAACCGCTTCAAAACGGAGAAAAAAAGACATGAATCCTATTTCCCTTCATAGCAAATTAACATTTCAGGGTCCACGGTAAATATTCAACATTTAAAGTGAGTGCCGATCTAAAGCAGATAACTATTAAAATGGTCCTGAGTAGAACAGCACATTTATAGATTTGTGTCCAATGTGGTAGTTATTTTTACATGTTCGTGAATATGAAACAGACTCTACCCTGGGGGAAGTGTGGCATACTGTAGGAGTCAGTGGCCCATCATCTGGATGTGTAGTAAAAACATCTGGATCACACCACACGTCCGGGGGAGAGTCCAGATGTTGGAAAACCTGAATGGGGAAAAACATTTTCTCACTTGGTAACTCACATGAACTTTTTTCACTCATCCTCACTTGACTTTGGGAGTTCCAAAACTAGAAAGCCTCCTGAGTACATTTTAGAACAAACAAGATCATACATATTTTCCACAAACAAATGTGCTGGCACAATGCAAGGAGAGAGAGGGTTGTAAACATAAAGTGTACTTATGCAATAAAAACGGCATGAAGTTACATCAAGTGAAAGATGCCAATGCAAAACTTTGTGATTGCTTCTGTTTTCAGAGAACATACGTTGTATTTCCCCATGGACAAAAGAGTCGACATGAATGCAAAGGTCATTTCTGGTTCGGAATAACAACAGTACATAGTGCTATGTAATCGCTGGCTACTTTGAAGGACAGAATGACCATTTCAAGTGGCCTAAAACAGCAGTACACAAAAAGCTTTTCTTGATACAAAATGTCCATCCAGTATCGTATTTTTTTTGTTACTCATCATTGAGAACATCCTTGACTCTGATCTACCTTCCCCTTTTGGCAAATCACAAATTTAAATTGATTATCGTGTATAGGTATTTAAAAAAGCATTGCTGACATAAGCTGTATTTTAATTAGAGCAGAGAGATGGTATCTCCAGTTGATTAGCGAACATGTTTCATTCATTGGCTGACCCCAGCCCACCTGTCAATGAATGATATGGGGAAGCCCTGTTTATGTCCAAACACAAAGACGGACGCTATCTCTGGGGCGTTATGACTGACAGGATCTGTCTCCACAGGGGAGTTATCTGATGCTACCGCACCGCATACCGGCCTGTGATGGGCCGTCTGTCAGCTGCACAGAGAGAGCAATAAAAGAAAGAAATCCTTTGTCAACACACAAATGTAGTCAATGTCCCATCTTGATTTGCTGGTGCTTATGAAGCAAAGTCAAATGAGATCATTGTATCAGAACACTGCAGAAGTCTACTGCACTTCTGTTTTGTAACTCAATGCTTTCCTTGCAAAGTCACAAACAGATAAGCATACCCAGGCCAAGGACTGATATTATGTGATTGTTTATTGATTTCTTAGAGCAATATTATTCAACAGTATAAGGCAATGGGTAAAAGGCTGCAACGCATTCATTATCTCTATCCTTTTGAGAAAACTGGGTGAATTGAAAACAGAATAAAACTTCTGTATAATGAAGACTATCTATTTGTCTATGTTCTCACACCCTCCCTCAAGACCCCATTAATGTGAAGTGGGGCTTATGACAAGAGAAGCCAATCAAATGTAAGATTTCTCCAGATTTAGCTTTGGGAAATCTTTAGAGATGCAGCATTTGGTGGATCTCCATAGATTCAGTCCAACTGCTCTGCTTGTCTGCTTTCCTCTGAGGAGGACCTTACTTTCTCTGCATGCATCTTATCACCCAGCTGCCACCTACAGAGAGGCTGATAGATTGGGGGAGGCTCAATAGGATCCAAACAACAACTCCCCATTGCCCACCTGCATTATAATGTGTCTTTCTGGAGTAGTAAACATTATTGCTGAATTACATTAAATGTTCTATACTCCAAAGCAATTCAGATCACATTATGGCTGTAACATTTTAAAATATTTTTTAAACCAACCATTTTTGTGCCTGCACACTAATCTAATTGTTACATTTTGAAAGAATGTAATAAAAGAAAAAGTTCAAAAGTAAGAATCATCAATAAATGTTTGAGGGATAACTGAAACTTGACATCCTGTCACCTTTGAACTACTTAATCCTAAATAAAACTTGTTTGTTGCTAAAAAATAATTTCACACCTTGATTTTAATACAATTACAGGAACATGAATAAATAACAATTAGTTCGTATGTACAAAACATCAGTGGTCAAGTTTAATGTGTGCGGAAATTTCAGAGGTCTGGACTTGCAATGTTTCTCCTGGTAATAGCTATGTGATGAAGAAAACAGTGCTTGGGTCACACCTGCAAGTTTTTATAATCCAATAATAAAATAATGTTTTTTGCTTTTTTTAGACACTGAGGGGAATATGAAGTTAATTTATCATTGGGGAAATTTAGTACATGACATCATCCCTCGGTACCTTGTTTTAATCACTCTTAGGATATAAACACAAATAAAAAAACATTCAGTGTGAAATTATATTAAAACTAGTTCTGTATGATTTGCTTGATGGGAACTGGTTGTCTTAATAAAGCAATACCACTCACTAAACTTGAGTTTTGGCAGTTAAGACTTTTGGAATCTAATGATCTTTTCAAAATGAAATAGTAATGAGCTCATAAATCAGAAAAGCCATGTGGAGTCAGAGCTTGGTGTTGGATCTCCTTTCAAAATAAAAATCTAATAAAATTATACAAAGTAATTCTGTCTTATCCTTAATCTATGATGGAAATACGATTGGATAAAAAGACAAGTTTTTTCTTTGTATGGAATTGGAGAGGTAATATGCCTTGACTGTGAAATATTTGTTTTACTTTTAGCCAAAGCAAAATCTTATAGAACTCTATCGAATTATCAGGAATCCCTTAAAAAAGGGGCCAACATGCACAAAGTAAACAAACCAAGAAGCATAGGCATAGATGGAGGCATAGGATTCAAGAAGCCTAGTTGTTTGCATAGAGAGAGAGGTTTGGGTGGTCAATGATCAATTGTCTCACTGTAATTAACACACTGTACTTGCAGTGTCTGGCATGTAAATGTATGAATAAACAGTTTCTAGAATTCTTTGCTTTGTGGAAACATGTCAAGAAAGTTGTCAAGAAAGACAGATAAATAGATTGAACTACATGCTTTTCTACAATATATTAATCTAATAATTTATTTCACATTTCTAAAATATATATTGTATTGCACTCATTTCAGTGAGCTTTTAACTACAGACAAAATAAGTATCTTTGCCCAAATTATTGCCACCATTTTAATAACAAAATGATTAATATTAAACAGCAAATATACTGTAGGAGTCAATGAGGGTGGCTAGGAAGTGGCTAATGTAGCTACAAAGCACTAACAGAAAGGCACCTTGGCTAGTTGGGGTTAGTGGTTATAAATGTTAAATAAATATAGGAGAGTATTTTTACCTTGCCCCAATGGTAAGCAAGATGTGTGTGGTGCTGTTGTTGTTCAGCTCCCTTTGATTGTCCGGTGTGATTGTCCCATTCATCATGTCCTCCTACCCAAGAATGGAAGGCAGGCTGCGAAATCCCTGAGCTTGACAAAGGGGAACAACGGCCATCACAGTTATTGAACTTCAAGGGAAGCAGGTGTCGAAACTAAATGCAGCGAATGTGAAACAATGACTTTTCTCTTTTCCTATTGGCTAAGTGACTGTTGGAACCGAACACGCCGCCAAACAATTCGATTAGAAGACGTTATTAATGATCTCCAATCAAACACCATTAATGCATGACAATAATAACGGTATATGCATGCTATGTACGGCGTTCATTTTTATGAAATCAGCTATTTTGTAGCTTTGTGGTATCATGTCTTCACTAGCATTTACACATGTTATGATTGTCTCTCGGTTTTTGGTAAGATATCATATCAAGATCACAGACCAGAGCGAATTCAACACACCGTACTAGGGATCTCGAAAGGATTGTAAGATTGTTTGCGTGATAAATCACCCTTGCCACGGCATGTCTCTCACTCTGCAACACCTCCTGGTGAAGGCATAACCAATGCTCAGTCACACCTCCCTCTGTCCTAAGGCTTAACAGCTGGCATGCAAGGACCATGAAGACGGATCACGCTCACAGGCAACCCCTGAATACATTTCGTCTCTGTATCCCTTCAGTCTGTCGCTGGAAGGTTACACTGTAGATCTACTGTAGGTTGAAATATGACTGTTTGCTTTGTGGCATCAGAACGCATCGTTAGCCTTTAAAAATTGTTCTCTTCATATCTACTGCTGGGTGGACTAGAACATCCAGAGAGAAGACATGTTCCATCATAGATAGCCCTGCTTCTGTATATTTATTTGCTATTCGATATTTTATGTTGCTCTCATCTATATTACATATTGGTACACACACACTAGCATAACCATCACATTTTAAAAAATCCCCAGGAAATCAAACATTTCCGAACCAACATTTGCTACTAACATGTATCTAGAATAAAGGAATGTGGCATTGGAAATGTAAACAAAGATTTGGTGCTTCAACATACATAATTCAATGAATTAATGTTACACACATTTTATACATATTTTACAATAAAGGAAGAAGACTATATTTCCTTTTCGTCACTAGTCTTGACCTCACACATCATCAGACCTTGACAGAAGTGGACCCAATTTGCAAGTGGTGATTTAAGCTTGGGGGTATCTGTCCTTTTAGAGGGGGTATTCTAGGCACATGCATATAAATTAGTGGTGTTGACCTTGTTCAGAGGAACAGGTGTTAGAAATGTGTGTGTACATCTGTGATTATCCCACACAGTTTAAGTGAAAACTAGTCCCTCTGTGATAACATTCGAAACAGGGCAAAACAGAATAAAGTAACAGTCACTGCCATGCTGTATCCATCCCCACACAAGCTGTCCCTTCAAACGTGTTACGGTATTTACAATATTTAAGCTAAATAAGGCAACAGTTGGAACAAACTAAGAGTAAATAAGTTAACATCATCAACTACTGATATGTCTCGGCATACATGCTACAGACTCACTCTTCCATATTATTGATAGTTTATGTACAGCACTGTTCATTGATAAGTGAGTATAAGGTGGGATCATCGAGCCGAGGTATGATTCGAGGTATGATTTGGTTTGACAATCCCTGCTTTATATAGAGCCATCTCCTTTGCATTGAGTTGATGAAGGTAATGCTTCTGGCTAAAGGAATGTTGTTTGCACTTTGCACTGGCAAATCATTTTTCAAGAATGCTTAATTGGTGACATGAGCAGGCCATTGAAGAACTGGGACATTATGGTGTTAAGACAGCTTTTGGTGGGGAAATGGTCATTAGCCAAATATGTGGATTATGTAGATGCAATTCTCAAAATCTCAAAAATGTTTACAAATTTGTGAACAAAACAACAGAATCCATCTTTTCAATTGCATGCAAAAAAAAAACGAGTATTGTTTATTGTATTCATTTAAGTTATGTTTGAGGTTTTGCTTGTTCATATTGACTTCAGACTTGTTGTTTTTCAAATGAAATGTATATAACATCAATCTGCAATTCAGAGCCTTAATTGGTGAAACAAGCCTGCCTTGGCTGAAATGAACAACCATTATACTTTGTGACATGAAGAGGAGAGCATAGGAAGTGAAAAGATATCCCAGTGCTTCTTATACAGCATTAGTAGCCACATGCCAACTAATTCAGCTCTTCTCCAGCAAGTAAAAATACTGACAGAATCTGAAAACACCTGACATAGTTGGGCTCTGCCTTCTACTAAGCTTAGAGTAGTCGGGATGGAACTGGCAGAGCAGAATGATGCCACAGCCTCACACAGAGCTGGCTCATCTAAAGTGGAATTTCTGCTTTGCAGCTGTCAACAACCAGCTTTGTCTCAAGTCATTTCCTTTTGGGGGATTCTGGACAGATTTTGGTGGCTTGGAGGCAAGCCTACCGACGTTTAATAACATTTATTTGTTTGAGCAACCCAAGATTGCCCATTTGTATCACATCTACTGGCTGGAATATTCATGTATTAAATGCAGCAAGTAACGATTAATTTGTACTGTTTCAATCAATTTACAATTTAGCACTGATAACATACATGTGTGATTGAGCAAGGTTGAACTAGGAAATAATACCATTCCCTTGTCCTATTTTAGCCCTGCTTACTAATGGAGGTAAATGCCAGGAGCTACAAGTATGACAAATGAGATATATGACCTGAGCAAATGGGAACAAAAGCAATTCTGTAAGATGACACACTATGACAGCCTTGATTTAAGCAATATTTCCAACTTTGTGTTATTGCAAGACTTTACAATTAGAGGATAAAACAAGGTCGTAAGGAATGGAAGATTTTTTCCCTCCATATAATTGTGTTTTACCATGACAGTAAGTCCTAAAAAATGACTTATCATTACCGTAGTTAGGTTATAAGCTACAGTAGTTTGAAACTGCTTGTAGATTTATACAACACCTGCTCCAATATCAAGTATTTTGTCATATTGTTATTCTGATATTAAATTGTGAGCTGATAATGTTGATTAATCTTCTGATGAGACTTGAGAGGCAATGATTCTGTAAGATAATGGTGATGTATGACATTTTTGGCTGTTGGATCCCCAGACAACCGTGAATCTCGCTGCTAAATCTCAGTCCATCTTGTGTTTATTTGATTGCACTTGGAGAGCACATCACCAGAATGTGCATTGTATTTCTGCAGCTCACTTATCTAGTTTGTTTTACTAGATCAAACAATTCAAACAATTTCTTCGTTATTTGTGGCAAACACTAAAATCAACAGGTGGAATTCTCACGTGAACACCAGTTGATTTGTTGAAAATAAATGTCCCTTCAATCCATACTCAGCATACAACTTGATAGACATGTAGTTACAAGATAATTAAAAGCCTCCAAAGCCTGTTTTCTGCTTTAGCCTTAGGTCTTGTGCTCAAGATTCACCGCTCAGTAGAGACTTGGTTGAGAGATCACAGCAGTAGATCTATGCAGGAGAGAATAAAGAGAGAACGATATGTTTTCTCTGTCAAAAACTCGATTTGGGGGATATTTTGTGTAGTAAAAAGTGTGATAGTATATGCAGTATAATAATGTGTTGAAATGTTAAATGTATTTGTGTAGGTTTATGTGTGTAGTCTAAGACAATTAGCAGGAATTTATCGAATACATATTTTTCCAACATCAGTATTTGTTCGAGAATCACCAGCTTTTTTTGAACAATGCCCCTTTGCCATTAGACATTGATGTGGCTTTGTCAAAGGTATATGTGACAGTCTTTTAAAAGAGTTAAGATAATATGCTGCGCACACCTAAACATCTGAATTATAATTGACTGGGAACACATTGTTATTTGCAAAAGCCTGCAAGACAATTGGTGTTATTATGTTTATTTCCTGTAATGATGTATTGATCCCATATTCCATAGAGGAACTATTTATTGTTTTTGTAGGAAAAGGGTTAAGACAGAAAGTAATTACATTTAAGTTAACACCCATGGCAATATTGTAATTTGACGCATTACAGATTGAAAAAATGATTCATATGATTGTGATCACACAAAAATAAATAAAAAATCATGGATGGACATTCTCCTCATTTCACTGTCTATTAACTTTACAACTGGCTCTGACTTGTAGCTGTGCTTACTGTTAATTATCCATTTAACATCGTATACATAGGCATATTCTTTACCTTTCAACTTTAACATTTTGGTAACGGTTCATGATGGATGTTGTTGTGTTATTTAGATGACAAAACAGTGTGTGGGGAAGTAGGGATCCCATAAGCTAAATAAATACAACCGATCATTGATATATGATTGTATTCTATATTTCTAAGGAAAGTATGACTTTTACTGTTAAGTATAAATCGATACTTTTAAATGACGCAACAATTACTTAATTGCCATTACCTCACATGTAACTCATGGACCATCTTAACAATAACAAGCGCTTAGTGTTAAATGTGAATATCATTCTCAAGGTATTTGTCAGTGTCAGCGAAGTATTGTGCCATCTTAAATAACAACGGTGTTTATGCTGGACACAATATTAATTGATCTCAAAGTAACATTTCCGTTGTATATAAGTTATACTCATATAGTTTCTGTGTAACACATCTTTGTGCAGCAAGTTGTTTAATGTCTAGCTACACAAGCATCCCACTGATTTCCAGAAGTGTTTGGCCACAGGGGTAAATGGATATGGTTGAGTCAGGGGTCATCAGCCCCTCCTGGTCGGGACAGAGTTGGTCAGGCCCATTCAGCTATCGTCTGATACTGTGCAAAATCAGCAAAATGCTGCCACCAGTACAGAACACTTTTCTAATACTAGGCTATCATAGGTGTAAACCTTTGTTTTGTTCTGTCAGCAACATGTTTTTTTTCCACATGCTCTCTCTCTCTCTCTCTCTCTCTCTCTCTCTCTCTCTCTCTCTCTCTCTCTCTCTCTCTCTCTCTCTCTCTCTCTCTCTCTCTCCCTCTCCCTCTCTCTCTCTCTCTCTCTCTCTCTCTCTCTCTCTCTCTCTCTTTCTGTGTGTGCGTTTGGGTGTGTTTGTCTTTTCCATCCTAGAATAGATTAAGGGTTAAACCATGTGTGACAGTCATCTGCCTCTGGACACAGTAAACGAACACTATAGATGAAGGGACCATCACACTACAGTCAGCAAGTTCACGGCGCTGATGTGGTCTAATTACAAATGGAGGGTGAAAAGATCAGAGTTCAGCAGCCATTTTGCATGATCTCTGAATTGCAATCTTAGTACTTTGAGGGTTGAATACTGGGTTGCCCTCGGTTGAAATATAGAAATTGCACATCATATTTTCAAGATTTTTGTTCATTATATAAAGATGTGGTAGAACATTGAACATTAATTGAACATAACACAAAAAGTAAAAGATCCATTATTGTCTATTATTCAGTTTTTTCAGGCTAATGATAAAGATAATGAAAAAGCTTTTACAATCTGAGAATCTTGGGCACACTAGATTGCATTGATATGCAAACTATACCACCTTGTTCATTTTATTTTCTTCCTAGATTTGCTGGCTGGTATCTTCAGAGCAAGGGCATAATTTTAAATGACTCCACCTTCTTGCTGTGGGAATATTTCATAATCCAAGACATTGTCATCCATATTCAAACAGTGATTATATGGACTAAATCAATTGTTTCCTCATCTATTAAGCACAATTATAAATATCAACTAGGTATGGCTGAATACCTAGATTCACTATTGTAGTTAAAAACAGGAATTTCAGTGGGAAATTTAAAAAAAAGAAATTGCTAAGTGTTATTACAGATCTATATTTAAAAAAACTGATGATCTGGCGGCGGGATTTTAAATTGATGACTACTTATTTTAACCAGAATTTGCATTCCACCCAAAGGATGCCACATCTGATGGACATGTTTGATCAATTCAAACAATTTCTCTTCATCGGTAGCGTATTTAAGTAAATAGATTACTTTTCTTTATTGACAGTAATTGGAGATTGTGTGTCTTAACTGAGAAATGGGACAGTTTGTGCAGCAGCTTATTATTGGATAATTGGGTAAAAATAATTTAGCGTTAGGCTGGATCATAATCACTCCATAATTACATTAATTTCTTTGGCATTTGCTGTGAGAGATATGGTGAATCATGTCTTTTAGAGTACGCTTCGATAAAGAAAAACTGACCTGACCGCCTCTGAATGTTTTTGGCTCTTCGATTCCTATTCCCTTCTTTGATTCAAGACATGCTCCATGACCCCAATTTATTTCTTGCAGTCAGACAAGCTACTGGATTGAAATCACAGTGAAATCTGATCCTAGTAAAGTAACATTGCCTGTTTAAAACATCTTTCATCTTTTGTCACAAAACACTTACAAGGTAAAACATTGTTATTTTATCAAGATCAAGCCCTGTTGACGTAATGTAACCTCCATAGACACCGAAGTATCTAATCTCTCACATTTGAAGAAACAATCGGTAGAGCACGGTAGAACATGCCCAATCACCAGGCAGTACAACCTCCTGACTTGTTGCAGCAGTAAAGGTGTTTGTTTCTGTAATGAATGTTGGTTGGTTTGGGGGAGTAGCAGTTGTTAGAGAACAAAGGAAATGTGTTCAGTCAGTGAAGTCAGCATGCAGATTAGCAGGGCTCCTTGATTCTGTGTCAGCCTAGGGAATGCTTGTTGTCTCCAGGAGCTTTTGGTATAATCTAGCTGCAGTAAACACTGAGATCTGAGCCAGTCGTTTCAGCACATGCACGGGTAGGGCAAAAATTCTAAATCTAAAGTGCTCTTGAACTCATCAAGGCTCTTCAATTTGACATAGCCTTAATATGGATCACGGCTAGAATAACTTAACAAAATTGCACTCCAATGATTCTCTTTCCCAGTTTATATTTCAGAGACTGAACTGATAAGATGTGTATTTCTGTGAGAAGGTCTGTTTCTTTGAGGCTTCATTTTAACTTCTTGGTATTGCGGAGACCTAGGCTATGGCAGACTACCCACTCAGGTAAGGGCGAGCTGTCCCTTTTAAGGGAAGCTTTAAGGGAAGGCTAAGACTGGTTGAGGTAATTGAAGGACAGTACCTCCCCCGGCACATCCTGAGTTCCTGGCCTCATATCAATTAGGAGCTACCTAGGAGTTTTGTGACGTGAAGGAAGGAGAGCTGGCTCTGTCATTTTGAAGGAGACAGACACAGATGCACGGATGCAGCAGACACATATTTCCTCATGTACTCTGTTGGAGACCCAAAATACTGCTCTTACTTTCACATGCAATTTAACTGCAACTTTCTTATATATGACAATCTTTCTTTTTCATTTCAGATGAAATTAGTTACATAACTAATAATGTTTTCAGAATAAATAAAGTAATATTTTACTATTATAGTTTTCTCTTACAGTAGTTTATTATAGGAGTCTCAAGGGACCCCAGTTGTTAGTCCTTGTATGTTAAATATGTTGGTAGGATGAGGGTTAAGGGCATTTAAGGCTGTCAAATTGAAAATTCTGGAAACAGCCTTTTATTTAAGTTGGAATCATTTGAATCAACTTTGTTGGGTTTTAATTGATTCAATCAATATATGGATTGTATTTGTGTTTGTTTTAACAGATCCACTCCTATTAATAAATATAAGTGCAGTAAATCCTTTTGTAAGCCGTCTTTTTTATATTTGCCAATACTTTGATAAAGGTATTAAAGAGCTTTAGTGTTATGGTCAAAGGTTTATTTCTGGTGCTATTCAGCAATCTAGTGTTAATCTTTAAATAGCCATACTTTGCCACAATTTAAATCAGTACGTCTGCTGCAATAATCGGCAGGGTGACTGTAATTGACTGTATAAGAGAGTCTGAGCAAACATGCTTTCCATTTGTCTTTATAGCTATACCCCTGAACCCATGAACTATGAACCATAAACCCTGAAGGAACATGAAACATGTATGCATTCAAACCTCATATAAATCAATCATCAAACATCTTGATATACACTCATCTTTCTCTCTCTCTCTCTCTCTCTCTCTCTCTCTCTCTCTCTCTCTCTCTTTCTCTCTCTCTCTCTCTCTCTCTCTCTCTCTCTCTCTCTCTCTCTCTCTCTCTCTCTCTCTCTCTCTCTCTCTCTCTCTCTCTTTCTCTCTCTCTCTCTCTACAACAGTGTATGAGTCTCTTTGTTTGTAAAATGGTGTGATACATTTAGAAATATTAAGCGAGAAGGACAGCCTCCAAATACCTACATTTCTGTCAAAGATGACAGACTGCCAGTAGATTAGGTAGGTAAGACAGGGAAGTAATGTGGAATGCAGGTCAATGAAACACAGAAAGATATTTTCTAAAGTGATAACAGCCAACCTTTACATACAGGCATAGTAGTAGTAGTAGTATTTTTGCATTTACCGAGAACAGTAAAGATGGTGACAAAAAAATAATAATTGCATTGTCCAGGAAAAAAAGTGTGAGCCCTCCAATTACAGCTCAGCTTTTACAGACAAGCAGCTTTTCTGGGAAAAAATTAAACTTTTTCAAGAGTCAGGTTTATCTACTTGGTGAATGCCATAATTAAGTCGATATTTCTGAATTTAATCATTATAAATCACAAAGCCCAGAACAAAAATGTACCCATTTATGAGTTGCTCGGTTCTAATACTTTGGCATTAGGCATTGCTTCCTATAAATTGCTAAATAATATTGATAATATATTATTATTTTTGTCAGGAACACAAGCAATGCCTCAAAGTGGAGCTAAGATAAATGATTCATGAACAGCTGCCATTGTTATTGCTCCATTGTGTAACTGTGGGGTCAAGCAACATTCTATGTGCATCAACAATTATGACTATTCACTCCTTTTGACCCTGACTCAGGGGAGGTCATAATGACCTGACGTTCGTGAAAAATAGTTTATCAGCAGTTAGCCTTTCTTTTATTCTTTCATTTATGTTATTCATCTCATAAAAATATGTGTTGACAGTTGGAAATTCTGGTCATTTCCATCCTCAAAAACCTGATGGACATTAATCAGTAAGGAGTACAGCTGGTTAAAACATGTTTTGGTAATACAAAATGAAATGAAATTTTAGCTTAATGAAATTTTATCGCAAAATGCATCTTTTGGTTTATTATGAACTCTGCTATATATTAACAAAAAAATGCAGGACACTGGACAGCAATAATCACTGATGCGGTTGTGTCCTGCCATCCATGATCCTGAAAGAAAAGGTGCATAAGACAGCTATCAAAGAATTATCATCCAAAGTTCCCATTTCCAAGATAAAAAGGGCTTACAGAGATGAGATGGGAGGTTTGCTTTTATAGTTTGGTCAATATCCTGAATAAATGTATTTCCAGGTTCCTGAACAGGTTCTGAATCCATCCAAATTGATAAAGCATACAATCATGAATGTATTTATTAATTAATCAATCTATAAATACATTAATTCATAATTTAATTAATTCATACATAAATTAATTATTTCATTCATTCACTTATCAATTAATCTTCATGATCATATAATACACCATTCTATTTGACAAACAATGAATAAGAGGGAGCACACTCATTTAGATTGAATCCCTTTTACCAAGATTAGACTGTGCCTGTTTGTGTGAGGTCACCATGACATTCTTTTCCTGGAGCACAACATTCATCTGTGTTCATTTAAAGCTTTGCCAAGACTAAAGCGTAATGGGTGAAGAGTATAGCACTGTTGCTTTGCTTTTTAACCTCTATTTTCAAAGCTGAGTGAAGGATGAGGAGCACTGCTAACAGCAGACGAGGCCTGTTTGTCTTTGCATGAGTGCCAAACTAGCCCCTGCACACTAGGGCTTTGATCAAACTTAAGATGCATCATATTCACACTAAGCTAATGCAGAACTAGAATAGATTGAACCTCTTTAATTCACTGCCATTGTAAATTATGATGAATTTAAGTAAGTCAAATGTCTACCAGGCAATTAACCATGTAATACTGATGTCTGTTGTGGATGTTGTTGTTTATTTATGTAATTAAGCAAAAGACTGTATGCTTAATAAACTCATCCTTCAGAATTGCATACTCTACAGTACTACGTTTGAAAAGGCTTAAACTAAAAGAAAGGTTTGTTGTAGCATAGAACACAAGCATTGTGGCATTCCTAAGCATTTAATTTCATTCATCTTTCATTGTTCAGACATCATTTTGAAAATGAATTTCACATTTTTAAAACTGAGCGTTTTTCCAAGTAGTTGTTTTTTTGTGTTGTGTTGTAAATTGCAGTTTTACAAATCAATACTAGAACATAAACATTTTGCAATCTGTACAAGGGTTCATCTTGATTGCAAAATAGGTTAAACAGTACAGTTTAACAGTTACATTTTCATCTGGGATGTAGGTTCCTACATTAACTCAGATTTTCATGTTTAATTCTAAAAATAGTGCCTTAGTCACATCAACAATTCTTGCATTTAAAATCTTCCAATTGGATCCCTTACACAACACTCCACTCATTTTCTACAAAACTAGGGAAGTGCATTTCCACAAGGCTATAAATGTAAAGTATTGCTGATTGATGAAATTGGTAATACCTTTTCTGTGCTTGTTTTTTCACAATTTATTCAGCAAGAATGATGTGTTCCACTGTAATATTTTACTGTGAGGCTTTTAGGTCAGAGTAAAAAAATGCCTCGACCTTACATTTGTTCATCAGTTTAGCTATACTGTGTCAGCTTCATGATTTATTCTCTTGAAATTCATGATTCCTCAGGGGAGAGACATAAATAACTAAACGCTCTCTGGATCTCTGTTACATTTAATTACACTAGCATTTTTATTTACAGTTTAAGTATAGTACATTAATTAAAATAGCCAGGAAGGCCAATTGAACAATCTTGATAATGTGTGATTGCAGGTATAAACCATTTAGATCTTCTTTTTGACAGTGCGGAAAAAGTCATTTTAAACTCAATAAGAGAATTTCCAAGTAGTGACCAAAATATTAGCCAACTAATATGGAGGCAATTGGTGCCGACAGTAACTTGTAACAATCCCCCTTTTCTATGCAAAGTTGCACTACATAATAGCTTTGAATACACACATTTAGGCTTACTCAATGTAGTGTCGTGTATTTAAAGACTGCAGTAAAGTATTGTAAGTAGGCCATGAAAATGCTAGGGGTGACAGAGAGCCTACGTTTGTCAAAGCTACTGTAACATTGCAGACATGATGTGATACATTGAGTGGGTCACACTAAGGTTGAATAATGCACCTTGCAAGATGAGTGTGTGTCCATTTGCAAGGCAGTGCAGTAGCAACGTTTCAGCTTGATCTCGGAGCCAAGGTCTTTGTAAACCAGGAAGTTTCACGAAAAGGAAGAGGGATATTTGTATCTAAAATAATTTGCCACCTACATTGCCACCCACATTAAATGTGCTTGTGGGTACCAACCATGTGTCCGTCAAGATGTTCTCCTCATCTCAGATGATGACACGTTTCATTCAAGTGAACGCCTTGTTTTTGCACATGTTCGAAATGTTGGGTAAAATGTATTTTATGAATGTTTACTACATTTACATTCTGGAACAGGTTCACTGTTTCACTTCCTGTAAGCATACCATGTATGATGGTAAAGTGTTAATGGGGCCACTGGTCTTTACTGTTCTAAGGAGGTCACTCACTTTCTTTTTTTTGATTAATGAGTTATATAACATGCTAATAACTTCACTGGTAAAAGGTGTTCAAGTCTAAAATATACTCAAAAACTCAAATAATGTATTGTAATATATAAAAATATATATATATATACATACATATATATATATATAGATATAGATATATATATATATTACAAATGTATACGTTCACAAGTATTACAAATTGTAAGATCCAACCTGATACCAGCTGAATAAAGGAGGATCTTAATTTTCAGTTTTTTTGTTGTTGAAGAACCAACCAACACAGTAGATGAGTTGGTTCAGTTCATTGTCTGGATTGTTGAGTGTTCAAAATTGCACAGCTTTAAATCCAACCAAGCATTACATTTAGTGAGTTCAAATGATGCATCATACCACTACTAGCCTGAGGGAACTTTCTCAGAAAGGCAGTATGAGAAATATGTTATGATCTGCCAGTTAAGAGTAATTTACCCTAGAAAAAGAAATAAGAATATTTGGAAGTTGTTTTATTCAACAATATGTAAAGCTTCTGTTTATTATTAAGATCTGTCTTCCTTTTGGATATGCTTGCTTGCTAGTACAAGAGCCTTGTTGTTTGTATACATAAATTCATTAATGTTATTTAATGTCTGTACTGAAATTCACGACCATCAAAGATTCTCATAAATTTTTCTGCTAACATTGTAGCAGCAATTAGAAAAATGTAATAAGATATGTTAATACATCATTATAACATGCTAATAACCAGTTTTCAAAACACTTTGTCACATGCTTTGATGATACTATTTAGAGCCATTATGTATAATTCATTTTGGCTTGAAATACATTTACATATAATGAAATTCATGTCAGCAAATTATGTGATTTTTGTCAAACGAATTGGTGTCTTCATGCAAGAATAGCACATTTCCTCAGTAAGCAATAGAGAACATTTCCAATTCTGACTTTGCAATGATGGATATGAAGCTCCTCGCTACAAAATTTCAATTGTTTTTATTTTTGAAATATTAAAAACTTCGATGCTTTGTACATAAGGGGGAGAACTAATGATTCTCATGCAACTTCCCAGGTCCTTCTGTTTTGCAGATAAGACAAATGGGCTGTGTTTGCCACAAAGTTTCCTCTGTGAAGATTTTGAGGCAACTCTGGCAACTTCTCAGCATGCTTTTATCAAACACAGTTGTGCTCAAGAACATGCAAAAATAGAATTGGAACATGAGGATAGGCCACTGACAATACTACAAATAAGAGCCTACTGCAAAGCCTCAGAGAAAACTGAAAGTATTGATGTATATTTTCTTATCCAGTGATTCCTCCCTTTGGTTCCCAAAGGACCAAATCATTACTCCCAGAGAAGATTCCCGTTTTTTAATTTAGCCTTTTGTAGGAAGTGAGCACAGAAATGTGTGGCTGCCTCATACTTGGACAGAGCGAGGACTTCAACTAAATATTTACAAAAAGGAGAAATACAGTGTGATAGGTACTGTATGCATGTTACCTACAGTGATCGATTTTTTTACTTTACAGCTTCATACTTCTTCTCCTTAATGTTTTGCACAGACAATTGGTGAAGTATGAATTCCATAGACAAAGGCAGACATGTCTGTACTTCTGGTGTATTGTTCTTTTTTTTGGAGGAAAACTAAATTGACAAGTTTCTGGATGCACTCTGCCAATGCTTTGATGTTGGGTTGTTTACATGAGTTTATTTTCTGTAGCCGGGCAGCTTAGTTGTGACTAGTCGGGTCTATTTAGGTCTCTTCTTGTTTCAACCACCCAGAAATTCACCCAGGAAGTACAGACTTGCCTGAATCACATGTGACATTAGTAGTATATACACCACTAGAATATGTTGCATAAGCCAAAAAATGCTATCTTGTGAAAAAAATGCTAAATAGCCATGGCATTATGAAGACATTGAGTAAATAAGGATGGATTATTTCAAATAATAAGCGGATCCTTGCAGCATATTATGTTTGGTTAACATTGTATTTAAACATAGTATGTAGTGCATAGCATGCTAAAACAACTGCAACTGCATTTTACTTTATTATTTGGCAGATTACTATATTATTTGGATGCACAGTGTTTCTGTCAAGACAGTTAACTTGGCCAATGTGTCATATATTCATTTGTGAAAAATGTTAAATCTATGAAAAAAATCGAATGTTTTTCGGCCTGTTTTAGGCTAACATAATAAGTAACACATTAAAGATTTACCAACTGATAGCAAATAGCAGATGCTTGAAGTATTGTTTTTAACGCAAGAAAATACATTTTCTGGGACATTTCATTGAATTATGATTTATTATTCAGCTGTTATGACAGTCCTATTCAATCATGCCTGACCTTCTTGTTCAGAGAAGGAATCGAATTGAACCGGATGTCGTTGTTATATTTTACTGTACACATTGTCTTTTAAATTTAATTAAATTAAATTTAAAAATTAAAGCAATGGTTTATGTATAAACATGATTCCACTACTACTACTTAGAAATGCTCAGTCCTCATGAGTCAAAGAGCATCTATAAGCAAATTACCATTTTAAAAGTGACATTGATGCCATGCACATGTTGTTACATAATTAGAGAACTTTAAATCATCAAAGGGGTGATGTTAGTGGAAAACACACACTTGGACACATTTGATAGGTTCATTGTTTTTATTTGAAAGGCTATCTGTATTGGTTTGGTTCTAAACCTTCTATTTACTTCAGACAAAAAACGCTTAATTGTGTGAATGACATAGGAAAGATTTTCTGAGTGTCATTACATGGGCAATCAGAAGACAAGGAGGTTAAAGAAGATACTTGTGTTACCCATAAGTACACATTGTTAGTTTACCCCACTCCTTCTTTATGAAGCAGTATGCCCTTTTTAATTTAAACCTCTATTTTGACAATAACACGGAGCTGCGACTTAGAATTAAGTTTCTCAAATTTGAAAGAACTGATCACTGTTGAGTAATTAATTCAACACTATGGCTATCTTGTTAGATTTGATGTTCTTTGACATCTTTATTCAAATAAAGAATCATATATTATATAATAGAAATGGTGTCTATCCTGCCATGTTCCACTGCTGGTTTGGAAATAGACAAATAGACAGTTCAACAGACAGTCAGACAGACACACCAACAGACAGATAGATATGATTTCATTCATCCAGAGGGAAATTTCTGTGTTATAGTAGATACAGTTTGTATGTACAAAGGAACACTTAACCCTAACATTGTGCCTACAGCTGTCATGGCACAAGTTTTCTATTTCTAAAACCATCCAATGTGGGAAATCTCACCTCTCCATGTTGGGCTTTGTTTCACATCTGACAAGGTGCAACATGTGTTCGTGCAGAACGCCCAAAACATCCACAAAGGGGTATTTGCCAGTGAAGTCTTCCTTGATGTGAAGATCTTGGTCGGGGGTGCGTAGCACTTTCAATCGTCCAAATCACCTGATTTAGAGACTAGAGTATGATGCTCTCTTCAGTAATGATGGTTTTAGAAATGTTAGTCGACCTCTCAGTCAAGAGATCACATGCATAAGGCTTTAATGTCACCATTAGCTGCCAACTGGATGTATAATGACCCACATAAAGACCGAGCAGGCTTGTTAGTTAAATGATCCCTCAGTCTGGGTTGACTCACTTCGTGCTTTTGGGTTGTTGCTGGTTCCACTGCCTTCGGGTGACATTAAAGGAAATGCCTCATTTACTGTGCTAATGGTCTCAGTGATGTCAGGACATCTTTGGTCTGCAGATCAGGGTTAGTGCTATTAAGGTTTCTATGTGAGGATGAGAAGTAGGGCTGATGTCCGTTGGATTCTTGAATAATTAGCCAAATTGAGTGCATTTATAAATGCTCTTTCTTTCTTGGGGTCTGACGGCCTACAAAGTCACATTTCGTGTTCATAAAATCAGGAACATGTCAGCTAGTGTCTATTCTACCCTGTCATTTTTCTTTCCTAATTTTAGATGTGTGAAATAAATCCCCCCTTGGTGCATCATTGGTCAAGCTGGCTTTTGAGATTGGTATAAATAGACTACAGTCTAAATAACTTTGTTAAGTCTTTTGGTGTCACAAATCAACAGCTAAACTACAATGTACCATATTGCAGTCTATTTCCCCATGACAGATGCCAGGGTTCACTTGGTTTAGAGCTAAAGCACCAAGCATGGAGCTGTCTCTGGGGCACTACAAAATCCCATAGCCCAGCACAGATGTGCTAAATAGAGGGATTTTCAACAGCTGTGGGACGAACCATGGGGACACCACACAGTCTGCGATTCCTTAAGAGATTCATAGTCACAGCTGTTTCTCAGTCAGGGGCATTCCATTGCAATGCTTGAGAGTAAACAGCAGCAGTGTGGCTGCACAGTGCTCTAATAGTTACCTGAGGGTGAGCCCATCCGGGGGCATGGTCCTATATGCTCTAGCAGACTGCTTGTTGAGAAGGCAAAAACCATTCTGTTCACAATTATTGAATTGTTTTAGGACACTTTTTTTTTATTTATTTTTTTGTTTATACGAGTTCACCTTATCTGATGTGTTTGGTGTGAGAGGAAAAATACCAATGTTGTTTGTTTTGTTTTGTTTTTTTCCTCCGTGTTTCGGATGTCACCATCATCGGCCTGGGTTCCGCCTAGGCTTACGGAATGAATCACACCGACATGAAAATCCTCCTCTCTTACTGAAGGATGAGCTCCTTTGAAGATTGTGACCAGCAATTATCTGCAAATCAATGGCTCTCATTGTTCAGAGGGGAGGTAAAGAGAAGGTAAAAGGCCCTAAGAGTGGGTATAAGAAGAAAACACCGGGTACACTACAAAGTGATGACTCATTTTCACAACATGGACTGTACCAGCAAGCTTAGACTTAACACTGATGAATAAATACACCTCTCAGTCTGTCCTTGGAATAAACATTGAAGTCGCTTGATTTGAGACAAAGCTTAAGTCAATTATTGCTTTGCTGCCAAATGTTTTATCCACATCTCCAACTCGGTTCAAGTGAATACATTTTTTCCGGGTATTCTTCCTTATACATCACTACATTTTTTAAAGGATTAAAAATGCTAAGAGGTGAAACATGCGCTTTACTGTTCTTTCTACTGTGTTCATTGCAAAGCTGTCCATGTCCATCTCAAGTTTAGGTTTTGGAATGGAAGTCATTAGTGACTGGAGGTAGCTTACACAGCGAGAGTGTGGCATGGACAAAATATATCATCACCAAGTTTTCCTTAGATTTCCAACACGTTTCCGTGTCTTTTTATTCTTCTAACTTAAAAGGAATTTGACACACTGAAGCTTGAAATGGTTTGTCAATTCAAACAGGAATTCAAACAATGATAATTATCACGGATATGCCTGTTTGTTATACTCGTGGACAGGTATGTCTTTACTAAAAATAATTGCAAGGCCTAAAGTCTTTAATTGGGTTTCCGCGGGACTTCAGGTTTGTGCACCATGTCACGCTATTTCAGATGAGTTCATTGCGTAATTAGGACCTGGAAGAGTGTTGTGTGAAAATTAGGTTGTACTTGAAATTACAACTTTACCGCAGTGATGAAGAATGCTCTGTCTTTAAGGACTTTCCTGATAGTGTATGGAAGACTGTACTTTTTGTTGATTCATTTATTTCTTTTACTTTTTACAGTGTAGTGTATTGGAACCAAGTATAGTCAAATGCGCCAAAAATGTCAGTGTGGAAGTAGAATTGTTCCCGTAGTTGTCATATAGAACATTTTCTCCAGGGTGTTATGTTTAGGGCTTTATATTATGTTAGATTGGTTCTGCACCATCAAGTTTGTCTTGAGAAAAATGTATAATTCGCATTTGTTTGAATTCAAATTAAAATGAGCATTGCGGGGAAGCTGACCAAAAAGTCGTGGCTGTTTGTTTGTTTCCCCCTTGCTATGGACTGGGATGATTATGATAAACCATCCACTATTTGCAGATGATTCAACTTATCTCTCCTTCTCAGACTTGTATTGTTTTCATCATCCTTCTCTCCCATGATAGGAGAGGACATGTTTGTTTATATTGCACTACTGTAGAGTGCACTCTGTCCCCCGATTACTGGGAGCAACCACAGTCTCAGCAATTCCACTGATGAAAGATATAGCAGGATTTACACTTGATACGTTGGACAGAGAGCTTTCTCCTGCTCCATCACTTCATGTGCCCTTACTTCCACACTGACACAGCAAGACTTCATATTTCAAAAACACAGGCGTGCATACCGTATTGTCTTGTGACCCTCAGCTTTGGCTTACTGTCTCTGCTTTCTGTTCTCCATGGGAAATGAATTATTATATAATACAGTTATACAGACTGTGGTGGTCTCTGGCTCAGCATGGGGTTGACAAGCTGTCTATGTGATTTCTATTTATGAACGAAGCAATTTAATATCTGTTTGATCATACTGAATACGCTATGGATATTCTTGTTTTGAACCGAGAGGTACTGCACATATGCTGTAGTAGAGGCCCAATGAATCCATGTACTTATTTATGTATCCATGACTGCTAACGTCCATTTGTTGATTCATCCATGGATTTAGCATTTGAGTTTCTGGTACCTACCTATCTAGACATATATCTGTTTTGCTATCCACTCTCTAACGTCCTTTTATTTGTCGCGGCTGGCTAGCAGGCTGGCCAGCTTTCTTTCAGTGAGTGGAACCCAGCAACCC
>CM030172.1:38370258-38393619 GCA_017639675.1 Aplochiton taeniatus | reverse complement strand
AGTAGTAAGATAAAGTGCTGGCTGAATAGAGGCTGAGGCCATCAATAAATGTCATCAAATTTGTCATACTCCCAAAAATATTAGAAATACGAACAGACAAAAGTATTGCAAAATTCAGAGAAAATGTTCTATTTTGAGAATACTAGAATAACTTATTTGATTGCTTTGTGATATATATATATATATATATATATATATATATATATATATATATATATATATATATATATATATATATATAAATATATTTATTATATATATTATATATTCTTTTTTACTTTATATACAGGTATACACAACATTGAATCCCTAGTTTGACAGCAGCATCTGTAGACCTGTACCATCCAGCTGTATGTGTGGAAGAGCCAGATGTTGACCCCATTTTCCCAGCAGGGATTGGTTTGTGGGTGAATTTTTTGTACATTTTTTTTTCTTCATAAAACATGTTTTTCTGCCTGATGGATACAAAAAGTAGACTATCACTCTGTTATCAACTAAGTCAATTAATCAAAGGGAAACAAAATTTACTTTGTAAATTGCAGCCTTCCTATACCTCCTTTGACAAGACAGGAAAAAAGCAATCTCTCCGGGGCCGCCTCTCTCTCTCTCTCTCTCTCTCTCTCTCTCTCTCTCTCTCTCTCTCTCTCTCTCTCACCCTTTCTCTGCTCTAGGCTTTATCTTTTTAGAGTCATGCTCACCTCAGCACTCATCAGGAACAAATGGAACATTCAGTTAATGGAACTAGGAAGCCCAAGACCATACTATTTCTCCCCCATTCTACCAAAAGCACAGTGGTACTGATAACCCCATAACATCCTCCATGCACTTTTCTCTGCTTTGCTTTAAGTCTATTGATCTTAACTATCAATGATTGAGCATTATACTGTATGCCTTTTACATTAAGAAAACAGTACATTCCTAGATTATGCCTAAAGAAAGCTACAATAATTAATAGTAATCATTATTCACTAAGGGTACAAGAATAATCAGCATTATTATACTACTGTGTGACTGTAAAAAAGAGTGCTGAATGAAGTGCTGAATTATCAAATACATTTTATACAGATGATGCATAACCAGATCAAAGATACACTTACTGTTCCCTCCTTACTTTAAACTTGTCTTACAGTCTCTAGCACATAGAATAATTAATTCCCGTAAAAGAGTTGATCAATGGCTGTATTGGAATATTCAGTAGAGCTGGCATCATCCGCATTAGCCACCAGGAAGTGCTACTGTGGGCATGGATGGGCAACTTCTTAATGGACTATGCAAAGACTAGATTAGCTCATTGACTGGCAGTATTGGATCTCCTGAGTTAAATCAGCAGGCCTGCCTGTCCAGATAAGAGTGAGGGAATGCTTGGTTGATCAGGTAGCCTAGCAAACGTCCTATGGAGATTTTAGCATGACTACACTTGCTGTGGCCTTTTACCTTTATGTGTTGCACATCTAGTCTAACATCTTGTATGCACAATTTGTAAAACATGTTTCATTTTTCCCAGTATGTTTTGCCAAATGGTTTTATTTGGTTTCTGATGTACTTAAAGGCCATTTCAGAGTTCTGTAAACAAAGTACATCTTAGAGTCGTTTGTGTTCCTGATGTCTTTCATTTCAAATTTAGCTTGGCATCTAAGGCATACCATATGGCTTATCTGGTGCAGAGAACAAAACTGTGCTCTGATGTAAAATGGGAGAAGGCATGAGCAAGCCTGGACTTTGGTTTTGCTTTAGACAGATTAGAAATCTCTCAGCTGAGCAGTTGAGGGTACGGTTATCACCATGCCCCACATGGACATATCACAGAGCTCTTGATTTCAAACTGTTTCCAGTGCATGCCTCATTTGCATTATTGATCAAAAGATTTTGAATAATTGGCATACACTGTAATTGATGTTACTGTGCCTTTGTGAGTGCATGGATGAGAGGAAAACACATACTGTATTTTCGCTTACTCTCAACTGACAAAAATGTTCAACTCCGGATATTCAAGGTAACCAAGTCATTTTTTTTTGCGTACCATTCTAATCACTGCAGATCCAGTAAGCTTCTCGGATAGAGACGTTTCAGGTATTATTTCCCCTGAAATGCAGATTCATTCTCATCATCACTGCAGTGAAGAAGGTTCAGTAGGTGCACTGTGGTGCCAATGGCTCAACACCCAATAAGAGCTACTTTGATAGCGAGTGCTCTCACAAGATTCTGAGTTGGCAAATGGGGAATTTGTTAAAATAATTTGGTGATCATTTGGTCATGGGAGAGGCAAGTTTTATTGGGTGCTCCCATCAATAATACTCGAAATGTCAGCGTGATGCTAGGGCGATTAATGACACTGTTTTATGTAAAGTTATAAGTCATATCAAGGGATTGGTAGGTTAAAACAGGTTGGCCAACTGCCACTTTTACTTTTAGTTGTCATTTCATTTGAATGTTTTTTTGTATTATTAATTGACACCATATTACCAACAACAGCAATAATATGTACATATACAGTATATATACTATACTGTACTGTACAGTAGTGACACAGTTAGAATTCGACCTGGAAAGTAACCTGGCCCTCTAGGCTACAGTAAGAAGAGTGCTTCCTGTAGTACAGTGATGGATGGGTCTTCAACTTGAACCCTATGACACAGCACAAACCCTGTGCTTAGTGAAAGCTTTGATGTAGTGTGGGGGCCATGAGGATTGTTATGCTGTATGCTCAGTACCTGGATCTATGCAAAGCCTGCTGATGTAAGCACAAAACTCCACCCACCACTCAACACATCAATTTATCCAGCCTGTGCATTCTCTGCTCCACACATGGTCATGGTGTGAGTCACTGAGAGGGGCTCCTAGGTGGGGCTGTGTTTTGTAATAATGAACTGTTCTAATCCATGCAATGTAGGTGGCCGCATGCTCTACATGCCCAGTTGAACAATAATTACTTTTAACATGTAACATTAGTAAGGTTTTCACTATTAACTGTGACATCTTGATTTAGATATTTAATTTGTCCACAATGTCAAGTCAGCTGAATCAAATATCAAACACATGAAATGACATGGATTTATACTGATATAAACCAAATAAATACATCATGTATTAATTCAATTAAATACTGTATCTATTAATAAATAAGTGAAGATAAGTTAAGTTAAAATAAGTTAAGATGATTACAGATCATTTGTGGTGTGAACGTAATTCATCATGTCAGTTTTCTGTTTGTTTTTTTCCTAATTCTTTTTTGTTAAGATGGATACGATTTGTGTACATCATATTACCCCATTGTTGTGTATGGCTACTTCCTGTCTTGTTTTATCATAGAAAGGGATCATTGGACTAAAACCAAACCGTGAGACAAGATCAAGACAAAGGTCTTTGACAACGGTGGAATAGGTCTGGCAGAGGGCCCTAATATGACAAATCTCCTTCAGAATGAGAGCGTGGTGCTCTATGCATCAGATGGGGAGATTAGTGGGGCACTTTAATGTCTGAATTTAACTCGTGTTTTTTTTTTTTTTTAAGATTCTTCGAATTACTTGTTGAGAGAACATTGAACAAGCAGGATACACTTTTGGATAAGCATTATTCACTTTACCTTACAGGCCTGTTTAGGTTTGTTGGAAGGGTTTGTATCATGTTATAGTATTATTTGTAAGATTTCATCAGTTCCTCACACAATGTCTACCAAAAGGCCTTGATCAAATCTACACGCACACAAAAGGATGTCTTTTATTATTGTTGTTTCCAACAATTATGTGTTTAAAAGCTGGTGTGGTGTCACATGCCCCCTACCATTTTTTAACACATAACACGGGTACAAGGACCTGTCATCCTTGTCATACTCTTTGACAGATCACATGGCAGTTATTGAGTCACACCCAAAACGTGTCCTGATACAGCATGACATGTTTGAGCTTGACATTTTACACCTTAGGCCCATTGGCCCTGTGCCTAAAAACAGTTTGTGACATTCATACAATTGTGGGTCAATAATGCAAAAAAAAAATACATTCACGTAGTGAAGTTCACACATGCATATAGGTCAAGATGGTTTTATTTGTCTTTGGTGTGAATATAAAATATTAATTCTGAATCAACATTCAGTTTGAAGCCGGAGGACTGTACTACAGAATGAACTGTGGGGGCCAACAAAAAGAATTCAGAAGTGATAAACACACGCTGTACTGTAGAGTAGTTCAAACACACACTGAAGTTTTGCTTCATGTACTATAGACAGGGCATGTTTCTTTCCAAACAAGGGCTAGAGCCAAGCCAAAAAGGCCCCCTTGCAGAAGACTATGTCTTCATGTTGAACTAATTTCTACCATGAAGATTTACAAATATTGATGGTAGTATTCTTGGCTGTAAACGCAGTATAAGAAATGTGTTGCTTAAACAAATAAATTAGGCTAGAAAATGTGTTGGAGCAGAAATTGAATGTGTTTTTGATATGTTACTCTCCTTACGCTCTCTGCATGCTAACATTCAACTGTGGCTTTCTATTTACAGCTTCCTATTTGTTGCTGTCCTTGGTAACAAAACAAAATAGGTTTTGTTTGAATATGGGAGAGAACGAGAAATGGCTTTATAATACACCACACATCATAAAACATCATATTTCTGTTTGATCAAATGTAAATTGCCAACAGCATAGAGGTCCAATTTCCCTTTCAATACAATTTTCTAATAAAAGAGATATGAGAATTGGAACAAGAGTTTGTGCATGCTTGTGTGGGGTTTCTTATGTGTGTGTGTGTGTGTGTGTGTGTGTGTGTGTGTGTGTGTGTGTGTGTGTGTGTGTGTGTGTTTGTGTGTGTGTGTGTGTGTGTGTGTGTGTGTGTGTGTGTGTGTGTGTGTGTGTGTGTGTGTTAGAGCATGAGAGTGTGGGTGTTCTCCCTGTTGGTTTTGTGGCCAAGACTATTCAGAATGTTGCATCAAGGCTTTTTCGTGGGATTTGGCCCTTGCCGTTGGGATGAATGAATATTCATAGTATTTACCCTGTGGAAGACGTAGGGTGAAATGTGATCCCAAGCTGCCTCAGCTCAGCCACCTCCCTTCCTCCCCATCCATCACAGACACTGCAGTACTTCCCCCCAGGGCTGCTGAATGCAGTAGTCTGCCCTCTCACTCCAGTGTAGAAGCCTCCAGACAGCTTCAGTGTGAGATCAGCTGGAAGCTGTCACCAGTTTAGCCCTTGAGCTTTTAGTTAACACTCTAGCTAAAATACCGCCTTGCACTGCTGCTCACCATGCCATGCAAATAAGTAAAATGTAAAGACCAACTGTTTTGTCACAAAAGAGAGAAAAAGACACCTTAGCTTTGTTCAGAAACTCCAAGTAGTCTGTGTGGGCAAAAAGCTGCTCCATCTGTTCACCACTTGCATTCTAAGCTCAATCATTTTATAACTTTTTACTATTCTTAGCTTTTAATTTAAAGACTGTTTTATTCTAAGTGGGAATATCTATAGTGTTCAGATTCAGGGGCATCTTGGCCTTGGACAGCACCCCTTTGTCTCGACTGGGCAATTAAGATTTAGCCCTTGCAAAATACTGTCAACTGTTTGTTTGCTTTATTTACCATCCTCGGTTCAATAGAGCAGGCTTTTCAAAGGAGGCTGTGCCTAATCAGAGGCAGGTGCACACATTTGGTGCAATTCAGGCAGAAATCACTGATTGGTTCCGTTATAAAAAGTTACAGTGCTGTGGCTTTGAACTCGCTAAATTTGTGAAAGACTCCAATGACATCAAATAGGCTACTGTATAATTGAATCCATTGTCATGATATACAGCATTTCAATAATGTTGACGTGCGTTTGCAGTATAGAGTATTATTAGATTAGAATTAGAATTCTGTGTGAAATGATCATAATAGTTAGAATAAACAACATTCTTAAAATATCAGAGCAAATGCAGGTGCGTGGCCATTGACAGGTTTTACCATTTCTCTGGCTCGTATTGAGATACCAGTGTCCTTATTTGCCTTGCTAATGAACGCCATCACTATCTATGTGGGAGTCCTGTAATGTTCCACTTGTGAGATAGGGCTTCAAACAGCCACCCACCCATGAATCCCTTCTCCTTCTGTTATTACACAGGCAGCTGATACAGTAGATTCCTGTTCCGATCCATGCCTCAGAGTACATTTAACCGTTACATTCATCCCTCATTGTCATCTTTGGTGCGATGACTGGGCTGTTCTAACAGGGACTGGGAGTTCCCATCCAGTCACGGTGAGTGCATCTCATGTCTAAACACCAAAACACTGCCTTCATCATACCAGAGCACCCAAGAGAACCTGTGTCAGGGCTTATTGACTCTTCAGTTATGGTTCTTGTACTCCAGCCTTGATATTTTTTAGAGGTGGCCCCCCCCCCCCCCCCCCGTCCGTCCGTCCGTCCGTCCCCCGTCCGTCCTCCGTCCGTCCCCCGTCCGTCCCCTGTCCCCCCATCTGTAACTTGTCTGCATTTCATGAGGAACCAAGGTTAAGAGAAGAGGAGCAACAAGCCACCTAGTCCATCATTGTTTTCACAGGTGCCAAGGTCCTCCCTTTTGGATGGCTACCAGTAGAGGAACATTCCTCGAGTAGGGAAAGGGCCTTTCATGAACAGAACAAATCAGGAGGAATGCCCTCGCTCTGCGTGTGACCCAGTGATCACCTCTCTGCTGGCTGTGCATCAGGCGGGAGAATGAATGGTTCGATACCCGTCAAGTGTATCCCTGACTCTGTGTCTGGCCCTTGCAGAGGTCTGTGACAAGCTGAGGGGAGAGTAATACAGATAAAGCAGAAGCTATACAGGACTATAAAACCAAACAGCCAGACATGGGCCCTCCCAACCATGACAAACACACAAGCAGAGTTTGAAATATGTTAAAATTAATAAATAAATAAACTGAGATTTTCCACTTTGCTAGGGTATTGAGGTGATATACTGTGGCCAGTTACAGTATATCATAAGGCTTCATCTAAGACTGGCCTGATTGATTGACGGTCAATAAAAATGACAAACAGACTAAGAGTGAACAGAGACAGGAAGAAAGTGGGTTCGTTGTCTCAATATAAGCTTCAGGCACAGCCAGTGAAGGACACTATCACACACTCATACATATACACGAACGAACACACACACACACATACTCATACACCTATACACACACACACACACACACACACACACACACACACACACACACACACACACACACACACACACACATGCACACACACACACACAAACACACACACACACACAGTGCCCCATGGACCCAGGGTGATACATCAGAGGGGATGAGGCATGCCATTAAACCAGCAATAAAACCTCCTCCTCCTTATTCAATAAGATAACCCATTTATTCTTCACATCTGCCCTTCAGCATAGTACAGATATCAGCATGGGCCACAATGAGGATATGTGGCAAGGACTTTCTTTGATCAATTTCACTGAGGATGGTTGTGAGGGTTGGTTGGATTAATTATATTCAACATCATGCACAGACACATGGGTGAGAAGTTGAGTACTGGAGCAAGTCATCATGTAACTGACTCTTCAAAAACGTCATTTATTTAATATTCTCGCCACATTATGGATTTGTCAGCTTGGTGGTCAGAGTTAATATTGCTTGATTCATGTTTTTATGCATGCAAAACAAAAAAAAGCAAATATTAGGGGTTGTCTGTTAATTAGTCTGAAAAAAAAGACATTGGTGGTCACATCATATTCAGTTGTTGATAAATTATATATTTCGCAGACACCACTATCAACAAACAATAACACAGTCCATGAGGGTAATACCAGATAAGGTTAGGCTCCCTGCTGAAATTAACGATACTGTAGATTGGGACCAATCCATCTTTACTCTCATGTGATAGAAGTGCAATATTTGTGTTTGCTGTCAGAGTTGGCATGAAACAGTGGTAGCTCCATGGGAACCTACTGTACACCCACCTTGGTTTCTGTCACATATTGCCTTTGTAACAATATTACTTCAGCATAGAGAGAAGACCAGAACTAATATGAAAAGGCTAATGCAGCCATTATTAAATGACAGCTCTGCCCTCTTTCTCTGGATAATACAAAAGCAGATAGCTCATATTGCCTGCATATAATTGCAAATACATCTAGCAACGAGAAAATGAAAGGTTATTGTCTTAGTCTTTCAAAGTCAGTCAGATAATATGAGTCTCTGAGAACTATGAACCTTCCATTTTTCAGCAACTTTTTTGCTTAGACTGTTCAATTCAAAGGCAAAATGAGTGTTACTGGAAACACGAGGAACCGAACGAGTGAAAACCCTCAATTAGAAAAGAAAATGACAAAAGAAAAGGAGCCAACGAGATATCATGGAGACATCAGTAGGCAAACACTAGCAGCATCTGCTACAGCACATTCTTTTGGCCGTATTAATCAAGACCTTTAGTTAGAGGTTATTGGACCTCTCAATGGTGACAGAGCCCATGTATGATTGAGAAACGCTCAAGGGCGTCATCATCACAACTGCCCAGCCATAAACGTGAGGGTTCTTTTCCTCTGAAAACTCTGGCCCATCCATCATCTATATGAGCAAAACTCGCTGCTGCCTTTCCGTTTCCCAAATTAAATTTTCTACGGTGGCTGCATCTGAAGATATTCACCCAGGAGTTATGTGCAAGAAGAAATGAGATCCAAAGAATGTAGTAAATGGAAAGGTATCAAAGATTCTGTGTTAAAGGATCGAACATTTCTTTTGGTGGTGAATGTTTTGCTCTGATAATGTAGATCAATATGCAGCTGATGCCATGCACCAGACTGAATGAATATTATGATGAATAAGATGTTAAAAGTAAAATCTCCAATTGTGATGCATAGGAAGAGGGTTCCGGTGCTTTATCTACCCTAAAATCAATTGTCTTTAGAGAATTCAAATGGTAAAGCCATTTCCTGCATATGAACTTACACCCTGTGTAAAGTTACACCACTGCAAAAATTGCTCCCCTGAACATAAAGGAACGATATCTTGCTATCGAGCAATAAATGGTTAGTGATTGACCTTGAGTAAAACGTTAGTAGTTTATGTTTTTTTGTTTTCGAAGCATCTCTTGCTTTATTAAAAATGCATTACGGAATCTACTGTACCTGGCTATCCACTTTTCATTATCTGCAGATTTCATCAATTGAATCCATTAGTGCAGTTTAGTATTACTCCTTGCCAACAATACATTTCCATAATCTTAAAGGTTTTACTCTATGAGGAAACCATACAAATCCTTTATTATTACTACATGTGCGGTCAAACCATTTAAGGTCCCAACTACAACCACAGATATTTTTCTTTAGATGTTTGGATCGTCATGACAGTGAAGCGCAAACCACACCGAGTTATTTAGCATGCAATAATATGCATGGGATACAGCACTTAAATTGGCCTTGCCAAACAGCAGAATCTCTCTAGCCACAAAGAAAAATACTGAACATCAAAGTCAGTCTAGGTATTGGTGTTTTGGTGTAAAACCTTGTTCTCTTAAGATATAGGTGTCCTTTTCACACAGCTCTTGCCAAGGTTTTGCGTTGCCTTCCTTGCGTGGTGGACAGAAACACTGCTGAAGTGATACAGTGAGAGGATCCAAGGACAGGTGGGAGAGCAGCTGTTCCCAGTGGGTACAGAGACATCACCAAAGCAGGGCAGATGGAGGCTCTCGACACCATGAAAAACACCCGATGCTTCAGACCAGAGGTCAGAGATGACGAATGGCTTTATTAATGGATGACTATTGTGAAGATCAAATTAAAACAACTCCCAGTCTATGATATTTGTGCAAGTGCCACTATATGTGTAACAGTATGTAAGTAATTTTTTTTGTGTGTGTTTCATGAAATCAAATGTTTGGTTTCTCAGAAAACATGAATAGCTTTTACAAATTTTCTATAGTTTTAAGTTGCAGATCATCAGAGCACTTCAGTGGACATGGGCATGAACAATCAGGCTTTCGGATGCTGGTTGGGATATTTCTGCCTGTTTTATATTCAATTTGCTTTAAACTTTGGAACTTTAAAAAGAGTATACATTTTTCATGTGGTACTTGTCAAGAGGAAATGGTGTTGAACTCAGCAGCATCTTTGTAGGTCTAAGATAGGTATTATATATGGCCATGTAATTTAATAGCACTTAGAGTAGGCCTCATATCTTGACACATGACAGAAACCCCAGGGTTACGCATGGGGAAATGCCTCCATGGAGGTGTTAGATAAATGAATTCTGCATGCACTTATGGTAATGGGAATTATCTACCCGAGAGGAACAGGGGTGTCAGAGAGAAAGCAGATTAAAACAGATTATGAAGGTTATGTTCTGTACAGTAAATGACTCAGATATGGAGACTCTGCACATTTTAGTACTATAACAATCAATAATAACAAGATAAATGGCATATTTAAGTAATTGTATTCTGAAAGGATGTAATTCACCTGGGTTTGTTGCCATGGTCATGCATACATATCATACGTGGTCATGTTATGTTGGCCTGTAAATTCGTCTATCATAAACCATATGCTTTAGGCACTATGTTGGTAGAACACTAAGCTTCGTGAGATTATGTAAAAGGTACAGCTGCAGCACAGATTCATAGAAAGGTATCTAAGCTTGTTAGTAGCCTAAATATATTTCATACCACCTAAATTAACATAGGGTGATATTTGGTGCACGGCACACATCTGATGTTTATATCGTTAGACTGAAGCGTGTCCTCGTGCTTGGAGTAGACTAATCACACCTCCACTGTGCTAGCAGGCAATGGACGAGGACTGAATCAAATGAGAGTTAATAGAGTAAAACAAGTTACTAGTTTAAAAAAAAATCTCAAATCAATCAAGGCTATTTTATACATAATCTGCTTAAAAATAAGTCAATGTTGAAAGGGGACTATCTAAGCTTTGTTCTGAGGAAATCTTATAAGGGGAATACAATCAGTACCACCGTTATCACCACATCTAACTAATGCGGGTAAGAATTTGCAGCGTGTGGAGCTGTCCGTAGTTGAAAATTGTTTAGGTAGTGGAAGATATTCGGTAATACTATTTTTCCACACAATAATAGTAACATGAGGATCACAACCACTGGAGGAAGGAATTAAGGAATATCTACAGAATGCACTACAATCGGAACCAACTCATAACAATTCTAAGGGTGAGGTGCGGTGAGAAAACTCTTAGGAACGCTGATCAAAAAAAGGGGATAATATATGAGAGAGAGAGAGAGAGAGAGAGAGAGAGAGAGAGAGAGAGAGAGAGAGAGAGAGAGAGAGAGAGAGAGAGAGAGAGAGAGAGAGAGAGAGAGAGAGAGAGAGAGAGAGAGAGAGAGAGAGAGAGAGAGAGAGAGAGAGAGAGAGAGAGAGAGAGAGAAGTAGTGTACAGTGTTGTAAGCGCGCGCGCTACCAGTCCCTCCGCTTGATGGATCTGCTGAGGTGAGCTGTAGTCTAAATCGGTGGAATTATTTCGTCCGTTTGGGCTATAATAGGAGTCATCTTTGAAGACATTAACTCGGAAAGACTGAGGATTTACTGAAGTCTCGAGGTCTGGATTTTGACAGAGGCGACAAAGGTGGAAATGTCATCGTTGGCCATCGCCATCTGCTTCACCGTGGTTGGCGTCCTCGGTAATGCGCTGGCGGCTAGTCACTGTGAGTAGCTTTCTCCTGAGTTTTCAATGTGCGCTTACGTTATGGTTGTTGTGCTCGTTGTGCTCATTTAACAAAAGCAGTTTATAATGATACAAAATTAATTCCTAACACTGCTGCATGGACTGGACCTTACGCCATGCTTTGTAGTGCAAGGAACAGTCTCTTTGACAGGTACCCTCAAAACAGGTATCCCAAAATGCTTGCCGTAATTTTTTTGTACTTTTTTTTTCTAAATATGTATTTCCTACTGTTTTATTGCTTATTAGAAATCCAAAGGTAGACATGTCTTGGTAGAAGAGAAATACATTCTTTTAAATTTAACTCAAATAAGTGACCATATCTGTTCACTTTGGTTAGTGAAAAGAGGAAGAATCCAGAGAGAGAGATGATCCAGTTTTTACAAATAGGCCAAACAAGACTACTATAGTCTGTGGATTGATGAAGAGAAAGAGATACTAGTCTATTCATCAAAATTAATGAATCTATTAAGTAGCGAATGTTAGAATTCCCATCTTATTTCTGATATTCACAGTGTCTAATTTGTTTCTCGGATTCATTATACTCTTTGAAACAAAGACATTTCATCAAACTGCTTTAATTTATAAAGTAAGAAGTTCATTCACCTATCTTTAAACAGTCAGGTTCCACTCTTTAACACAGTTGAACAAGGTTAAACATACAGACAACACGCCAGACAATCGAAAGAGGTATAGAAATTCAAAGTGCACTAACATAAGCCAAAATATAAAAATTAAGAAATTAAAACAAGCTAAAAACAAATGCATTCATCTATTTGATGGGTTGACAAGGGTAGTGGTTTTTGGAGATCTTACACTTATGCTACTCAGTTGTATAATGATAAACAAAAGCTGCCCTTAACTGCATTCTATTTGTATGGTGGTCATATATGCTCTAAAATCTTGTCCTGGATACATCTCAAGGCACTGTGGTTCACGTAGATGTGAAGAGGTTTAAGAATGATTGAGGCAGCATGTACCCATGATCAATGGTAGCCATGAAAATAAATTAGACCATTTACTTTCTGTTTCCATAAAAGAACGCTTTCTACTTTCCAAGCAAGTGCTTTGGTCTTTGGCAGATGAGTTGTGGCACTTTGTAGGACTGCATCAAATGTAGTCATTTGGTTGGTGGCAGTTGAATGTCTCTCCCTGGACAGCAATTGTGTTGTTGTTGATCATACTCGTAGGAGATAGCCTGGTGTTATAGGGAGAGAGAGGGGAACTGACACACTGTGCTTCACAGTCGGGGTCCACGCTCACTTCACAATAGGACCTCTGATCAAGCCAACAGGCATCTCTTTAACCACCAACAATTCTTGATCATATTTGTGTCTAAAATGAATTGTTTTTGGTTGAAGGTATGCCAAGTATAATCTGTTCGATTAGACTATAGTTCATATCTACCTAACCATGTCATATCTATGTATCTGCATTGTTATATTCTGAAAGGTTTATCCTTGATTTCATCATCTTTCCATTGCCTTTTTTGGTGTTTTAGTTGAATTCACACTGTGCTGTCAGAGGAAACAGCTTTATGGTTTGTTTTGTAACTAGGATAGTGACATGTGTGGGCTTGAATTTTTCCACAGTGTTAAATTTGTCACAAGCCCTATGCATGGCTAAACTCTCAAATAAATAGAGGAGAGAGCAAGCTTAATAATGGAAAAAGTGGCTGTTGTAGAAATTGCTCTTTGGTTGGGAGTTTGATACAGGATGAAACATCCATATTGCATAATAGAGCTTTTGCACCAAGATTGATGATAAAATTAGAGCTTTTAGCACACTGAATAATGATCACATTGAATCTCATTTCTTTGCCAATAACACTATTCTTATTAATATTCAATTTTTAGACTATAGTTTTGGTTTATTCAGAATCTGGAACGTGTAAGTAATCACAGTACTTTGCCTTTGGTTGAGTCCTTACAAAGACAAAGATAATTTGTAAAGTGGACCAAACACGCACATAGCCATTCATATAGTAGCCCTTTTGTCATCACACATTTTGGTTTGTAGTCCATTGGGTAAGTGAAGCTACCCAGAAATGATCAATCATTAAGGGGATTCTTGTTCTGAAATGTATCCAGTAATCATAATTGACATGCTGCTCAGAGATAGAATGACTAGGTATCCCGAGGACAAGTCTAACATTTACATCGGAGAGAAAAAGAGGGGAGCAGAGATCCATAATTTCTTTTGGTGTGACACCTGTGACAGGTGACAGCCACATCCAACGCCCTCTGAAGAGAGCCTCAAAGGTTCAAACATGGAGGTTATATAGTATTTGTGCAAACTATTTAGTTATTGCCAAGAGTAAATAAGAACATTACGCATTTGAAGTCATCAGTGATGGCATGATCTCCCCTTCAAAAACATTCTTTCTTACCGTCGTATTTTTTTGTTATTAGCTAAATGACTGCAATGTAATGTACTGTTCAAAAGATTCTGTAAGCTCAAGTTGATAAATTGGCCTGCTTAAGATATGAAGGCCCCGGTAAACTCATACACTTATTTGTTGCACATGGTGGATGGGTACTGAAGGACACAGCTTATGACTTATGTCTGTGCTTAGCAACCGTGGAACTGGTTTTGTGTAAAATCAATGCCAATTCCTCCAGATTATTATGCAAGCCTGTTGGATCAATATGGCTATCGGCTTGTAGGCCACAAGTGGCTTGAGGCTTTACAGAGATTATCGCGGAAAAGGACAAATGTTAAAACGGTAAAGGCAACAGGATTATTTCGAGGGGTGTGCTCTAAAGCTGGTGGCAGAGCCGGCAGCCGGATCTGTGACAGGTAGATCTACATAAATCAAGCTCATACATTTGCATCAAAAATTTACCTAATTCTCATTGGCATGTTTTACGGTCGCCGGTCCAGTAAGGCTAACTCATTTCGCATTCCTGCTACACCCTCCTACTCTGTGGGGGATTGTGGACTTCTGACCAGAGCATTAGTGCGATAAAGTCTTTACTTCAAATTTTTTATGAGGTCAAGCATGTGAGGCGTTTTAAATGGAGATACCCTGCTGAGAGCAAGGGTGTGATTTTGAAGGTTGCCTTGGGCAGGAAACAGCGGGGGGGGTTCCATTACAAAAGCGCACACGGATAGCAGAACCTATGACACACTTCCCTGAGGTATGGCTCCAGCCTTTTTGCTCCGGATCCTGTCAATGCGTCGGGGAAATGGGCCCTGACAACCTGACACTGAGTCAAAAGGGGAAATTCAAATGCACAGCACCCCCCGACACTGTACACTATGCATACAACTAAGTGCACACAACCAGCACGGTCTCTGACATGCCCACCCGCACACACGCGCACACATTTAAACACCCGCATTTTTACCGTTCAGACACACAAAGCCCAGCGCACACACATACCCACGGACGAACATAAGAAATTGTCCAATGCAGCTAGACAACCTTTGTCAGCCCATAAAAAAGTCAATGCACACCTCTCTTGGTAGGTTAAACCAGTCTGTCCACATGTTAGGCGGTTAGAGGACCAGGGACATGGAGAGGTAAGAAGAAGACGATAGCGGCAGCATCTGACCTTAATTCTTTTGACCCTATGCTGCTATGTTCCAAGTGTCTCCACAGGGGTAATTTAAACCGCGGATTGATAGGTGCAACTGGCGGGACAAATGAAGTAGGTTTAAGCCAGCCTTTGAATTGCCCTCTGGATGCCATCGTGTGGCCAAAATTCCTTCGGTAGCACACCAAGATGGATGAGATCAATTAAGCTGTGAGCATGGTAGAGGAGGGCAAAATGTCACTTTAATTTATTTAGAAAGAAGCTGTTGAGGTGTTTGTTAATTACAATGGACCTCTTATCTGTCTCACATTTCCAGCATGAAAATCAGCTATTGACCCATTGCTGAAGAGGACATACAGATAAAAGCTTATCACCAATAGGGTCACCATCGTCTGCGTGGCCCTGGCCAGCCATTCTCTGCCAGGATCAGAGATAATGCAGATTATGATACGCCCCAGTGAGACTTAGGGGGCATCGAAATGTTTGCGTTGGCAAGAAGCTGAGGACAGGGCAGTGATACAGCTGGCAGTGAAAAAGGATAAGGCTTTATCCACAAGGTTTAATCTAAATCCTATACAAACACAACTGTTCTCTACAAACCCCACAGCCCAAACACTCTTATTCTTGTTAAATATACAAACTGAACCTTTTCAAAATTACTCATTCAGAATTGTTCAGCTTTTCTATTTAAATTACTTAATCGTTAATGTTTAAATTATAATTTTCCCCCTTTGAAATCGTGTTCTTTAATTTCATGGAAAATGCTCATATTTTCTGTAACCAGTGCTTTTTCAGTATTTATTGACATTTAGTGAATCTCAAAAGTTAGAGCTCATTTTAATACTAAAATAAATAAAAAATACTGTTTTATTTGAAGTCAATTACCACAAAACCAGATGGTGTTAACCTACCCCTTGATTGTATTTTCTCATTAAATTGGTGTTTCCTGTCATCCTTAAATGATATATGTACAGAAAGACAACTGTGGCTAAAAAGCAATTGCCTTCATTTGGAATATTTTTTATATATTGGAAATTACCAACCTACGAAGAACTGACTTTCTTTCAAAGAACACATATAACACACACACACACACACACACACACACATACACACACACACACACACACACCCCACCACTGCACTAAAAACTCATATTAAACTACACTAAAACACACATTTTGTTTGACTATCTTATTTCATGCAATTCTTTCCTTGAACATTTCTGCATAGCAATGGGAAAGAAGATCTTTTGGTAATGTTGGTGCCAGTAGGAAAAATGTATAATTACAGCAGACTATGCACACTGATGTTATACAATGGTCCATTTAAAAATCGCAATTTTAGCTCTCATCAGAATTGTGGTTATACATATTTTTTCTAGTTAAAAAATATGAAAAGTTATCTATCAGAGTTTTCTGTTGCATACAAAGGTTTTTCCACCTATTACATTTTACATAATCCTTTTATTAGTTTGTGTTTCTTTAACACCCAAGTTGTTGCTGCTGCTGGAAGTAGTAAAGAAAAGTTCAGGCAATTATTTTTACCTATGGCAATCAAGCTTTGGAATAATCAATCAGGCCTAAATCATTAATTCTGTTAGTCATGTGTTTGTCATTTCTATAGACATGGAAGTAGAAATGGCAGAGTTTCACACTTACCATTTTGGACTCCAGTGATTCATGATTACAGTTAAATTAGTTTGTTCCATCTCCAGTCTAAATTTAAGGAGTGGCTGAAAGCCAGTAACCATTTTTGCCAATATACGAACTTGAATGCAATCATGGATTTAAAAGAACAGTTCACATTTTGCCCCCCAAGTATAGTAGAGTAATCAAGCTAAAAGATTTAACAGGATATCCTACATTATGTTATTTGAATTGTCATCATAAAGGTTTAATTCCTGTGGTTAATTAAGTGAGTTGAACAAGGAGCATTCCATCAGTTGTTATTCATCTGTGTGTCGACAATAAACCTTTGTAAATGTATAGCCTAACCAAAGATTATATGTATTTATATACTACAGGTCAAATGGAAAAACAGCCAAATGTTCTGACTCACTGTAAATAAAAAACTTAAGCATCTAGAAAATAGGGCAGTTTGTTTCCTAAGTGACTTTGGTCTCATCACAAGCTTATTCATTGTGGTGCCTGTGATGCTCGCTAATTAGCAAGGAGTTGCCAAGCTGTTGAGACAATCTCCAAAGAAGAGGAGAAATTATGTCAGGATGGGTTTAAAGTTCCTTTTTTGGTATGCTCCATGGATTTCAGAGTGGGTTACCATAAGTATGTTTTTGCATTGTTTTTTCTCAACCTAATCAACACTATTCAGATGTTCACTCTGTGTAGAGCAAAGTCTAAAGGAGATTATACCATTGGTTTTCATGTGTGATTACGTCATTGAAAATAATGAGTTCATATGTTCCAATCTTAGGAATAGTAGTTGTAGATTTCATGTATTTGCTCGACTCATGTTGTTCTAAGACCAACTGTAACAAGCATGTGATTCAGAGTAATCATACGAATACATACTTTCCTAATGTCAAATTATTCATTTTGTTATTGGGCAGCCCATGATTTGCCTCAACTGTTCTGTATAGTTAAGGATGGGATGTCATACCCCTTATTGGTTTAACCTCAGAAGCAGCATAGTCGCGTAGTTCAATGATTTATGGAGTTGTTGCCGACTGTGTGCCCATTAGATATTCAGAACACGGACAACCTGCAGCCTTTGTGCCCTTCAGTCTGGGTTTGGTTCATTAACAGGGAGTAAATAGGAAACCAGTAGCTGCATCCAGGAATACTGTAGTCTGTCACTAGACACGTCTTTCCAAGGTTTACGGAGTTTCAGAACTTTATCACTACTATTTGGTTAAAATATTAGATGCATAGAGAATGCATACTTAAGTATGGACTAGAGTTTGATAGACAGACCCTTTCTTGAGCATGCAACTATCAACTCCACCCTATGTTATGGAAAGCTTGATTCATGCATTGTCTGTCACATCCCCCATCTGCTTATCAGTATATGAAGGTTAAACTCTAAAGCAAACGGTCAAAATAAGCCTTCAACTTCAGAGGTTATTTTAAAAAAAGAAACCTCAGATTAGCAACTATTCTTGATCCAGCAAGTCCACATTTCTGTCTGGTATTGTTCAAATGGCCAGACAGGAAAAACTGCCTGAAAGCTTCATGAGCAAAGTGCTCTGGTCTGTAGCAGTGGAGGACTTGATGTGCTGACTACAGGGAGATTTAATTATGCGACCACCGACCATTCGAGCTGAATCACCGCCACAGCTGGGCCTTCTGGTATTCCAGCATGATGACTTTAGCCATAGAGTTCGAGAAGATTTGGTTAAGAATGTACAGCCATTTTGATATTAACTATTGGTATGACCATGCTATCTGATATAAAAAAAAAAAAAAAAAAAACATATTTTAAGACAGGTGATCTAAAATTAAACATTTTGCTTGTCATTTTCAAAATTGATTGTCAATGAATGAGCCAAATAGCATATTAACTAATCAGCCTCTCATTTAAAGCAAATAAAAGGGTCTTCTTTAACTGATATTTCTGTGAATATCCCATTGCTGTACTGTTTGTTTCTGGCTGACTGGGAGTTACAAGGAGCAAAAAAAGACTAAGAAAACAGAGAAGCAAACAGCTAACATGCAGCCTGCAGCATATATCAGCAAAGAAAGAAGATGAGTCAAGTTCAAAATCCCTTCTGAGCTCACAGGCACTTTTGTTATGATGTGTGTAATGTAGTTTGCCAGATATCTCACTTCCATTGCATATGGGGCTCTTATGCGATAAATAGAAATAAAAATAAATAACCAAGTCTGATCTTCTGAACCTTGAAGACATGTCATAGTTAGCCTTAGTCAGATGAAATGCATTGGGCTGTAAAATATATGCATTTATTTTGGAAAGATTTGCATGTCTGTAAGACACAATAGTAGACACAGTGGATGCTTTATTATAACTTGACAGTTTTAACTTTGATAGAATAGCAAAAACAGTATATTTTACCAAGAACAATAAGACTGAACGGTAATTATTTTGCCATTTTAAATTATTTTATGTTTTTGTCCTACAAAGCAATTACCTAGTTTATGCAGAGATTGCATCATAGGATCCAACTTAATGAATAAGCTCCACTCCAGGCAGGTGTAGATTAGTGATGACTCTTATTATGTTACATTGGCCTTCAAAAATTAATCCCATCCTTCAGCTTTCAAAATGTTAACTAAACAAGCATCTAGATAAGCAGATTGAAGTAAAATTGTACTATATATGTGAACTACTAAATCACTGAAAATTCATTACAGTTTTTGATTGTAACTAATTTATTGATTTTTAAAATAGTTAATATCATGATAACAGAAAAAAGCTAAGTATCCAACACAATCCCTTCAGACCCCACTTGCCGTTTTGTTGTGATGTGTGCAATTCACAGTAGATAACCAGACATCTCTTTCCCATTCCGTCTGAGTCAAACTGAGTCAAGCATTGCCTATGTGTGTACTGTACAGTGCCAGTTAGCTAAAAGAAAACTGTTAGCCTTCTCCTAAATACTTCACACATCTATGTTTTTTACTAGTGAGATTTAAGAATAGGAAAAACAGTTTTTTTTTTACTCTCTGTTGTACATTTTTTTTGAAAGCTTGGAATGTTTTACTGATTCAATGATAGAGCCTCCTTTGTTTTTAGAAATGTTGCATGCTGCCAAGTGTTGGACTTTGGGCTAAAATAATTTGAGTATTTCCTTATTGCTAAATATGATTGCAAAGTATAATTGGATTAGGTCATTCACTGCAGCATAACGGCAAGCGGTGGCGTCTGTGGTGTGATGAGGTTGATCCAACCTTGTGAGGAAGAAAATTTAGTCTTCAGGTTATTTTAGTATGTAAAATCAGGTTGTAATCATCTGGTAGTGGTGTCCATTGGAGGGCCAAACGAGTCATATGTCCTTAGTCCATGATTGTGTTATGATTTAACTGTGAATAAATTCTTACAACCTGATTTTACATACTAAAAGAACCTGAAGACTCTGTTTTCTTTCACATTTGCAAAGTGAAGCAATGTGGTTCCTTGACATAAAAAAACCCACAATATTTTTCCGAGTTATACTCTCATAGATTTGTGACTTTAATATTAGAGAATTTCAGATTTTTTTGTAAATGTATGATTTTTTTCCACCTACAAGATGAAATATAATAAAGCAATATCACACGAGAAGGAGAGCTGATATTCAGTGTAACAGCATGACCTCAAGCTAATACCTGTGCGTTATCGAACTGATGTTGCTGCTATGTTGTGATGTTTTTACTGCAACAGCATTTTTTTTTGGTACAGCCAAGTTATTGAAATTATGTTCCAACTATGCTGTGATTAACATGTGGCACTTTTTTTTCTTTTTGTTGCAGCAATGTTTTCAAAACAATGAATTGTACGGCAAGAAAACAACAACATAATAAAAAACTAAAAACTGAAGGAGATTCCCTCGTAACTAGCTTGAGGTTCTACAAAAGGTTCAGTTTGCTCATGAATGGGGTTACGGTGTGATTGACCCACAAGAGAATAGTTGGGCAGTTAATATCTGATGTCAAAGTGTAGTTTAAAGACTTCATAAATGTATGATGGAGCTTCATATCATGACCGATTCAAATCTTTACAGAAGAAGTAATTGTTTGTCAGACTTGCTTCTATGTCTGATTTAGGCACAATTTAAACCCATGAACTTACCCATTCCAAGTGTCTATCAATTTGCTGATGCTTGTATGGAAGGAGACGTACACTATCCCCACTAAACTAAAGAGACTGCTCTGAGAACTCTTAGGTTTTCGTGGATAAGCCTTTTTTCCAGATTGACATGGGAGGAAATTCTACTTCGCAAATCAATGTTCTAACCTTGGAGAACTATGCCAGTATTGATGCCATTACTATACTTTGGCTGATTTTACTTTGTCATTTTTTATTTTCAAAGTCAGTAAATCCGTCCTATATCTCGGCTGACATTACATTTGACTGGCAAACCCTTCTAACGTGGTCCTAAAAATATAATTGTCTAGATGCCCCACTATTATTGTTATTATTAATTTTTTATTTTTTTTTGCCAGATTGGGAAAAAAGAATGACCAGAACCAGTCAGTGGAAGTATTGTGCAACCCCAGGGTCACATTGTCAGCTGCCATGTGCCATTCATGCGTTTGCACAGTGTAGACTAATTTGTTTTTTTTAGTGATGTGTTTTCACTTGGCAAGTGTAAGGTGTCCTTCATCAAATATTTGACTTTCCCTGTTGTAAAAAAAACATAGCCAGTATATTTGTCTCAATGCTAATACTGTAGCTTTCCAGCTGTCACAGTTTGCAAATGCACCTTTTTCTGGTGGATGAATTACAGTAAATGACAGTTTGGGGGTATTTCTCCATAATATTTTATGCTATGGAGACGGTTTTAGGCATGGGAATGGAGGGGCAGTGCCCCCCCCCCCCAACGTTTCGACAGCCCCACCAAACCAACCCCGCTTGATCCCATAATTCAGAAATAACTGAAAAGTATTTTATTTTCTACTTGCCACAGCGAAAAAATCTACATTTACTTATATCTGATTGGTTGGTCTGGCCATGTAAAAACTGCCAATGTAGCGGGGAGAGCGTTTACTAAGCTATCATTGCCACTACTCAGTTGCTACTCTGGTTTCCATCCTAGTTTGCTCACTCAGTGACTCTCTTGCTTTCCCTAAACGTCACTTTGGCCAGACTGCACGCTCATTCAACTCCGGCTGATCCCGTGGGAGACCAGAATCAAGCCTTTGTTTGCTACATAGTTTGTTTTCTGCATCAATCCGGAGGAAAAATCCTATTGGACTTTTGCCGATGGAACCGCGGCAGCGATGCTAATGTCACTGACAAGAAAATCATCATCCCTGGGGCACCCAAAACAGCAGAAGTTTGTGACCAATCAACATCTCTAACTCCAAACAAAGTGGTCTAGAACACTTGTACTAGGTTGAGTATTAGGACTGCTATGCATTGGACTATGTTGAGTATTAGGACTGCTATGCTTTGGACTATGTTGAGTATTAGGACTGCTATGCTTTGGACTATGTTGAGTATTAGGACTGCTATGTTTGGACTATGTTGAGTATTAGAACTGCTATGTTTGGACTATGTTGAGTATTAGGACTGCTATGCTTGGACTGTTGAGTATTAGGACTGCTATGCTTTGGACTATGTTGAGTATTAGGACTGCTATGCTTTGGACTATGTTGAGTATTAGGACTGCTATGTTTGGACTATGTTGAGTATTAGGACTGCTATGCTTGGACTGTTGAGTATTAGGACTGCTATGCTTTGGACTATGTTGAGTATTAGGACTGCTATACCTTGGACTATGTTGAGAATTAGGACTGCTATGCCTTGGACTATGTTGAGTTATATGACATCTGTCTTTCTTTGTCAATGATGAAACTAAATAAAATTGTAGAATTCTAAATGAATGTATGGACTCAGTTTAGATAGTGTTAGACTGAAATACACACGTGTCAAGGACTATATGCAGATCAATATGTTGAGTTGTGCTCAAGGCTTTTACTGCTTTTGAAGTCTATGTTGCTCGATATCGTTGATGTGCCTCGAGGCATATTGCATACAGTAGCCTATATGAAATCCACCAAGGACAGTTTGTAAGCTCCTCAAGGATACAGTAGGATAATTGTTTGAGATCGTTGAATAGAAAAGATAGAAACATACTTTAAAATGGAGCAAGGGCAACAATCTTATTGTTTATGTTTTGAAAGCCTCTGGATTGCCTTCAAAGCTAGAAGGAATCACAACAAAATGGTGTATGTTACTCTCCTAAATCTTGTCAGTAAGGACTAGGGGACATAACCCAGGGATCTAGCCCTTTATGTTTCTGAGCGGATAGCAGCTACCTTGCTGTCCATTCCTTTGGATGTTTAAGTCCTCATAGGATTAACATGGGGTAACATAAAATTCCCTTGCCACAACCCCCTTACAAATTAGAGTCTCAACAAATCTTTGAACCTGTGTTTTCCTTTTTATCTACATCCAACGTAAAGCCGACTTTGGGGGCTTAAATCTGTGAATGAAATGTTTTTGCTGTGATTATTATTGTGTAGACTGGCTTACACTAACCATGTG
>CM030172.1:38315639-38369758 GCA_017639675.1 Aplochiton taeniatus | reverse complement strand
ATGTGTGTGATGCAGGCACACTTGTGCCGTTGTGTAAGTGTGTGTGCGGGGTACTTGTCACTGTTTTCTGTGTATGTGTCCCACACAGGCTTTACCTTGACCCTTCCAATTACCACTGCACCTGTGCTCGATTCAGATCCTGGTCTGAAACATTTAAGGGGTCACTGAAGCAGCTGAGCTCGGAGAGTGTTCTCACATGGGGGTTTTGTGTTCATCCAGACGACACCAGGCTCAGATTCAGCAGCGGGCGTGTCGCTGTAACTCTGGGCAGTCTTCTGGACGACCAGCACTGGCACTCTGTCCTCATCGAGCGCTTCAACAAGCAGGTCAACCTCACAGTGGATGCCCACACACAGCACTTCCGCACCAAGGGGGAAGGAGACTCTCTGGAGGTGGACTATGAGGTGGGCCCGTCAAACGCAACAACATTGAAGAAAATGTAATTTGATTGCATTTCTTTTATGAGGAACATGCCAATGTAACCTCTAAGACATATCGATTTAGGTGTTTAGAGGTTAGAAGTATACCTAATTGTGTATATCATTATTATATGCAATTATGCAAGAAAAACTGCTTGTTTATAGGATTGAGGGCTTATTCAGTGTAATACACAAACACTTTCGAAGTGTAGCAGTTGTGGGTTGAGCTTCTGAAGAAGAGTCCGCATTCAGGACAAGGCCTGTCTATTTAAAGAATACTAATGACCTAGAAAACCTGAATACATTCAAACGTTCTACCATAATCTAACCACTAGATGTAAGCATTTCACAGTTCCCATTACACAAAATGTTTTGAATGAAAGTTTTTTTTTTTTTCAAAACACGTCTGAAACCTTGTTTGGTCACAAGGTCACCAAAAGAATTGCTATTTTGAGGTATAAACATTCAGATTGATATTTCATAATGCATCACGAAATATAGCATTTTAGTCACCATGTTATGAGAGCTGGTGCTGGTACGTCTTTTTTCAAAACTGCTTTGCCTTGTTTTTTCTTCTTTGACATTGTGTTTCTGGCTCATATCTGTATCAAAGCTGAGCTTTGGAGGCATCCCACTCCCTGGCAAGCCAGGCACTTTTCTCCGGAAGAACTTCCACGGCTGCATTGAAAACCTCTACTACAATGGGATCAACATCATCGACCTGGCAAAGAGACGCAAGCCACAGATATACAGTGTGGTGAGGACTTTTACAGCTTCTTCTATCGGTGACTGGCTTTGTCTTTCTCCTGCCGCTTTAGCTTCTAATATAACCCCTTATGCAACAGATGATGCTCCAATCTTTAAGTAGGGGAGGTTAACACATGAGTATCCAAAACAGATGAATCATTACAGTTGTTGTATAACAACTTTAGAGACCTCGAATAGATGCCAATTGAAAACAACTTAGCATTGAGAATGTGGACCTTTACTCTTTTGTTCTTTGTAAAGGAGAACAGAGGTGGAATGTATTCAGTGATCCATTGAGTGAAGGCTATTTTTACCTCCACCCTGTAGCCTGGGGCTAAATTGCATTATTTAAGGTAACCTTCTCTGGGTTGTTAAGGTATTGTGCAGCTTTAAATGACACGTCCTCTTGAGTATTAACCTGACACATCCTTCTGGCTCGCTGGCCTTACAGCCACAACACCCAAGCTTGACAATCTCCCTTTGTCACACCCTTCCAACCGACAAAGCCACTAACATTAAACTAGCATTAGCATGAATAAGTTATCAATGATTTTTGAAAAATAAATAACAGGGAGTTTTCCGTGGACTGTGTCAGTCCTAAAATGACTGAGTTTAAGTCAGAGTCCCCATGGAGTGTGTAAGCTGATGTTTCACACTGTCTATGCCACTCTGAATCAGTGGGATCGATGATGTGCTCAATCCAGCAGTCCTCTGTAGTGACCTTTTTCTGTGTTCAGGAACTCACGTCCTCTGTACTCTCCCTTCCTGTTCCCAGAAGGCACAGTAGGGTTGGTGCTGACATTTAACGTAGCTGCCTGTGGAGTGTATACCCCTGAGTGAATACCACTGAGTATATGGGTGTGTTTTTGTGTGTGTGTGTGTGTGTGTGTGTGTGTGTGGGGGGGGGGGTTAGGGTTAGGAGGGGGGGGGGGGGGGGGGGGGGGTGCGCAAGTATGTGTACAGTATGTATCTTTAAGCCCATGATTTGTTTTCACTCTTCTCAAAATCTCTAAAGGAAGGTCAGAGAGTTTATAATAACAAAGTTGAGATCATCTTTTTAATCAAACCTTCTATGTTGAAGGGTGGCCTTGATTTAAGGAAGGTGACTAGATCAACAAATCTGTCTTGTTTAGCCATAAATTAAACGTTAGCTTAACCTGAGTAAAAATTCAAGCGCATGAAAATAATAGAAAATGTACTTTTATTTGTATTTTTCAAATAAAATGTTATGAAATTCAGATAAAATATTGTATTACCCATTTCTTCATACTTTTATATAATGAAACTTTCTCCAGGGCAACGTGACCTTCTCATGCTCACAAGCCCAGCTGGTAGCCACCACCTTCCTGAGCTCCAGCAGCAGCTACCTGTCGCTTTCGGCAACAGCGTCTGGCATGGGGGGCTTCTCTGTGGGTTTCCAGTTCCGTACATGGAACCCAGACGGCCTGCTGCTCTCCACCCGGCTGACCCCGGAGCCCCAGAGACTAGAGCTGCAGATCAGTAACAGCCGGCTCCGCCTGACCCTCCATACCTCGGCCCAGCAGAAATCAGAGGTCTCCACTGGTGAGGCCCCAGTAGCACACACGGCATTTGGTCAATATACAGTTTATATTTCACAGAAAGGCGTGGCCTTTCACAGAGAGGCTTGGCAAAGTTCTGTTAAAGTTGAATCTTTGATTACTTGGATGTTCGTAATTCAATACACTCAAAGTCAGTAAATGTTAGCTGTGGAGCGCAATCTCTTAGTTGGCCCTGTGCTTATCTCCCCCTAAACAGGATAAGTTTTCAGTTTTTGTCCATTTCTGTTCACAACGGAAAAATGAATAATGCATGAGAAAGCTTAGTCAGACAGTTCTTCAAGAGCCAGCTCCTGTAGGACTGATTGCACTCTGAAACAAACCCCAGATGTGATCAAGAACAAACAGAGGTCAGTCTCCATCTGTTGCATTTTGGAAGCGCTGTTTGTTGTCAATGTTTGCACTGGGTGCACTTTTTGGTTTATTCCAAACAATAACTGTGTGAAATTCAGAGCATTAATCTCATTGAATGGTAATTTCCCTAGCCTGCAACCTCTCTCTAACCCTACTACCAGATGGCAAGCACAGAGGGGATTGTAGACACACCACAGACAGTCACAGCTTGGACGCCCTTCACTGTAAAAGGCCCTTGTTTAATTAAATCAAGAAACAAAGATTATACCTCTGAGGTTTTCAGTTGGGCTTCTCCTAGGTAGGAGGCGCCAACAAAATTGAAAAGGATGAAGGATTATTCTTTTTTTATATAATATTAGAGGAAAGACAAAATAATTGGAAGCTTTTAAATACATTGAAAAAACAGTCCATGAAAAAACAAGGTATTGCTCTAATCAAATAGTTATAATAAAATAATTGTAGTTCAAATGAAGCGCAAGCTATTCTAGAGGTATTTACTGACATGCAGGTTTAATATGTGGATAATTGTTGTATAATGTGATATAATGGTACGCGTTATCTGTATTGTAATAAATTAAATGTAGTTGCGCTTTCGCAGGTCATAAAGTGAATGATGGTCTCTGGCATTCTGTGAACCTGGACACAAGGAATCTACAAATCACCTTGACTCTGGACAACGAGCCAGCCTCAACCATTGAGCTTGGGGAGCAACTCAATGCAGAGGACAATTTCTATTTTGGAGGTGAGTGGACACACGAGATGACCAACAGTGACAAATGACTCCTACTTCCCAGTAAAATATAGTTGAACATGACTGCATTAAAGGTTAGATTGGAATTCCTAGGGTTGCCCAGTCTATTTACAGCGTCTTAGTGCCTTGGAATCAAAGTGTCATGTAAGCAGAGATTTACTTAATACATCAGTGCAAACTTTCGCTTCCTGGAACTTGCCATGTAAATCTCCAATCTTCTGATAGCTCGCATTTTACTAAGCTGCTTTTAAAGGGCCTCAACTTGCATAATGCAGAATCTTGGCAGGTCTAAATCTGTACTCTCTCTCTTTTTGGAAGACGTCAATCCCTTCACAAATATTTTAACACCGCACGGCAGACAGTCGAATGAATAGTTAAAAGTGTGTTTTCTGTTGCAATTATTTATAGGTTCTGTATGTGTGACTGTATGTTGACTAGGCCATCAGCACACTGCCATCTCAACATATTTTTGAGAGCTTCTACCGTTGCTGTACTGTGCTTCCTTCAAAGCGTATTCTGCCGTTGCTGAGTTACATAAATGTCCCTACTGTGTCGAGCCAGGTTGTCCCTCATCCCCAATCATCCCAGGCTGTAAGAACCCTTCCACGGCATTCCAGGGGTGCATGCGGCTCATCTACCTCAACAGCCAGTCAATGGATCTCAACCACGTACAACAAGGACTACTGGGAAACTACAATGAGCTTCAGTTTGACACATGCGGCATCCGGGACAGGTATAACACTTCTTCGGCTTGACCTCCCTGTAGGTTTTCAAATGGTAGTTGCATGCACATCTGAAATGGTTGTAAAATGGTTTACATTTTCCAATCCTGCAGTGTCTAGGTTATAAAAAGTCATGTTAATTGTGCGTGCTGCCGTCGGGTTTACTTTGCACACTGTGCATGGCCCTGTTAGGATAAGGGCCTGAAAACATACACAAAGGCTTAGAGTCTATTGTGCATGGAAGTGACTAATCCTTTCCATATTGATTAAGATGGAGGTTGAATAGCTTGCTTGCGTTTTGTGGCCTGTAAAGATTATTATTACATACCATAAAACAAAGTGATGTAAAGGGTCTCAGCCAGGTTAGAGCACATACTGCTTACACATAACTAGTCTCTTTGTCTCAACTGGTCCCGTTCTGTTCAGTAAGGTCATTAGAACACACTTCCAGTATTTAAAATATGTTGTAGAAAATAAATTACTTTCCTCTTTAAGTGCAATCCAATTTTGTGACACAAAGGGCCTTCCAAGATGATTGCTCTTTTTGTTGGAGAGCTCACCATTCACCTCAACCACTAAAACGTCATTGCCTACTTTATAGCAATGGGAACAATGTTCTGCATGTCAGGCAGCATAATTTCATGGTTCACAAAAAAAAAACTATTTTGTGCTTGAATAGGGATCACCCCAAAATAATTAACTCATCAACTGAAATATTGTCTGTTTCACAGCTGACTTCCATTGTGGCCTTTTATAGGCAAATGGGGCCAACACTCTAAAAGGCTGTATGTCAGCACCCCACACTGTAGAAGCTCTGGTTGGATTGGCTTTAACAAAGATGGTGATATAGATTGTTTGAGAACAGTGGTGCTCAAATATTTGCATTTCATTTAGTGTTTTTTGTGCTTTGAACCCTGCTTAAAATGTGTGCAGATTTTTCTTGGGTATATTTTACATAAGAAATAGGCTTATACATTACATAATAACTTCTTTTTCTGAATCTATCACCTTCAGTGCCTCACCTTATTGCCACATTTTGTACAAATGATCTTGTACCTTGCAGACTTTACATTAGAAATGTTGGATTTGAAAATGTTTTCATAATTGGGGCAAGCACCTTTTTATGAACACGCAATATCTTATGATCTCGTCTTTATTAATCTATGATGGTGCTTATAATCTAAACGAGGTTACCCCACACTTTCTCACACACACTAGCATGAGAAGAAAGAATTATGTTGCAATCAGACTGTGCAAGGCTTAAAGACAATCAGTAAAAGGTCAACACAAGCTAAAGCCAGTCTTAAATTCTCAAGGTTTTTTATTTATCTGGCAGAAGAAAACATGCTTAATGAGAATAAGCATTAAGTAAAGATTTTAAGGGGATAATGCTGCATTTGTGTTATGTCTGGTTTCTTGAATTCAAACTATTTTGAATATGTTGATTTGTTTTCCGAACCATACAGTCTTTTTCTTTGTCTCCTAAGATGTCTGCCTAGTTTGTGTGAGCATGGCGGCCAGTGCTCTCAGTCCTGGAGCACCTTCTACTGTGACTGTTCTGGAACTGGATACACTGGAGCTACCTGCCACAACTGTGAGTCTGCAACACACCCTACCAATTTCCAAAACAGTGAACGGTGCAATATAAAGCATCTTTTTAGACTTTTTAGACATTTGTAATGGCACATCTATAGCAAATCCTAATGGGATTATATGTACACAACCTAATAAATGTTTATACCTGTTTTGATACCTAATATTCTAATTTGTATTTCATTTTCCACCAGCCATCTATGAGCAATCCTGTGAGGCATACAGGCTGCTGGGCAGCTCCTCTGGCTTCTTCTCTGTTGACCCTGACGGGAGTGGACCTCTGAGTTCCACACAAGTCTACTGCAACATGACTGGTGAGCAAACCACTAGCGCCGCCACTATAGTTCTTTTGAAGGATTAACAGCAGGGTGGTTCAGACTGCCAGAAGATTCATCTAGATTCATGACCAGAATCAGCTTTTAGATTGGATTTAATGCTGTGTAATCCTCCAAATATGAGCAGTGTTCATCTTCGGTAAGCTCAAGATATGAAGTCTTGAATGCTTCCTCCTTTTATCCCTTTAGTAGGAAACAACCTCATTATGCCATTTCATATCCTTTAAAACAAGATCCATTTATCAGAAATAATAATATAATTAATTCCATAATGTATAGAAATATACTACCCCGCCCTTAAGGACCGCACTTAATCTAAGACGTCGTATTTTAATAAAAATGAAACTCAGTCTATAACTACAGATGGGTTGACTTACTGTCAATTATTTGTTTGTGTAGAGGAGCGGGTATGGACAGTGGTGACCCACAACAGTACAGCCCCAGTGAGAGTCCAGGGCTCTTCTCCACAGAAGCCATATGTGATGAGGTTCAACTACAGTGCCTCACCTGAACAACTGCGAGCCCTTGTGACCGGGTCAGAGCAGTGTCAACAGGAAGTGGTTTACAGCTGCAGAAAGTCCCGTCTTTTCAATACTTGGGGTGAGTTTTAGACGTTTGTTCTGTGTTGTTTTTTTTTACTTTTTAACTGTCTGTTGAGTTCTGTCTTAAGCATTTAGAATTCTTAAAATATTATCTGCATTGCTTGTTTATAACAAAATATTTCTCAATAACTTGTGTGCCTTTCCATGCAGTGTATCTGTTAACATTTAATGATGCATACTCAGAAGGGTATGTTCCATTAAATGCTTCCTGCTGTCTCATGGGGAGTTCAAAAATGCATTCTTCTTGAGGGCCCTTTTATTTCCTGAGTTGTTGCAACGCTTGGGGATATCTTGTCACTTAAAAAAAAGATGTACTCTTATTTCTGGGAGGTGAATGCCATGTCACTGCAGACAATAAACAAGTTCATTATGCACTCGCAACAAGATTATTAATAGGGAAAAAGTTACATACAAAAAATATGTGGTTATTTTCCGCCCAGTAGATATGAAAAGGAAACATAATTGATTTTATTGTTTACTTGAATGCTTCAGGAACAACTGCTGTCTAAAAAGTTTTTTTAAAACACAGCTCACTGTAATTGGACCAGCACAACAACAGATGCCTCCGGTAATGCCATAGAAGGATGCCCTCTTTTCATTCTCACACATGAGCAAGGGGGGTTCTCACACACATCACCATGCACATTGTCATACATTAGAAGAAAACTACACTCGCAGGCACAACATTTACCAATCCTGCAGGTTCACAAGATGCTTATAAACACTTTGAAATGTGCATATATACAGTATGTTATTTCCTTGAGGATTTAATTGAGGTCCAGCAAAAAGGTGTATAGCAATGTCTTGTTTATTAGTAGTATCCATTTTTTTTTCTTTTTTTTTTTCAATCTTTCTGCATATTTGTTTTGGTGCAGCTTGTTTAAAACATCAGTATACATAGATAAAAACATCTTACTGTTCTTACTCTTCCATGAGTAACTCATCTGCCTACAGTAAGAGATCATCAAATTTCCTTTGGGTTAAGCACACATAAAAGCTATTTCCTCTGCATCACCTTAATTTAACTGGAAATGCTCTAAACCATTTATCGTCTACCTGTCTATCTCAGTAGCAATCTATGGAGCTGCATGGCTTGCAAGTTGTTAAATTATTAACCTGACCTTTATCCCCGTAACCAAATCCATTATTATTTCTTGTCTGAATGATGCCTGACATTGATAGAAAGCAAACACGTATTTAATATGCATCTGCTTGAAGGTGCAAATCTAATGAAAGCATTTTGATTTACGTTTCTATCAAGGTCAGCAAGTATGCATGGTCAATAATTATTAACTATTAACATGTGGTAACCGTTCCCTCGATTCCAATTTCGATTTTTACAGTGTTCAACTTTGTTTCAATTGGATAGAGATGGAACTTCCTTTTCCTCTTTGGAAGTCGATCCTTAAATATTTGTAAGGATTTGGAGAGTGGGAAAATTTGACATTTGTTCAAACTTCTCTGTTGTTATTTGAGTGTGTGAAAGACAGTTTTGTTTTATGTTACTGTCAAAGATTCTCGTCAGTTAATGTTCTTAGCAGCACTGTTAATATAAATCCGGCCACTGTAATGTTGTGGTGCAGATGGGAGTCCCCTGTCCTGGTGGCTGGACCAGGGAGGAGAGAAGCGGACCTACTGGGGAGGCTTCCTACCTGGGGTCCAGCAGTGCTCCTGCAGCCTGGAGGAGAACTGCATTGACATGAACTACTTCTGTAACTGTGACGCTGACACAGATGCATGGTACGACCGCACGTCTCTAATTATTGGAAGCTCCAAAATAATAGTAATAGTTAAGCTCATTTGCATTTATCTCAAATTCCTTTTGCGCACAATGTTTTGTGTGTTTTTCGCCAAAGGTCAAAGCTAGAGTGTTATTGCTGGAATGTAGTGCAGGGCTCTAAAAGGCAAGAGGGAGATGGGCTGATCTTGTTTCATTGTCTCCTGTGAGCCAAGCTCTCTCTGCTTTATTATAGGGCTAATGACACAGGTGTGCTCTCCTATAAAGACCATTTACCAGTGAGCCAGGTTGTCATTGGAGACACCAACAGAATAAACTCGGAAGCTCTCTACCGCATTAGTCCCCTGCGTTGCTATGGAGATAGTAAGTTCAGCTTTCCCCGGGGTATTATTCCCGATTAAGACTTTACTCTATTGTTTTATTCAGTAACAAAAAATATCACCTCCCCCGTCAGAGTCTGTGTGGAACGCGGCATCCTTCTACCAGGAGTCGACCTACCTTCACTTCCCCACCCTCCAAGCAGAGCTCAGCTCTGACATATCCTTCTACTTTAAGACCAGCTCGCCCACAGGAGTCTTTCTGGAGAACTTGGGTGTCAAGGATTTCATCAGAATAGAACTCAGCTGTGAGTCTGTAATAACCAGCATAAGTCCATACACACGAACAACCAAACATCCTTGGACAATTTAAAAGGTCTTAACTTCATACTATTGAGTAATAGTATTTAGCAAACTTCACATATACATTGTTGTCTGAGATTGTCTGTTTCTGTAAGAAACCTTCACAAATGTGTAGTTTAAATTCCCCAGCTTGCTTCTGTAGGGCTTCCTCCTGTTGAAAAGGCAATGACCCATATTCTGCATCTATGATAAAGTACAGTAAAATCGTGATATTACATTATCTGATGTATAATCTAGCTTTGAGATGAATTTTAAGTAGAAAGAAATTACTTCAATATTAACCATGCTGACCAAGGTCTGAGATAGAAAACGATTGTTGATTTGAAAATTCTAAAGATATACTGTGGAAGAGTTTTGCAAAGATGTATGGTGTGTGTGTGTGTGTGTGTGTGTGTGTGTGTGTGTGTGTGTGTGTGTGTGTGTGTGTGTGTGTGTGTGTGTGTGTGTGTGTGTGTGTGTGTGTGTGTGTGTGTGTGTGTGTGCGTGCGTGCGTGCGTGTGCATGCGCGTGTGTGGGTGTGTGCTTGCTTTTTCTGTGTCCCTATCTGTGTCTATATGTTAAATATAAATGGTGAAGGACAGTTGACAGAATAGAAACCCTATGTGACGATACAATCCCACAACAACATATAGTGTGTTTTCCGTGCCTTCTCCTCCTCAGCTCCATCGGTGGTGATGTTTTCCTTTGACGTGGGGAACGGGCCAGTGGTCCTGGCGGTAAAGTCCCACCTGCCCCTGAATGACAGGCAGTGGCACTATGTGAGGGCAGAGCGCAACGTGAAGGAGGCCTCACTGCAGGTGGATCAGCTGCCCCTGCGCTTCCAGGACGCCCCGTCTGACGGACTCCTCCGCCTGCATCTCAACAGCCAGCTGTTTGTGGGTAGGCCTGGATACAGCCTCACATGCCTAGGGGATGTCATTTAATCCATTTAGCAGCTTTTAGCAATGGCCTTTCCACTGAAGTTTCCTTAAATTTGCTATGCCGGGTACTGCACCCAAAGGCTATCTCCAGATTTACGGTGGCCTCAAAACTACAGTAGGTCACAGTGTGAATTATAATGCTATTAAGTCCTTTTTCCATATTCATTATCATTATTTCACTGTAACTTTCCGGTTATGCCAAAGTATTACACAGTTGAATGGGTTCAGCATTTTCCTATAAGCCTCTCCAAGATGGAATCTTTGGGGGCTATAAATCCTGATTTGCCATTCTGGGGCTCTGCTGTTTCTTCTGCTTATAATGGCTTGAAAGGTCAGCCCAACACTTTATCCTAATAGATATTCTTCCATATTTGCATACTTAGTCTTAATGAGACCTCACACACTTGAGTGCTTCCAGAGTCGACTTAGATGCTCACTGGATTTATATGGTGGGTAGCCGTAAATCCTGGTCAGCCACGGGAAGGATTATGATTAGAAAGTTTATAAACGTTATTCAACATTGTAATAGGCGTCATTCATTAGTGCCCTAATGAGAACCGCTGTTTTCCTAGGAGGAACAGCGTCCAGGCAAAGGGGCTTCCTGGGCTGCATTAGAACCCTGACCGTCAACGGTGTGAATTTCAACCTGGAGGAGCGTGCAAAGATGACCCCGGGGGTGAGCTCTGGTTGCCCCGGTTACTGCAGCGGCTCTAGCAGTCTTTGTCACAACAGAGGGAGGTGCATCGAGAAGAACAGCGGCTACGTGTGTGACTGCTCCCAGTCCGCCTATGGGGGGCCATCCTGCAAAGAAGGTGCGGAGTGACTTTGAAGGTTGATCAAGTGCTGTGATCATTGAGTCTAGCCTTTTAGCATTATTATAGTTCTGTATACCTAATTTGAATGACTAATCAGGACATCGCAGGACATTTACAGAAATAGAAAACATACATATTTTTCAACAAGGCACAGTAAATTGTTAAGATGGTGGGATATGTCTGATTACAAGATCACCTGCAGGTTCGGTACATCAGACGTAAAATGTCAAAGCACAGCATGAGCTTTCAGGCCAAGTTGCTGTTTGCGTTGCGCTCATCTGCCCCTCAGAGGTAAATTCACAAAAGGATTGCACGGCTTTTGCTGACGCTAATCCTGCCTAAAAGAAACCGTCTAATTCACAAAGCACTTGCAAAGGGTGAAATGCACAAAGCACAACTGCACTGCCACGCAAATAGCGCCTCAGTGCTCCTGTGCTATTTGCATGTATTTCAATTTGGTAATATGCATGCATTTAGTGCAAAATGTACCCTTCTCTATGCAAATGAGCCTCATCAATAAAAGATTCCAATTCACAAAGATTGGTGCTAATTGCCACATGCACTTAAAGTGAAATTGTTAGCAGGTTTTATGTTACCAGTCGAAGGCATTGAAAGCATTGGCAGGCGGGAGCGGATATTTTGAAGGAGAATAACACTTTTTCTGGCTGTCCCGGTTACATGTAGGCTATTGCTTGAAGTTTTGAGTAATACCTCTGTACCTCCTACCTATATGGACTTGCTGCTCGCTGTCTAAAAATGTCATCTCTATCTTTCTCTCAGCGATGGTCCTGCCGTGTTCTTGGCGCAATGGCAATATTTACTCTGCCATTTTGATAATTGCAATCAGGCGCAAAACAGGGGCAAATTGGATTCAGCAGCAAAACGCGGGTGTGTCTGCGCAGGATATATGTAGCGCAATATCTTTTTTAAATCCGTTGTTAGCCTGAGCAAATAGTGTTTGCAAATGATATGCAATTCATGGTGCTATCCAGACTATTAACGACGACAATGAATTATTTGGGAATACAGTCCTCACAGTTCAATGACGGTGAATCTGCATTGACGGTTGAAAAGACGAGGGTTTAACCTTTTACAGACTTACATTACAGACGCCTCTTGTCAAACTTTATTGGAACTTCTGCAATACATACAAAATATACTTCTTATTGTTATTCTCTTCAATCTTCTGTTCTGTGTCATCCTATAGTGTTTTCTTACTCACCAGAAGCATCTAAATAATTAATTCCCCTTAATCATGCATTGGTTAATGCAATATTGACTCACCCCAACCTCTTTCTATCTTTGTGGCCTCCTTGTTGTTTGACAGTTTCTGCACTTCTGTGGGTGGCAAGCTTCAGACTCTTGGCACGTCATGACTTTTTTTTATATATATATTAAAAAATGAGTATTTATGTGGTCTGACAGTGCTATAATTATGCTGCACACTCTCCAAATACACTCTTCCCGTGGGCTCACCACCTGCGGGAAGAACCAATGGGGTCGGGTGCGCTGCCAGAAAGGTGGTAGTGAAGGTAGAGGGTCTCGACGGACTAGACCTGGGTGGCAGAGGCTGGCTTTGGGGACTTGGAACGTCACCTCTCTGGGAGGGAAAGAGCCGGAGCTTGTGCGGGAGGTGGATCGCTACCAGTTGGATCTGGTGGGGCTTACCTCTACGCACAGCCTTGGCTCTGGTACCTCAATCCTGGACAGGGGTTGGACTCTATTCTTCTCCGGAGTGGCCCAAGGTGCGAGGCGCAAGGCGGGAGTGGGGATACTTATAAGTCCCCGGCTGAGTGCCTCTATGTTGGAGTTTATCCCGGTGGATGAGAGGGTCGCCTCCCTACGCCTGCGGGTCGCGGGGGGGAAAACTCTGACTGTTGTCTGCGCCTATGCGCCAAACAGTAGTGTGGAGTATTCGGCCTTCTTGGAGACCCTGGATGGAGTCCTGCATAGGGCTCCTGGTGGGGACTCCGTAGTCTTACTGGGAGACTTCAACGCACATGTGGGCAATAATGGAGACACTTGGAGGGGCGTGATTGGGAGGCACGGCCGCCCGGATCTGAACCCGAGTGGTGGCTTGTTATTGGACTTCTGTGCTAGTCATGGACCGGCCATAACGAACACCATGTTCGAACATAAGGATGCTCATAAGTGTACTTGGTACCAGAGCACCCTGGGCAGAAGGTCAATGATAGATTTTGTTATCGTGTCATCGGATCTGAGGCCCTATGTTTTGGACACTCGGGTAAAGAGAGGGGCGGAGCTGTCAACTGATCACCATCTGGTGGTGAGTTGGGTCAGGTGGCCGGGGAAGCCTCTGGACAGACCTGGTAAGCCCAAACGTGTAGTGCGGGTGAACTGGGAACGTCTGGAGGAGGCCCCGGTACGGGAGGCCTTCAACTCACACCTCCGGCGGAGCTTCTCTTGCATCCCTGTGGGGGCTGGGGGCATAGAACCAGAGTGGGCAATGTTCAAAGCCTCCATTGCTAAAGCCGCGTCTGAGAGTTGTGGTCTCAAGGTCTTGGGTGCCTCAAGGGGCGGTAATCCCCGAACACCCTGGTGGACACCAGGGGTCAGGGGAGCCGTCCGACTGAAGAAGGAAGCCTTCCGGGATATGTTATCCCGGGGGACTCCGGAAGCAGTTGCAAGGTATCGACAGGCACGGAGAACTGCAGCCTCGGCGGTGGCAGAGGCAAAGCAGCGGGTGTGGGAGGAGTTCGGAGAAGCCATGGAGAAGGACTTTAGGCTGGCACCAAAGTTGTTCTGGAAAACCATCCGGCACCTCAGGAGGGGAAAGCAGGGAAGCATTCAAGCTGTATACAGCAAGGATGGGACGCTGCTGACTTCAACTGATCAGGTGATGGGACGGTGGAAGGAGCACTTTGAGGAACTCCTAAACCCGACAAATCCCCCCTCTATGGTTGAGGCGGAGCTAGAGGATGATGGGGGATCAACACCAATTTCCCTGGTGGAGGTCACTGAGGTAGTCAAACAACTCCACAGTGGCAAAGCCCCAGGGGTTGATGAGATCCGCCCTGAAATGCTGAAGGCTCTGGGTGTTGAGGGACTGTCATGGATGACACGTCACATCAACATTGCGTGGAGGTCAGGAACAGCACCTAAGGAGTGGCAGACCGGGGTGGTGGTTCCCCTCTTCAAAAAGGGGGACCGGAGAGTGTGTGCCAATTATAGGGGCATCACATTACTCAGCCTCCCCGGGAAAGTTTACTCTAGGGTGTTGGAAAGGAGGGTCCGGACGATAGTCGAACCTCGGATTGAAGAGGAACAATGCGGTTTCCGACCAGGGCGTGGAACAACAGACCAACTTTTTACTCTCTCAAGGATCCTGGAGGGGGCCTGGGAGTATGACTATCCGGTCTACATGTGTTTTGTAGATTTGGAGAAGGCGTATGACCGGGTCCCCAGGGAGCTATTGTGGGAGGTGCTGCGGGAGTATGGGGTGAGGGGGTCACTACTTAGGGCCATCCAATCTCTGTACTCCCAAAGCGAAAGCTGTGTCTGGGTTCTCGGCAGTAAGTCAAACTCGTTTCCGGTGAGGGTTGGTCTCCTACAGGGCTGCGCTTTGTCACCGATTCTGTTTGTGACATTCATGGACAGGATTTCAAGGCGCAGCCGCGGGGGAGGAGGGCTGCAGCTTGGTGGGCTTGGGATCACGTCACTGCTTTTTGCGGATGATGTGGTACTGATGGCGCCATCAGCCTGCGACCTTCAGCACTCATTGGATCGGTTTGCAGCCGAGTGTGAAGCGGCTGGGATGAAGATCAGCACCTCCAAGTCTGAGGCCATGGTTCTCAGCAGGAAACCGATGGAGTGTTTACTCCAGGTAGGGAATGAGTCCTTACCCCAAGTGAAGGAGTTTAAGTATCTTGGGGTTTTGTTCTCGAGTGACGGGAAAATGGAACGTGAGTTGGGCCGGAGAATCGGAGCAGCGGGAGCGGTATTGCAGTCGCTGTATCGCACCGTTGTAACGAAGAGAGAGTTGAGCCAAAAGGCAAAGCTCTCAATCTTCCGGTCTATCTTTGTTCCTACTCTCACCTATGGTCACGAAGGATGGGTCATGACCGAAAGAACGAGATCACGGATACAAGCGGCCGAAATGAGTTTCCTCCGGCGGGTGGCTGGCTTCTCCCTTAGAGATAGGGTGAGAAGTTCAGTCATCCGGGAGGGACTCGGAGTAGATCCGCTGCTTCTTTGCGTAGAAAGGAGCCAGTTGAGGTGGTTCGGGCATCTAGTTAGGATGCCACCTGGCCGCCTCCCTAGGGAGGTGTTCCAGGCACGTCCAGCTGGGCGGAGGCCACGGGGTAGACCAAGGACCAGGTGGAGGGATTATATCTCCATGCTGGTCGGGGAGCGCCTTGGAATCCCCCAGTCAGAGCTGGCGGATGTGGCCCGGGAAAGGGAAGGATGGGGCTCTCTGCTGGAACTACTACCTCCGCGACCCGATCGGATAAGCGGACGAAGATGATGATGATGATGATGATGACTCTCCAAACATGAATACATTTATATATGCATTGGAGTTAATATAATAGAGTTCATATAATTTACGTTGTTATTTTTGGCAGAGTTTCACTGTCTTTTGAGGGGAGGAGGTGTAGATCAGTCATATGCAAAAGGTGTAAATGGCCTTTGATATTATGATTCTAGATTGCAGATTGCAGATACAGAAATGTTGCTGTTGAGAACAAAGAACAGAATGTGGCTCCTCTGCTACCTGTGGTCTGTGTGCTATGGCTATAAACTGGGTATAAACTGCCTCAATTGTTATTGCAGATACCATAGTGTTAAGCGTGTTTTAACATAATTGAATACTTTTTTTTTGCATTGTTTCTATTTAAAAGCATGTGATATCAATTGGTGAATTTTGTGTTTAGCCGTAACGTCATAGCCTCTAATTGACATTGAGTTGTGTTTGTTTGTGTGGGGGGGTCTTTGTTTAGAAGTGTCGGTGAGTTTTGAAAGAGACTCCTCAGTGACCTACACCTTCCAGGAGCCCTTCTCAGTCATGCAGAACCGAAGCTTGCAGGTTTCCGGCGTGTCCAGAGAAAGCAACAGGGCCATAGAGAATATGGCCTTCAGCTTCATCACCTCCCAGAGCCCTGCCTTGCTGCTCGCTGTCAGCACTTTTAGCCAACAGTACATTGCTGTCATCCTGGCAAAAAACGGTACGCAACTCCTTATAGACACACACAAAATACTGTTTGGAATTGGTAAAGAAGACAGTCTCACATTTTTCTCAAAAGTAAAAAGGGGAATTTTGATTGTCCCCATTTTACAGAGATAAAAATAAACCAGTTTCACAATTGTCTGGAACAGCAGTAAAAGCAAAATGCAATCCTTTTTCAATAAAGGGACCACATCATAATACCAAGTTATTAGCCATATTAGGAATGTTCGAAACGAAAATAGGATTTTACCCCTTGACAGATAGAGCCCGTTCAGCCATGCTTATAAGCCCATTGTGCCTTTTCCATAAGAGAAACCTGAGCGCAGAGGATCACTCACCTTAGACCCCTAAGCTGACAGACTCTTGCTAAATCCAAACCTCCCAGCATCACGTTGAATGACACCCCTGTTATCCAAAGTAGGGCTCTTTTAGGCTCTTGTGTTCCATCTGAGTGTTTATTTGAGGCAGGCCTTTGTTAATATTGAAGTATTGTGAGGACACTTCATCCATGGTAATCTTCATCCACACAGGCCCTGTCAAGACTCAACGAAAACACAACAGAAAGCCCTCCACCAACTGAGTCTGAATTCTAATATTGACCCAGCTCCACTTGATAATGCAAAGCTCTCTGCTTCTGTGGTGTTGTGTGTGTGTGTGGGAGGAACACTGAGTGCATATTGACATACTCAATACAGGGCAAAGAGCTCAGGGTATCTCCAGAGATAAATATTTATAAATCTAAAGAGATAGAAGCTGACATTTCAATAGAGGTCTATTTAGAAATGACCTGCCAACTCTCTTTATTGTACTGTGCAAAGTATTAACTTTTAACAGACACAAGTTTCCTAATTGCTTTTGGTTGAAAGCTGCTGGCTTTAACATATGCTTGCAAATGAATGTAAATGACACTGTCTTATGTTAGGAAAAACTTGTTTCAAGCCTTTTTGCTTTTTAAATCAATACACATCTTTTCGATAGTCTTTCTGGTATTATATATACATCGGGGTATCAAAAAAAAACATCAACAAAGAGAATCCTCCAGAGGATATCATTTGAGATTTCCCAAACTCTGTTTTGGGATGGACCTCGATTTCCAACCCATGGCCGTTTTCAGCCCACCATTATTTTATGGGGTGTCCTATAGGGAGTCTTCAGATCTGGTACCGCCTTCACCTGGATAGGACACCTGATGTGTTCAGCCCAAGACTCGGCAGCTTAGCAGATGGACGCCTCCACCGCATCAGAATACACCGCGAGAGAAAAGACGTCTACGTACAGGTGAGATTTGCATCAACAATAGTGAAGGCTTGAAAGCACTTAAAAGTGCTACAGCAGAAACCAGATACCATATTCTCTATGGCCCAGTTGCAGCAGATACCATTCGGATAATTTAGTCGAGAACATAATACTCAATCCATAATATATTGAAATCTGCAATGAGGTTTGGATTTCTTGTAACCGTCTTATTATTTGATTATTTTCCACTCAAATAGATCGACCAAGACATTCACAGAAAGTACACCCTGCCATCTGATGCAGAATTGATCTTAATCAGGTCCTTGACATTAGGCAAAGTCATCGGTAAGTATTTTCATAATTTCCAATTATGAACTATATCTCATAAAAGCCAAAAGGTAATTTAGTGTAACCATGGCTGAATTATAAACATCCATTTTTATCTTTCTAGTGAGATGGAATTTGATTATATTTGCATGTCTACATGTCCCCGTTGTTATTTTACTGGAATACATTTCTGCATGATTGCAAACATTTTCCCGCAGTATCTTTATTAACAATCACAGAAGAATTTTGTTTGCTTTTTTTTCCTTGCCTTCCTCTGCTGTTTTCTCATAGACATTTACATCTTCTGTAGCCAAGTAATGTAATTTTGTGGAATGATCTGAATTGGCATACAAAACTGCTGGCATAGAGAAATAGATTACATTTAGAACACAAATGATTATGGCCCAAAAACTGTGGTCGTCTTTTCGCCAGATGATTACAACAGAACATAATGAAACTAAAGGAATTACCTCAGTTCAAACACGATGAGAAACATATGGTTATCTAATAAATACAAATAAAGAGCCACTGCTTTTCAAGCATGACGCTAGCAAGTGAGCCTTTGTTATAAATATCTAGACAGTTTTGTTGAAGTTAACAATGTTATAAATACCTGAGTAGCTAAATCTAAGACACTATCAAAGTCATAACTAACCTGTATTCAGCGTAGAACTTTGCACCAACAGGTTAACAATAGGCTATCTCGCAATTTTAAAAAGTAGCCTTTCAATATGTGCAGCTTGCAGCGTATACCTTTGCATAAGTGCAGTACTGCACAGACCATAAGCTACGGTACTACCGTTTCTTATGCAACATGATATCATGGGTATTGCAGGGGCTTGGCACCATGGCGCTAGCGCGCTACCGGTCAATCGTGCAACCCTAACAAAAGTTGTCCAAAGACGGACAACTAGTGAACCGGCAACAGGGTCATGGGCGCCCAAGACTCACTGATGTGCGTGGGGAGAGAAGGTTAGCCCGTCAGGTCCGATTCCACAGAAGAGCTACTGTAGCACAAATTGCTGAAAATGTTAATGTTGGATATGATAGAAAGGTGTCAGAACAGTGTATTGCAGCTTGCTGCTTAGCCGCAGACCAGTCAGAGTGCCCATGCTGACTCCACCACTGAAAGTGCCAACAATGGGCACGTGAGCGTCAGATCTTGACCATGGAGTATTGGAAGGTGGCCTGGTCTGATGAATCACGTTTTCTTTTACATCATGTGGATGGCCGGGTACGTGCGCATCGTTTACCTGGGGAAGAGATGGCGCCATGATGCACTGTGGGAAGAAGGCAAGCCACCAGAGGCAGTGTGATGCTCTGGGCAATGTTCTGCTGGGAAACCTTGGGTCCCGGCATTCATGTTGATGTTACTTGTGACACGTGCCACTTACCTAAACATTGTTGCAGACCAAGTACACCCCTTCATGGCAGTGGAATTCCCTGATGGCATTGGCCTCTTTCAGTAAGATATTGCGCCCTGTCACACTGCAAAAATTGTTCATGAATGGTTTGAGGAATATGACAAAGAGCTCAAGGTGTTGATTTAGCCTCCAAATCCCTCATATCTCAATATGGTCAAGCATTGTGGGATGTGCTGGTACAACAAGTCTGATCGATGGAGGCACTATCTTACGACTTACAGGACCTGCTTACAGGATTTTCTGCTAACGTCTTGGTGCCAGATACCACAGGATACCTTCAGAGGTCTTGTGGAGTCCAGGCCTCAACGGGTCAGAGCTGTTTTGTTCGCAGAAGGGGGACACACACAATATTATGCAGGTTGTTTTAACGTTGTGGCTGATGTGTATATATATATACAGTGTATATATATATATATATATATATATATATATACATACACATGTATACAGTATATGCATATAAAGATTATGTATTTGCGCTTCCTGTAACTTGCAATCATTGTGTTTAGAGGAGTACCCAAAATAGTGCACATTCACAACTCAGCAGTAGAGCGTTTGTGTCTGTTACTGTATGCTTGTTGGATTACTGGTCAGAGCCTGTTTGTTTGTTTATTTGTTTTTCCTTTTTTGGGTTCCCATTATATATATATAATATAATTGAATATATTTCAAACATCTTTATGTAAAAAAAAGAAATCTCATATGCACTTGTATTTTTCTTACCATATGAGCCTCTGGCGTTGGAGATGTGGATCATGTGTCATGCAGAAGGGTGAAAGGTTGTGTTGGGCTGCATCCTCTTACACAGTCGGTGCCATGGAGGCTATCCTGCTTATTTGGACGGTTTCATGAATTGTATTTGTTGATGACGCTCTGTACTTAATATCCTGTATGACATATGCAAATTCAAAGGGTAATTTGTCAATTTATGATTTTTTTTATATATGACCATAACACCAAAACACCTAAATATGTGGTTTGTTTTGTTAAGGAGTACTTACTAACATATATACATAAATGTATGTATCTGTTCCTACCTACCAGGAAGGGAGAATTTTGATGATGAGGTCATGCATGCAGGATCAAAGGGTTTCACAGGCTGCCTGTCGTCTGTACAATTCAACCATGTGGCTCCTCTGAAAGCAGCTCTTCTCAACCGGGGCAGCTCATTGGTCAGTGTACGCGGGCAAATGGTTGAGTCCAATTGTGGGGTTCTGGCAGACACTAAATCTTCACATCCACTCTCAGGTACGGGTTCCTTACCAACAGAACAACAGATACTGTCCTCTCACAGCCACACTGTTCGACTTACAATTCATTGCGAATGTTTACGTTCTTGCTTCTAGCTTTCAGATTCATTATAACACGTCATGCTCAAATGAACAAGTTGAAACAACAAAGACGAGATACCTTGCAGTTATTATAAGTTCTGTTTATCATGGTTTTCACAGATACCGAAGTGTGTTATTTATTGTGTTACGCACAACGTGTTGAAATGAACATTCATCGGCAGCACAGCTCTTGCAGTCATTACTGAGACTTAATGAATTAGCCTGTTTTCCGTTTCTGTTTTCCCCAGATCAAGCTGCAAAGGGAAACAAAGATAAGGAGCCGCATGGTAATGATATCCGTAATGACTCGGCCGTAATAGGAGGTACGTCACTCGCTCTTTGCCAACATGTTGTTGGATAGTTCTACAGAATAGGTCCCAGCTGTGTGTTGCTTCTCAGTCTCTCTTCTTTAATTTGTCTTTTTATTTGTCAAAATGTCAGGAAACATTCAAAATGATGGATTTAACATGCATGCAGTATACCTGTAAATGGTGGCTAATAAAGTAATATTACTTTGCATAAGTGAAAGAGGTGTAGTTTTAACATATACTTTTTGGCAACATTAATGTGTATTATTATTATTATAAAAGAATGTGACAGAGGCTTTAAACCTTATATTTTTTCTTCAGACTGAGGTAAAATAAAACACCTTCCCTGCAGTCAAGTAAGATGTCTGTTCTCCCTCCTCCTCAGGTGTGGTCACCGCAGTGGTTTTTATCACCCTCTGCATTCTGGCAGTGATGACGCATTTCCTGTACCAGCAGCGGCAGACCCAAAGAAGCGCCAGCCTCAAGGAAAAGGAGCGCAGACACAGCCTGGAAACAGCTTACCGGGCAGAGCTGCACCTTCACAGCTCAGTCAGGGACAACATGAAGGAATACTATATCTGACAGCAGTCCTCAGCCATGCCTTCTAGCCATTGCTTACCTCTCCTCTGTTTTGTCCAGCTGTCTGCACAGGATGAAGTCCTTGGCCTTTCCGGGCCAAGGTAAAAATGTAGAGATCATTCTCCTATTGACAACTCTGGAGAGATGGGTAACCCCCAACCCCCCAACCCTACTTCTGTGTAGATACTCAGTAGGACAGGGCATGTAGCTGCAATAATAATGTTGCTCTGTTGGCCCCCAAATGCTAGTTAGGGGAGGGAGATAGTGCCATAGGAGAAAATGGGTCTAGTGCAATGATTCGAATGTATCCTGTGGGGAACCAGCCAGGGAACCAGGGATGCCTCCGACGAGAGGCACTAAAAAAAGATAAAAGTCATCATCTAAAGAACAAAGGAAGCGATGGACATGGGTATGGAATTGGGTAGTTGGTAACAACAAGCCAAGCAGGCAATTCCCATTACATGGCGACGGCACTGTAAGAATTAAATGGTTTTGAGTCTTTGGACTGGTGCGTTGAACAAACATCTGTCAGAGCCACACTTTGAGGCAAATGTATTTGTCGGCACAATCAATGAGTTAATACTGCTGAGATGTTTAATTATACTACATTCAATTAGCAGACTGTTGGTCGGTTGTAGTTGTTATGTGGTGGGAAAAGGATAATGCAACTGGTTGAGTCGATATTTGAAGATTACTTGACGGTTGCAGAAATATGAATTTATGAATTTCTTTGCGAGTTGTTAAGTTGCTTTTCAGTTTGGACTTGACTGAGCTTAACTGTTCTTGGAAGTGGTGCACACATGTTGGAATGATTGCATCTCCACTAACAGAATATCCAATCAAATCTCAGATATGCAGCTGGTCAAAGTTTAGTGTGCATTTTAAACCACATAATGTCTGGGTTGTACATTATATTATGTTACCCTCCTTATTTTTGTTTGTGTCTTGTGTGTTTCCTTTGTCTTACAAAAACTTCCAACAATGCTAATTAAATTTGTTTTCATTTTGTATTTCATTTCTATTTACTTATTACTGACCTATGACTTTCACAGAATATATTTTTCTGTGAGCGGATGAACCACAAAATAATTACTCAATCACGGTGTTTAAAAGTACCCATGGGGAAGATGCTAAAGCAAACAAAGTCCATAGATTAACAGGTGGGTAAGATGTGCTGTGAGTTTGCAGAGTGAGAGAATGTGGCAAGATGTTCACACAGAAGAATGGAAAAGCATAAATCTCAAGGGTTCCTGTCACATATATGCAGGGCAAAAGTTTAGTCATGTTTACAAAAATATGGGAAATATATATATATATATATATAGTTGCAACATTTGATGAAGGTATTTTAATTCCAAATGCATTTTCCCACAGTACAGTTGAGAATGGGTTCATCTTGTAGAGAGCCTTTCATGTACAACACACAATCACAATATTGAGGGAGAGTAATGAAATGATTGCCTGAAAACGTGTTTTCTTTCCAATTAAAGTGTCCTTGACAACGAGATACAAATAACCTCTGAGACTCAGACCTTTTTTGTACTCGTGATGATATTGTGGGTAGCATGTTTTTCATGGCTACACTTGTACAAGTATAACATAAATATATGTTTAATAAAATCAGACATTCTTTTTGAAAAACAAATAATCCTCCATAGTGATTTTATAGTGTGCAATATTTCTCTATCAATCTCCGTCTGTCTGCCTGTCTGTCTTTTTCTTTGCCTACATCTCTCTTGGTAAGGATGTTTTAATGGTAAAAAAAATGACTGTCCAAACACTGTTTTAAAAAAATACGAATGACCCTTACTAAACTGAATTTAGACTTCCTCTTATCATATTTATGGTAAATGGGGAATAAAATGACATTTGACCTAATTACATCTCAGTCAAGGGGTTTAATTGCTTTGAGCTAAGCCTGCAGGTGTGGAAAATTGTATTGTGGCTCTAAATTAATTGCTTACTGCAGCATTTGATCCTGACAAGGTTGGTCTAAAGCAGCATACAGTAGAGGTTGCTATTCCAATTAGATGTTCAATTAAATTTATTCATTTGAATTGTACTGCTGTTTTGCTCCACTGTTGGAGGGCTGGTTGTTCAATAGCAGTCACCTGCCAAGCTTGCCAACTACCAGTTAGCCAAGTATACTTTGTACTTTCACTCTGATTGCCTACAGTATGCAACTTTATCTTTCTATGGAATGGACAAAATATCTATTTAGGAAGAGGAGAGAATAACCGCATGCATGCTAAATGTAGTGCACTGGCAGGACAATATGTTGTTGGTTGTTCTATGATTCAGTGTCTGTCAAAATCTAAGAGAAAGCCATCATCCATGTTTCAGATTTCTTACATTTTTTGTATTTTGCTAGCATGAACAGTATAGGATGTTCACATTTAAAGTCAAGCCACCCCACTACATAATCCAAACCATCTGTCCGTTACAAGCACGAGTCACAATGAACTCCTGGGAGGTCTACACATTTGCTCAGTTTTAGGATCTAATACTATTCCTCCGATTGCAATTTTTTTGTCTCCCTATTGTGACTGACGAAACATTGTCTTTCATTAACGTGTTTGTTTTCGTGTTCGCAACATGTTTTAGTATGTCATTATGTTTATGGCTAAGTATTTTCTGCTACTCCAAAATTCTGGACAGTAGTTGCACCTCCAAATTTAGCCCCCCTGTACCAGTCAGACGAGGGTCACAAACATGGGCATTGCTCTGACAATTATCTACCTCCTTTGTGGACTGGGTTTAACTTTGACCAAGAAAAGTTATTTGATGACGTCATTACTTGTCTCTTTTCAGTTGGCACAACTAATTCTGGGTATTTGTTTCCCTCTTTTCCGGGATCTGTTCATCTTTCCAAGAGCATGATAACAATGGTTTCATAGATCTGCACTTGAAAATGAGTTAAAGAAAAGTCACTATACTTTAATTCAAAACCTAGCATCTCATACTAGGTGTTTTTTTGGTTTAAAATTGAGCTCAAAGAACAATACAAAAGGAAATAGGGATTTAGTTCCATCCTGGTCTTGGAAAAATAGAAATACTTAACTTAAGCCTTTATTCTTCTATGTATTGTATTAGAGTTAAACTTCTCAGTAAATTGTTGAAATAACTAAAATATCCCATTTCTTAAGTAAAAAAATGTTTTGGTTTATAATGTTTGTGATCAACATCTACTTAATATTAAGAGAGGGGTACCTGAGTCTAGAATAGTTCTATGGTAACATTTAAAATGAATTGGTCATAAACCAAGCCACTGCACTCCCACAGCTAAGAAATGAAAAGGAGCAACAGCTGGTCAAAATGAAACCTGCCACTCCAGGACCTTGAAATGCTTTTTACGGGGCCACTCCTTCGTTGCCCGAGCGGTATGTTTGGGATCATTGTCATGCTGGAAGACCCAGCCACGTTCCATCTTCAATCCTCTCACTGATGGAAGGAGGTTTTGGCTTAAAATCTCACGATACATGGCCCCGTTCATTCTTCCCTTAACACGGATCGGTCGTCCTGTCCCCTTTGCAGTAAAACAGCCCCAAAGCATGATGTTTCCACCCCCATGCTTCACAGTAGGTATGGTGTTCTTGGGATGCAACTCAGCATTCTTCTTCCTCCAAACACGACGAGTTGAGTTTTTACCAAAAAGTTCTATTTTGGTTTCATCTGACCACATGATATTCTCCCAATCCTCTTCTGGATCATCCATATGCTCTCTGGGCAAACTTCAGACGGGCCTGGACATGTACTGGCTTAAGCAGGGGGACACGCCTGGCACTGCAGGATTTGAGTCCCTCTCGGCGTAGTGTGTTACTGATGGTAGCCTTTGTTACTTTGGGCCCAGCTCTCTGCAGGTCATTCATCAGGTCCCTCCGTGTAGTTCTGGGATTTTTGCCCACCGTTCTCATGATCATTTTGACCCCACGGGATGAGATCTTGCGTGGGGACCAGATCGAGGGAGATTATCAGTGGTCTTGTATGTCTTCCATTTTCTTACAATTGCTCCCACAGTTGATCTATTCACACCAACCTGCTTGCCTATTGCAGATTCACTCTTCCCAGCCTGGTGCAGGTCTACAATTTTCTTCCTGGTGTTCTCGACAGCTCTTTGGTCTTGGCCTTGGTTGAGTTTGGAGTCTGACTGTTTGAGGCTGTGGACAGGTGTCTTTTATACAGATGACGAGGTCAAACAGGTTCCATTAATACAGGTAACGAGTGGAGGACAGAAGAGCTTCTTAAAGAAGAAGTTACAGGTCTGTGAGAGCCAGAAATGTTGCTTGTTTGTGGGTGACCAAATACTTATTTTCCACCATCATTTACAAATAAATTCTTTAAAAATCCTACAATGTGATTTCCTGGATTTTTTTTCTCATTTTTGTCTCTCATGGTTGAAGTGTACCTATGAGGAAAATTACAGACCTCTCTCATCTTTCTAAGTAGGAGAACTGGCACAATCAGTGGCTGACTAAATACTTTTTGGCCCCACTGTACCTGCATGATGAAGCGCTTTATCATGTGATAAGACTATTTGTGTAAGTAAGACTTCTTAATTATACTTGAGTTGTACATCTTGTCTAGTGTTTGTTCCAGGAAACCAAAGCTTAAATTCAAAGAGAAATAAAGGAATACATTTTTTTTATGTAATTACCTGTAAATATATGATTTCCTCACAGTTGATATGTCAAAGAGATACCCTCTGCAGACAGGCAATTATTTGGCCTGGTATAAAACCTAGTTAAAGCAAGTAAACCTGAGACATGCATTGAATATATAATTTGTAGCACTTCGAACACTTGTACTTAACAGAAACGTCCCTTTATACATCTAAGTAATTACCAACAAGGTCTTTTCAATTGTATAAAGCTGGTATGCACTTGTCAGCTGTGAATAGTATGGTTAAAATTGTGAAAGTAGATCATTTTTCCCCATAGCTAAGTGATTGTAGTCCCCTGCCTCTTGAATTTATGTGTTTTGTCTGCAAATCCACAAATTCACTGCAAATCATGCTTTATGGTATGTTGAATATTACTGTATCTGACTTCACAATCTTTAAGCTTTAATGTTGAGAGTTTTAGTTGTACAATTCCCAATCTAGTTGCATCGAGTCAAGGCAAACCAAATCAGGCTTTGCAGTTCCATATCCAATTATCTCAAAAGACACATAAAGATTACCAAACCTGTGATTTCAGTATATCACAGCGTCCTGAGTGCTCATCAAATGAATGGTATTGAGGGTTGGAGAGCAGATCGATAATATGTTGCATACAGCCTTGTCTGTGTTGTAACATCAAGAACAGATGTCTAGAAGAATACATTTTCTCCGTAATAAACTAATTGTTATTGTAAAGATGTGGTATAGTGAATGGGGAATTTGACAAGTATTTTTACACCCACTGCTACAACAGCATAACGACTACACAATATTCAGCATGGAACCTGACAATTTTTTCCCGTAGGTGTTTTAATTCCATGTCATTACCTTAGGCTAAGACAGAGCCGTGTTGGATTTCAAGCTGTAAATTGAAAATCCCTGGTTTTCTTGTTGAACGTAACCTACCTGGGGATTTACAAGCACCACAGCCAATATTTGTCAAACAATTGTTCTGTTCTGTGCTATGTTGGAAGCAGCAGGATTCCTATCAAACATTACAATGGCCATCAAATTGACTGAACTTTTTTTTGTTTATGTGTATACCTTTTATCGCAGTTTATTACTTTCACAGCCAATTTCTCTCCACACTTGTCGAATGTACGGGTATCTGACTTCTAAAGAAGAACGTTTTGCACTTTTGAAACTTTTCAACATAAAACAAGGGATGAAAACATAAAGAGACAAAATCTCCATAACATCTGTAGAACAAAAGTAGAAAGAAATGAAAGACTGATCGTTCTGCTCATGCACAACAACATAACATTTACTGTGTAGTAAGTAAATAGTAAATACAGGCAAAATTGACAGTGCTTTTTTTACTTTGCGTAATTTGCTTGTATTTTTGAGATATAAAAAAATATATATTTTAAAACTAACAGGTAGCTTTGTAATATTTTTTGTTTTTGTCCCGTCCATCACCAATGTTTAGGTCTGTCGTTTTTTTTTTTTTAACAACAGAATTAGACATTTGTTAGATAGACCACTGATGTTTCACACAAATAGGTAAGAGGAAGTGAAGCACAGCTGTAATTACAAACTGAATTAGACTGAATGAATTATCCAATTATAAACAATTACATGGTTGATTAACAAACCAAAGCTAGAATGAAAGCCTGTGGCTTAGTATATAAAACATTATTCTCTGTGGCTTATGACATGAACAATTGGAAATAATGACAATTATTAAATTCTGCATTACAGCAAGCCTATCAAATAAACTTTCAACCAGTTCTTTGAACAGCAGGATTTAGCTTTACTAAAGTTTAACAAACTTCAAAACGTGTGTAAGTGTTGTCTAGTCAAAAGATTTTAATGACATTCATGCATTTCTTTCAGATTGGAATGAGTGTCTGTCGTCCAATTAGATGTTTTTGTTCATTTTAATGGATGAATCTTAAGGATATAATTAAACAGTTTCAAAGAGATTGATCACTTAGTGATTTTACTGCACTGCACTGAACTCTCTAATGGCATAATAAAAGGTATTGTCTTTGTGACCCCTTTGATAAACTGTATTAATACCACTTTCAAATCAATGGAATGGCAATAACATAAAATGATAACATATCGGCAACTGCAACCTATAATAGTGTCTCTATCTTTCTCCCTCCCTGTCTACTGTTTTATATGTATGGGGAACTGAACTGAAAATACAACAGATAACAAAATATCCCTGTTGTTTGTTCTCTTAATCGCATTGTTTGGTGGCAGTGTATTTGATTTGCAGCCTAAAATACAACACACAACACATAATCCTCTCCAGAGTTTCTCAGTGTCTGAAGTCATTGACACCACAATATATTGTGCAATCCTTACACACTTTTAGACTCACATTTGATGTAGCGGTAGCAGGGCGGTTCAACATAAACCAATTTGTATTGCACAGTCCATACACATATAGGCAGATCTTAGTTCTTTACATGAGGCGAACAGGCAGAAACAACGTGGTCTTGTCTCTTACTGTGGTAAATGTTGTAACTTGTGTACGTTGCCTGTTGTTTTGACTGTTTTTGTTTTGTGTAAGTATGCAAGTGCAGGTGGTTTGTTTTTCTTTCTTTTGCTATATTGTCTCCACAGTACAGCATTTCTATATCCATCATGAAACTTTCAATTGTAAGAGGTTCTGCAAGTCATCAGACGTAATGCCTGTGCTGTTAAAGTAGCAATAGACTTTTGACTGTGTGCAAAGACATTTTTCTCTCTCTCTTTCAAAGTGTCCTAATGTATTTTGCAGCAAGGGGCTTACAGAGAATTCCATGCTGAATCGATTTAGCTCAACCGACACGCTGGGCTTTTCTTTTTCTCCCACCAAATATCTGGGTTATTCTTTAGAGTCTATTCATATGGCTTACTTTTTGAGAGAAGAGGACCTGGTATAGCGTCATGTTTTTTCGCTCTGACTTAATTGCATGGATGAATAGAATATCTTGTAGCAATCAATGGGTATCGATCAACCCCCCAGAAATGCTTTCACTTTTGCTTTCACATTGTAGAATGGATGCACTTAAGGAGTGTTTGGTTGTAAGTGTGATGAAGAAAGAGAAAACCTGATATTGCATTTTAGACTTCTGTGCTGTGGTTGGCCTTAAACACGACCTCCACGGTGGGTAGCGCAAGCAACATCTTTTTGGTACAAAGTGTGTGCTGTGCTGCCAAATAATAAGACATTACTTGGTTCTTCCAATTCAGCACGCATTGTCCTTTATTTTTGTGCGTACCAGTCTTGGTCAAATTTCTGTTTACAATTCCCTTGTAAATTCAAACAAAATCTCCAATGTTTGGTCAAACTTAGTTTGTATTTAAGGATGAATTATTTCTATTTCAACAAAAAATAAAAGAGAAAATTTGGTAGCCGAGCTTGGTCTCATTAACTTAAAATAAACCTCGTCCTTTTGGAATGAATGAACTTCCTGCACCTTCACACTGACAGCTTAGCTCCATGACCTTATTTTTTTTCTGGGGGGGGGGGGGGGTCATCACAGTTCTAGAGACCTATTACCTTCAACCATGTCCCAGTTTTAATAATCACAGATTAAAATAGCACACCAAAATGGCCTGGTCATCTCAAGACTTCACGATGGCAGGCACAAATTCAACCAGTTTTAGAGAAAGCAAAGCAAAGCCAAAGAATCAATTAATCTACATTACGACTCTTAGGAATGTGTTATATTCTTTGAAGGCATTATTTTGTTTACTATACTATACATAGATATAATCTGCTTGACCAACTAAGAGTTCATTTTATTCTCTCTCTCTCTCTCTCTCTCTCTCTCTCTCTCTCTCTCTCTCTCTCTCTCTCTCTCTCTCTCTCTCTCTCTCTCTCTCTCTCTCTCTCTCTCTCTCTCTCTCTCTCTCTCTCTCTCTCTCTCTCTCTCTCTCTCTCTCTCTCTCTCTCTCTTAGCAGTGTGGTCCTTCTAGGTCTCCTGCCATGAAACCCACTTTCATTGAGGGGGCAACGGAGTCAGTTGAAACGGTCTTACCTTGTGTGTGGAGGTCAGACTGATTCTGTTTGACATTTGACGCATTTCTTCCTTCACCATTTGAACAGTACAGTATTCAATTCAGTTTTCTCCTTTGGCCATGTTACTGGGGGCTGGACTAAAGTGCCATAGGCCTCAAGCTTTATTAGCGTTGCCAGGAACAGCAAGGTCCCAGATACATTTTTATGCAAGGAATTTTCAAGTTTGACTTACCATCCTATGTCAGATCTCATCAGACAAGTCTTAGATTTTCTTTATTTCTTTCTTTCCTCTTTGCTCATACAAGGGCACTATAACATAGAAAAAAACTCTATTCGAACCGGTTGCATACGTGACTTTTATGTTGCAGGTACCTGCTGTTCAGTTTTACTATGGTCAGTATGTGCTAAAGACAATTGATTCTTTTACACTGCTGGAACAAATTCAAGACTGGAATAAAGAAACGGTTCAGAATACTAACATAAAATCATCTTAGTTCTGTAATTACAACTGCAATATTACATTAGCACTGGAATGTAGAAAAAAAAACTGTACTAACATAATGCAATCGACATGCTGAGCTATCAGATTAATACCATGGCTAGATTGGGTTGCATGGTGAAACCACCATGAAATTAGATTTCAGTGGGGCGGGTCCGGTGAAATTGAGTGGCTTTTGACACCCAGGTTTCAGACAGCTTCAATGTCCCTTTTTTTACTCAACTGTCGTTCCCCTTATGTCATAGCAGCCCAAACCTTTTCTGGGTTATCTTTGGGCTTTATGGGCTATTAAATGGCCTTGAAAGTAAACCAAGATCCTTTGTCAAAAACAGCATTAGACTGCCTACTGTCATCTAAGATGTTGGACTCAGCAGAATTTTACAAACCTGGAATCATTTTGTTGATGGGGCTATGCGCACTGGAATACTTCTGCGCTGGCATTTTAGTTAACATTCGTGGATATTCACGGTGTACCCTTTTAGAAAGCCTTATAAAAATGTCACATGTTCACTGTTTCAAATCCAGGTGTAACTCCCCGTAGCAAACTGCATCAGCCTTCTAGCCCAGCAAAGGTAACATTGTAAAACATGTTCTATTTAGAGATACTCTGTATTCTACCAGACATTTTCGGTGGCCATTATGCAGCATGGTTAAAAACAATTATAAAGAATGCACATGTACAAGGTATCCTTCCATCCTATAGAAAAAATATATAATGGCCTCACCTACCAAGGTGGACAGACTGTTTTCCAATAACATCAACTCTGTTTTAGATTACTGGTTATACTCCATTTAACTTTCATTACCAAAGATGGATGTTGTGTGGTTCAATAGCCACTCAGTTTGTCCCTTGACTTATGGAAATCTTTAAAAGTACATGGACTGTACATCCCAGCGATGTTATAGGCCTGTGGCAGTACACTATGTAAGGCTACAAAAAATACAATTAAAACAATCAAATCTCTTTACATTTCATAAAACAAGAGAAAGTCATTATCAACATCACAATAAACTTTGCAAAGGCAGGAAAAAGCAAATTTGATGAAATCTCTTTGTTGTTGTTTCATGTTAATTGGGGTATTGACTTGCTTAAATTAATTGGCCACCCACTGTCAGCTTCCATAGATTGAATCGCTAACACCCACAAGCCATGCCAAAAAGCAAATTGAAGTAACGCTATAGATTTTTGTTTATTATGTCAGGAACCATTAATTTGCAAACTACTTAAGAGCATTAATAACTGAAACTTGGCAAGTGAAAAGAAAGAAAGAAAGAAAGAAAGAAAGAAAGAAAGAAAGAAAGAAAGAAAGAAAGAAAGAAAGAAAGAAAGAAAGAAAGAAAGAAAGAAAGAAAGAAAGAAAGAAAGAAAGAAAGAAAGAAAGGGCAAGCCTAAGATCGCAGAAATAAAAAAATCAACCAATTTCACGTGTGATGGCAAGAGAATCAGATTTCACACTGTCTGCTTTGTGGCTTTCAAACCGGGAATCTTGAACAAGGAAGGTCGCAGACCTCGTGCTTTTGTGTCAATTAGTATGAGGGGACATGGAACTGGCATTTTGATCTGTACGGTGCTTTCATTAGTGGCCATTGGAGCAGAAATGTTATTTGCCATTGACGCGTTCTCATTTGTTCTTATGAACTATGTTTACATGTTCCGTTTAAGAATCTAATCTCGTCTTTAACGCTTAGCAATATTAATTTCAAAAGCTGTTCAAAGTAACTATTCAGGTATATCAATGCTCCATCTTTACTAATCTTTACATGTACAAACTGAAGTGTTTTGCAGCTTAAAAGTTCTTTGCATAGCATGTGCAACTCAATCCCAGCAAATCCTTGAGATATGTTAACTCATTCATCAGCATTCAACAGCATTCAGGAGCAGGTGTGCTGGTGAACAGGACACAGCTATGCTAATGTTGTTCATTGCTAGATGATATGAGTAGGACGGTCTAATCACCATGTTTTTCAGCACCACTTATGGCAAAAGAGAAGTGTTTCTGTGTTGGTGAAATCATTAACGGAAGGAAGAGGTCTCCCAAAGAGCCCAACTGATTGGCTGGTGGATCGATGAGAGGCGTTTCACGCAGTGAGGAAAGAAACGGGCCCAGAGGTGTAAGCTAGGTCCCAACGGGAGCTCAATCAATGACACACTGTCAGCCTCCCCTGGACAACATGTACTGTATTAGAGCTACTCCCAGACTGTTGTCCCTGACAACCTTCTATGTTGTTTAGCTTGGAGATATTTCATGTCAAAGGCATAGAAAGTAAAAAAAAATTAAGTAAAGAAATACAATCTAGAGTGCTGCTCTCCAGAACGTGGAGATATTGTTTGGATAGGTTGTTCCAAAGTGTAATTTAAAACATCTTGGGACGCTCAATAAATATGGTTTAAGATGTGTTTGTAACGGTGTCTTCTTATTCTCAAATACATACGGTCAGATTTTTTGTTAAAGCAGCCAGAGTGCACCAAAATATATCGGAATTATCCTAGCTGATACTTATCGCAAGCCCGGAACATGAGGTTTACATCTCAGTGAGTGCATTCATTTAAAAACTAAAACAATTACAATTGTCATGACTATTTATATTGCTCTTAGCCGGGGTACCGCATATTTATTGGGTTCACGAGACATGCACTTACACACACACACACACACACACACACACACACTCACGCACGCACGCACGCACTGCGCATCAGGAGCAATTTACTGGGATTGAATCACATGTATTATAAACAAGCTAATTGATTTGAATAAGCTATTCCAGGTCATACCTCATGAGATTTTTCTTTGCGTCTGTGACTAAGTGCCGGGGTGAAAGGGACTCCTGCAGCTCCCAGGGCCCCATAGCTCACAAATGAAAGGTTTCACACTCACCTCTAGCATCCCTGTCCTCTACAAGCCAAATGCTCCTTTCTCTCTTCAGCCAGGAAGCAGAATGATATGAATGGCTTTGGTGATCACTCTACTGTGCAAAACAATCTGATGCAAGGACGGAGAAGGTTTCCGAACAGAACATTTAAAATAAATGGGAAAGAAAACCATGTTTTTCTTTTTCAATCTCTCTTGCTCTGAATAGATGTGTGGCCTGTGAGTGAAGAATCTGCCGAGCCAGTTGTTTTTTCACAGTTTTTCCACCACAGTCACTGAATTTCCCTGCTAGCTCAACTGTTCTCTCTCCATTGATGTTTGTGCGACGATTGAAGGAAATTTCCACATCTGTGATTAGCACTGCACCTTGTTTTGCTAAAAGCCGTGTTTTAACAAGACCAGAGTCCCACAACCAAAAGCATGCTGGGGAAAGCAAACATGGCAGTGTAGTTGGTTTAAGCACGATGGGCGAAGCTCAGACATGGCTTACTGAACAGCAGATTTATTACCATAGCTCTGCAATTTACCCTATCCTCTGCTGATTAAACGCAACAGCCCCCCAAAAAATGATAATGGGTGTTCTTAATGGCGTCAGAGATAGGAGGGGATATCAGTCTAGGGGGCATACACTTCACTCACACACAAACACACACACACACACGCACACACACACACACACACACACACACACACACACACACACACACACACACACACACAAAACATCACACTTAAACAAAATGTACCTGTACTTACTGTTGGCGCATGGTTTTCCATTCGTGGCTGGTAATAATGCAAACCATAACTTACCGTCCCCATGGACCGAGGCAGCATCAACACAATACACAGTGTGTGGAGTGCATGCTGCTAATATTTACACAAACAAACACTAATAGCTCTGTGCTCACACGAGCCCTCCTACATTCCGCAGAATCAACCTCATGATAACGCTCTCTGTCTATCACACACACACACACACACACACACACACACACACACACACACACACACAGCTATGCAAACAAAGACTCTCTTTTCTGTTCACTGACCCCAGGCAGCGGCATTTGTATGCCGTTCCCCCAGGCGCAAACAAGTGTACACACTTACACACAAACACCAGTCAAACAATACACACACACAAACACTCACACCATTCTCCGGTGAAATTCTCTCACAGGAGGGTGCTGCTGGTCGGCAGAGAGTCCTGTGGGGTCTGTTGGTGGTTGTATGGCTGACCTGCTGCAGCAGTCGCCCCCGCCCTGGTGTACACGCGCTTTGTAATCTCTGCCGTGGTTCCCCATGTTTCTCACCCACCAGAGCTGTGTCTGAGGCGCACACTGTATTGGCATTTGTGCGGCGGCTGTCGCCCACCCTCTGGGCCAAACCAAGCGTCATAGATTTCCAGTCGTCTGGCATTAGCCTCTGACTCCCGCCCGCATCCACTGGCTCCCCTCGCTCTAATTCACGCTTATCTGAGCTGTGTGCAGGAGAGGCAGCCACGAGGAGGGCAAGAGAAGAAAAGAGGAGAGGCATAGATGCAGGCAGGGAAAGCAAGGGCACTAGACAGAAGAAACGATAAGGAGATTCTGAGTGGGTGAAAGAGAGAGCAAGAGTGGCTTGTGGGAAAAGAGAACAGAAGACAACAGACAGAGCAGAGGAGGAAGAGGCGAGGGTGTAAATTAAGGACAAAAACATTGGGGGGGAGGGAGGGGGTTATATAGGTCGACATTGAGAAAGGAGACGTAGGTGCAACATTGTCATGGTCGATAATATGCAGCAAATTAATATGGGAATGCCATTGTTAATTATAATGAGGGAAGTATACCGATATATCAGTGGAAACACAGTCTTTTCACGATTCCAGAGAAGAAGTGTTGGCTTTATGTAACCTTCACTCTCATTAGCAACTATTGTCTTTGAGCAGCTGGTCACTAGATAGGAGCCAGAGCTCCTCTTGTTGGTGATCGTAGGTACTACAATAGGGATGCTATGATCAAGCTGTGACTCAATTTGTGTTTGTGTGTATGTGTGTGTGTGTGTGTCTGTGTTTGCTTTGTTACACTCTTGTCAGTATAAATAAAGGTATCCAAAGACAGAATGTTCTGCTTTGCATCCTTTATCCTTAACGAAACCAACCTCATCTCAAGTTGTCTCCAAGTCTGACTAGCTTGGAGAACTATTTTCACTTGAGTTACTTTCATTTCGCTCTACTGTACACATTTACTTTCTTTGTCAACTCTAAGGCACTCTAATGAGTGTTCTCTTCCTTCGAAGAGTATATATTTCCTGCAGGCTGGGTGAATGACTCAGACAAAGACATTCTATCATCCTCCTGTGAGTCTGCTCATACAGTAGGGGGCCTTTAGCTTCCTTGAAGCAAATCTCACAGACGCTTACTCACGAATAGCACTCCAATTAGGTATAAAGCAACCACCACACAGAGCCTCCGAAAAACCACCAGCAACATATTCAACAAAAAGGGCAAAGTTAGGAGTGTCGGGTCGGATTGATATGGTGACTGGCCACGGTGACGGCTGACTGTCCGACATGAACTGCTAGTACTGGCTGATAAGACTGTGAGATAAAACTAGTGATTATTTGATATAGCTCCTTCCCTGTAAATTCCCTCTGGATTCTCCCCAAACAAAATGTGTTGTTTCTGTTTGATGGGTTCTCTCTATCGGTTGACCCAATCTCCCCTTACGGAGAAATAGGAAGAGAAGGAGATGAGAAATTGCAATACGGAGTAATGGTCTCCCTCTCTTTCTGTCTTTCTTTCTTTCTTGCTCATCTGACTCTTTCCCTGATCTTTGCGTTCTCCCAAATTCCTTTTATTCCTCCATTATAAAAAGCGGCGAACTGTCATCCCCATTTAAATCGAGAAGCATATGACTACTCAAATGTGTGATATTTAGGTTCTGGAGATTGCTATCCACTCTATCAGCGATTCTTTGTCCTCCTCCAGCTTGCAGTTTCCTCTGCCTCTGGAACCTGATGAGACGCAAGTACTGACAAGCCCAAATGGCAGCTATGAGAATCCCCACAGGGGTGGCATTTGTGACATCCATCGCAAACCTCATTCTGCCACTGCCATCCTTCAACTTTCTCGTGCTGAAAGGTTTTTAGGGACAGATGAAGCTGTGATTGTGATGAATGCGCTTGCCTCTGTCCTCTGATTTGAATGCGTCTCTGAGTCATCTAAACAGTAACCACATTTTTGTCTTTGCTTTTAGCTTTATTTTGTGGTCACAGGCCACCGTTGTCAGTCCAACAGACTCATATGTTGCCATAAGTCTCTGAAGAAACAGGCTTAGCCTTTTTATTTATTAAGATCAGGTCCATTAGCGTCTCTATTTCTTGCCCCCAAAAAATGTCGTTCTTGATGACAAAGATCAATCAGTGCATTTGCATGATTGGGCAAAATCTACTATATAGAAAATTCTGTGGATCCATATCATTGAACGAGACCCATCCTTTCATCATGCTCATATAGCCTCAAAACATCTTTCTTTCTATTACACCTGATTCAGAAAAAAAAATTATTTTGTTTATACAGCATATTATGTTAGCTAGTAAATATGTGTTTGAAAAACAATGAAGAAAACGTATTTAGTTTATTTTCATGCAATATTACCGTTGAAATTAAACACTAATATGTTTACCTTATTATAACTGTCCATAAATGAGGTGAAGAAAACAGAATTAAACTAGACAACAGAATGGTATAATGTGTGTGTGTGTGTGTGTGTGTGTGTGTGTGTGTGTGTGTGTGTGTGTGTGTGTGTGTGTGTGTGTGTGTGTTTGTGTGTGTGCGTGTGTTTGTGTGTGTGCACGCGCGTGTGTTTGTGTGTGTGCCTTGTGCAACCTAAAAGCCAATCATCAGTCGTCTGTCTGGGCTTGCCTGCTGGTGGGGAAAGTGGCTATTTTCCGTAATTACAACAAACACAAAACTTGGTAATGGATGAGAAGACTAGGTCCCATTGCGCATACTAAACCACCCAGAAACTTTGGTAAAATTAAGTATACCCAAGGGATAATGAATATAAATTAAAAACCATGAAAGTACTGCTCCTACACAATCAATATCTCCCTTAGATGGCCCAGTAGATCCTTAAGGGAAAGGGAGGGGAAAGCCAATATCACAACTGCGACATGTTTGCTCTTTTCACTGTATGACGGATGTGAGTTATGGTTATTTCATAGTATGCCCCACTGGCTGTGTGAATTCATGAGATAGAGATCTGAATGAATATATTCATAACAGGCTGTATGGCAATGTGTAGCATCTCCCACTTTGGTAGAGCGATACACAATAAGTTTTCAAGGTAATTAATGTAATAGCTGTAATGACAGGGAAACATCTGGCTCCAACGAAAGGGGTATAAAAACAGCTTGCTTGGCATCTGTAGTCTAAGACAAGCACCAGTCAGCTCCATTTTTAAAGGAAAGTAGCAGCAATTAAAAAGCTATTCTGTTCCAGATAGCCAGGATTTATTTACTTAGCAGTCCGTCAAAGTGTCATGGCATCCCACCTCACGGGTTATGTGCTTTTCAAATCAGGTATCATGTGATGTAAAAGGTTTGTGTAGTGTACACAGAGCTACTTTACACACTGCTGTTCTCTTGACTATAGCAAATGTGACAAAATGCCAAAGACATACATCACTATTCCTGGTGTTGAATGTTGCTTAGATCTGGCAATGGTCTTTGAAATTGTAATATAAGAATTTTATGCCCTTCATCAAAAGGGTGTTTACTCATACTGTGAATGTGAGTGGGTGGGTACGCTGAAACAAATGTAGTACACAAAGTTGTACTTTCAAAATGAATATACACATTTGTGGGCTGATGTTTACTTGAGTACAGTACAAACAATTTCACTCCCAAAATCTTTTTTGAAACATCCTTTATTATTATTGCATCATATTTTTTTACTGATTAAAGCATTGAGTTCTATCACACTATATATGCAATTTGTGTACTGTAGACCTAGTGAGACAAATGCAATGGGCCTAAAGATTTCTTAAGTTGATTAGTTGATATGACATGATATATTATTGCATTTGAAATTCAAATGATTAAGATTATACAACTTTACTGGAGAAGGTGTGATAATACATCCTGAAAGATTATGTGAATCGACAACACACCAACAAAGATATTTCTACAACTAACACTGCCATATTGATTTATGTAGCTCATCATCCTCTACACTTCAAGTTAATAAAAACAGAACCCACAATCGATCACAGTATACGTACATGGTCAAACTTGAATCATCTTTTTTAATCGTAATAAAAGCAATGAGTCGTTCACAAGGTGAGTGTGTCACAGTGTGTTTTATATATGCGTGTGTACTATGGTTACTGAGACTTTTGTACTGTATATTTGTGGTTATATAAACGCCTTTGCTTTTGGACAATTTTAGCAACAATTTATTGTGCACTATAGAACTGAATTATTCTGTTTTTGCACAACAAAGTAAACTCATTCCAGTTTTTTCCTTATTCAAGAAATAAATAATCCAGTTTAACAGTTAGAAACCTACTTTCACCATTCTGTATTATTTTGAATATGAAACTTTGACATCATGCTATTTGAAAAGTCTTCCGTACTTGATATCTTTTGTAATGCTAATGTGCACAGATTGCAAAAGTGGTTACTGCTCTAATCCAATGCAGGCTTTGATAATACTGTAGTTTCTCAGTCTTTGTTTTCGTTATCACAGGAAGATGAAAGACTTAGTGATTCTTTGTGCTGAGTACTTGAATAGGTGACAACTAGATTAGCTATTGTGGGTATAGAAAGGATTCTGGGCTCCCTCGGTGAATAACGGAACTACGCTACTCTTGAATTAATCATTTTAAAAGACTGTCAAGCTCTCTAATGAACTTTATGGATTCATATTTAGCCCAAACTAAACATGTTAAGTGGTAAAAACCCTCTTGAAATATTGTACTGTGCAGTTGTTCCACCCTGCACTTCTCATTTCCTTTCTCTCCTCACACCAAACTTAAACGTCCGTCACGCAAACAGAAAACGGACGTTTTGGTTTGTAAACACGTTCAATAAGCAAACTATATCAGGCACAATGAAATCACTTTATAATGTTCACACATCATTTGAAATATTGAAAGTCCTCCGCAAAACTCCTTTTTGGCCGGAGGGCAAAGCCCTACCCCCATCCCCTCCTCCTTTTTCCTGTCCCCTCCTTCCACCCCTGACAAAAGTGAAACTCTGCCCACACAACAGCTGTGGATCATTTGCATGGTCCTGGGAGGAAATGTACAAGTCATTGGTGCAATAGGAAATACATTTACCAGAGTTTTTACACACACAAAAAAAAAAGAGGTTAGGTGCAGCTTAGTCTGCTCTCATGGTAAAACAAACAAGCGTAGTTAATGGCGTGCGTGAAGGAATCCTTTAAAAAGAGAGAGCACATAACCTCCACATACTCCTTCTCCTTGAAAAACGATCCGGCCTCTTGTTGGGAAGAGCACAGGGAAAGTTCAGGAGAACAGTTGCTGGCCTTGCGGAAATGTGTTGCTGTACGGCGCTGGAAAGTTGGTGAGTGCTCCTTTTAGGGTAATTCTTCTGGAAGGGATGTCAGCAGTCTTTCTTGTGCAGTTGGAATAGAATGTTTACATAAAATGGACTGTAGAAACCTCCTCCAAACCCTCCTGATGATCCTGGACAGCCTGCTCTTTTGGGCCAGTTAACAATGAATTTAGGAAGATCCAGGCTTCCTATATCCACCTCACCATTAGGCATATAAGTCAGGCCTGAGATGCTCAGTATAAGGAATACTGCAACTGCTTGTTTTTTCACATTGAAAAGAACCCATTCAGGTTGTGGTAATCATCCACATGGGGTTGTCAGCACACCAAAGAACACTGATCAAATCGTTTGAGTAAAGTAGGTTAACACTGTTGGTACAGCTGTGAGTAACATTAAGGCCTTATAGCACTATTTTAATAATTTGGAATCCATCACTGACAAAAAGGAAGCAACCCATCGCTGAGTAAGGCACAGTTCACACACTGAGGTCAAATAATGAGATTGCTTACAGCAATCTTCCCAAAAATTAGTAAAAATAAAATAACCGATTACACTTTATGATGATAAGTTGAAGTTACCAGTTGTGTCATGCAAATATTTTATTGATATTGGAAATAAGTAGATGATATTGCAATGTTTCAATAAAGGAGTTTGGATAATGCAACTACAGGAGTACTAAGTGAGAAGCTCGGTACTGGGACAGTGGGGCGAGGCCTGGCGACTCAGCTCTCCAGAGTGCATTTCTGACTGTTACACTGTGATAAAGCACCACTCCATGCTTCCTCAAAGCCTCGCTTCCTCTGTTTGTTCAAAAGCTGTTGGGTCAGCAGGCAACAGAGACGGCTGGGCAGAGAAGGCAGGGCTGTGGTTTACTGAGCCTTTCCAAGGGCTTGGGAAAGCCAAGCTCAAATTCTGACTGAGCCATGACCCACTGTGTTTGGAGGGAGAATGCTCAGCATGTGTTTGTTTGCCGAGTTCTGCAGACACAGTCAGTGTTGACTTTTTCCTCGCAGCTTTGAGTGAACACAGAAATAAAACCAACCTCATTCACTCAAGCACTTCTATGAATTTTGTATTTCTACTGGAATGCGTTTGGTAGGTTGTCTGTAACATTTCACATATACTGTACAGTACCAGTCAAAAGTTTGGACACACTTTCCTATTCACTTGACACGAATGAGAAAGTGTGTCCAAACTTTTGACTGGCACTGTATACAAACACATACTGTGCGTGTGCGCCCACGTAAGCAAAAACATACATGCAGACAAACAATTGACATAACACTGCAGTGTAGAACATAATAAAAACGTATCATGGGGAATAAAGGAGGAGCCCAAGTGCCATATTTCCATAGAGTATCCCATATTTATTCAACAGATGGACATACAAACCAAACATCAAACAATGACTCAACAGGAGGGAACAGAAATGAGAGGGCTTAAATAGCAAAAGACAGAACCACCAGAAACCAATCATTTAAACATGAGATGGGAAACAAATAATCAAAACGAGACATGTGAACTAGGAACATGAGTAGTTCTTGTTCATCTCACCAGGGCATGCTGGTCTACCAAACCAATGTGGTGACTGGGCCATGCCCAGCTCCTTAGCCACGCCTGCAAGTATTTACCAATACCTAGAGCTCCAGTCCACCATAAACCATTTCACCAACATTATGTTAAAGTAGACATTTGCCTCCATAATAACAATAGTGCTTACAAGCAAGTCATTTCAGCCATATCCTGTTGAAATAAGATCTCGTTCAGGTTATGTGTGACCTTGAAGCTAATTTTATGGAATCCAATCAGTGAAACTCAATATCTGTAGCCTTCATGCTATTTTCCTAATGTGTCTGTGTGGGAGCACACTTGTTGAACTACATGCATGCGCGTCTATGTGATTAGATCCAGCAAGCAAGGCAGAATCAGGAAGATTAATGCACCATTTCCTCTTGCTTCCTTTCCCATAGAGACGTGTAACCAGAGAGCTGTGTAACAGCCTTATACTCCTCCTCCAGGAAACCCTTCTACCTCTGGTTTCTCTCTCTCTCTCTCTCTCTCTCTCTCTCTCTCTCTCTCTCTCTCTCTCTCTCTCTCTCTCTTTCTCTCTCTCTCTTCCTCTCTGTGTCTCTCCCTCTGTCAGCTGTCCCACTCAATCCCCTTCCCTGAATTTCACAACACCCTGTCGGCATGGAGAACTCTTCAGCGCTGGCTATTACCCTGACCCATGCACTGACGCATGCCGAAGCCCGAACACAGCCAATGCCAACCAGTAAGTATGCCTCATTTCAGTGCAGACCAAACATCATGTATACCGCTTGACCTGCTTCTTACAGCTGGAAAAGGAACGCTGGTGTGTGTCTGGCATTAGGAATAGCTTACTGAAACGTCACCCCAGGGTTTTGGTAAATGTCTGATTGGAGGGGGATTTAAAGTACACGCCTTCCCAAAGCAAGGCTGGAACACGACACACTGTAAATGCACATGACGGCTGGCCTTGTCTCGCCCTGAGAGAGAACACGCAGATAAGACGACGTGTTTTCAGTATCTGGCCGGTGAAACCATTTTGAGTGCATGCATTACTCGTTCTGGAGTTGGACAATTAATACCAAAATGAACAACGCGCAGGGTTCCTATTTCAGCTTAAACTCGAGGTGCCTTCGTTTGGGTTTGTCAGTGTTATGTGTGTGTCACGTAAATGGCAGTCATTCTGAGAAACCAGACAATGACAAAGCGGGGGAGATGTTGTTGGCATCTCAGGCACTCCATAGACACTTCCCTGAGGCAGTCCCCTTTCGTTTTAATGGTTGGAGCTGAGGTGTTACAAAACCGGAGTGGCATACTATTCACTAAGCCAAGAAAAACAGCTTACCACTGGCTGAGTGACAAAACATCATGCTTGAGGGCATGTAGTTTTTGAGCAACATAAACTCAAAATGTTGACTATTGAAAAAGGTTGAGTGGACATGGAAGTTGTTTTCTTCACATCCTAACACACACATACGCACAGTAACAGCTGGATATGGAGTCAGAGTATGTCTAGTCACTGTATGCCCTTCACTTTGTGTGCAATAATGTTTTAAGCCAATACAGCTGTCAGGGAGACGGGAAAAAAGCGATCCTTATGGCAGGTGGGAATCTTTCGATAGACCTGCCAGTCTGAATGTAGACAGTAGAGGAGTAGGTGTTAATAACGTGTAAAAGCCTTGATATATGAATTAATAACTTAAAAAAATCTCATGTAAAGGTACTAGTTTGGATGCAATTACACAACTGGTGAAATCATCACCCTCATTAAAAAGCATGAGAAAGTGTTACACTGATGCACAATGTCCTGTTCCTTTGTAAATACATGGAAGGAAATGGGGGTGGGATTTGTTGTTCACATGTTTTAAATATATATATATATATATATATATATATATATATATGTGTGTGTGTGTGTGTGTGTGTGTGTGTGTGTGTGTGTGTGTGGCAATACTTTACCTTACTTGGACAGCAATGACATTTTATTGTTAAGTACAAAACATTTCATATGAAAATAAGGTGCGAGGCAGCCTAGGTCCTTGTCTAACACACTTACAGTCCCCTCCAAAAGTATTGGAACAGTAATGCCAATTCCTTTATTTTTGCTGTAGACTGAAAGCGTTTGGGTTTGACACCAAAAGATGAATATGATCAATATGTCAGCTTTTATTTCCAGGTATTTTCATCTGGATCTGATAAACAACTTAGAAGATATCATTATTTGAAAAGAAAGACCACATTTTTAGATGAGCAAAAGTATTGGAACAGATAGACTTGAAATGGATTTAAGTGAATAAGACTCAATATTTTGTTGCAAATCCTTTGCTTTCAATAACTGCATCAAGCCTGCGACCCATGGACATCACCAAACTTTTGCATTCTTCTTTTGTTATGCCTTTCCAGGCTTTCACTGCAGCCTCTTTCAGTTGTTGCTTGTTTTGGGGGGTTTCTCCCTTCAGTCTCCTTTTAAGAAGGTAAAAAGAATGCTCTATAGGGTTTAAGTCTGGAGATTGACTTGGCCAGTCTAGGAAGCTGTGAAGAAAGACCCTAAAACTACTGTTGGTGAGATCAACAACAACCTCCAGAGGGCAGGAGTAAAGGTTTCAGAATCCACTGTTCGCAGAAGACTTCATGGACAACAGTACAGAGGCTACACCAGAAGATGCAAGCCATTCATTAGCATAAAGAATAGGAAGGCCAGGCTGGATTTTGCCAAAAAGTACAGAGACGAGCCTCAAAAATTCTGGGAAAAAGTTTTATGGACTGATGAGACGAAGACTAACTTCTACCAGAGTGACGGAAAGGCTAAGGTTTGGAGAAAAAAAGGATCTGCTCATGACCCCCAAAACACAAGCTCATCTGTGAAACACGGTGGAGGTAATGTGATGGCTTGGGCTTCAATGGCTTCTTCTGGGACGGGCTCATTAATCTTCATTGATGATGTAACACATGATGGCGGCAGCAAAACGAATTCGGAAGTCTACAGAAACATTTTGTCTGCCAATTTAAAGAAGGATGCAACCAAACTGATTGGGAGATCCTTTATCATGCAGCAAGATAATGACCCTAAACACACTGCAAAAGCAACAAAGGAGTTCATCAGGGGCAAGAAGTGGAGGGTCCTAGACTGGCCAAGTCAATCTCCAGACTTAAACCCTATAGAGCATTCTTTTTACCTTCTTAAAAGGAGACTGAAGGGAGAAACCCCCCAAAACAAGCAACAACTGAAAGAGGCTGCAGTGAAAGCCTGGAAAGGCATAACAAAAGAAGAATGCAAAAGTTTGGTGATGTCCATGGGTCGCAGGCTTGATGCAGTTATTGAAAGCAAAGGATTTGCAACAAAATATTGAGTCTTATTCACTTAAATCCATTTCAAGTCTATCTGTTCCAATACTTTTGCTCATCTAAAAATGTGGTCTTTCTTTTCAAATAATGATATCTTCTAAGTTGTTTATCAGATCCAGATGAAAATACCTGGAAATAAAAGCTGACATATTGATCTTTTGTCTCATATTCATCTTTTGGTGTCAAACCCAAACGCTTTCAGTCTACAGCAAAAATAAAGGAATTGGCATTACTGTTCCAATACTTTTGGAGGGGACTGTAACTCAGTGTGTTCCTATTATATATCTCTCCGTCCTTTGAAATATATAAGGCAATGACATAATGGCAATATCACCTGACCCATCTTTACTCCGAGGGAGGCATGCAGAAATGTGCATGCCGGATTTATAAAGTTGCTTTCCTGTTCCCTGGCATGATACATTTTTAAATTGCATTCTCCAAACGGATGCAAGGCAGTGAATATAATTCTCTTTCGCTGCTTCAGCAAATTACTGGTTCTCCAGCCTGTAAGACGCAGGAGCTGTAGGAGGTTCACATAGCCCTTCTTCTTGGGTAAAGTGTAAACACTGATTTGTTAAATTTCCAAACTCAAACTCATTGCCCTTTCCACACCTGGAAATAAAAGACACAAAGAATTCAATACGTATTGGGAATGAAGAATTGGACCAGGCAAAAGGGAACATTTTGGAATGAATTCATTCTACAAAGGATATAAGCTATAGAGGAACACTCAGATGTCACGTTTTGATGAAGATAAACTCTAAAAGCTCTTGTCTGTGCAATGACGATGATGGCTATGCAAGCATAAAATGTGCCATCACGCTTGACTGCTGATGTCCCCAAAGTGCCATGAGGAAATTTGATTTTGACGTTAATTGAGAATTACCTGCCTCTCTCTCTGCCGATTGAATGATTCCCTGCTTATGAGGCAATACTGTAAAATCGCTATCTGGGGAAGAGTATGTGAACCACAAAGATTGTACATCATATCATTCTCAAAAGACTGCATGGTTGTCATCTGTATCTTGGTCCTTGATGTAATTAAAAAAGACGCTGCTGGTACAGTAAGCACAATTATATTATCTGTAACCTAAGCTCCTTTCCTGGAGGGCTTTTTCTGTAACAGAAACAGCACTTCCCCAAAGAGCGTGGAAGATGTGATGGATTCTCACGTTATCAACATGACAACACCTCATAGAGCTAACAGTTTTTCTTGTATTTTATTTAGTTACTTTATTTATTTTAGACTTTGGTGGTTGAGAATATTTTAGCACTTACATATGTTGGTAAAAGTGGACTGGCTTGATTTTTCAAATTGAGGACGAAGGAATTGTGAGCAGTAGATGAATTGCCCTGCAAAACGGATTTAAAGGAATAGAAATATAACAAATGCATGGGTTATGATGTATTCATTCGATGCACATCGTTGGTATGGGTCAACGTTAAGTATGCATAGAATATAGATGGTGAAATATAATGATGTGTTTTTAACCACCTTGTTGTTCCATTCAGTGTCTGTCGGTGGAGCTTGTGGGTGGGAGCCCTGCGTCCTTGTTGTTCTTGTGAGGCAGGGCCTGTATCTGTCTGTCTGCACATTTCATTTGCCAAGTGTGTGTCCAAGTACCCTTTGTGGTTTGTCTAAACCAAACACTAAATGTTCAATATCAAAATGACAACGCATCTGAAAACAAAGCGTGCACATTCAACCACACAGTTACCCACCACACTGTACACAGGATGCCCCTTTTTTGACTCTCAGTGGCACAAATACGGCATGTGAGACACGGCGTCATCTGGGAAGGGAAACAGTGGTGGAGACGCTCCATTTTTAGCATGAAAGGATGTGTCAGAGCGAGTGGAGCTGAGATGACAGCGAACCTGACCTTGGCTTGTCTGAGCCTGCTGGAGCTGACACGTCAGGGAGAGACTCTGCGTGTGAGCAGGGGACAGGATGGTGTTTTTTTTTTTTTACCATTCGCCTGCACTGTTCTCACTGAAGAAGGGTACAGGCCAGTGGAGAGAGAAGGGGCGCCAGAGTAAAAAGGCAGAAGCTGGGGTAGAGGAGAGAGCGTGAGAAGAAGGCAGATAAATAGAGCGGGAGGCCCTGCTAATGTGAGGAGGGACACTCAGACCCAGAGCACAGAGGCAGAGAGCCAAAGAGGTGAACACTGGGTGTGAGGTAGATAGAGAGCACAGCCGATAACAGACTCAGAGTGGATGGTGCTCAGACTGAACAAATCAATACGTTAAAAAACGAGTGTGAGCGCTGAAGCAGAACAAGACGGTGTAGTGCCGCATAAAAAAAAACAATAAAAAAAACAGCTGGAAAAGGAACCAGCCTTCCCTCTTGACTTGGAGAAGGATGCACTGAAAACGGGGACATGGCGAGGATGTGTTTGTAAACCAGCGGGGCACGACTCCAGCAGCAGCTTGGGAGGGAGACTGTACCTAGCATCTGTTTATCTTGGTCCCCCCTCTCCCCACGGAGTCTCCGCCCCCTTCATCCTTCAGTCCTGTGCCCGAGATAAGAGATGTGAGGCAGCAACCCCAACTCACACTTCCACGACAGGCCCCCATGCTGGTGCTCAACACCAGGGACAGTCTATCTGGGTCCCCTCTGGACAACAGTGGTCTCCAGCAAGCTTTCCAACGTGCTTGAAGGCACACCGAGTTGGATGACTCGGAGATACATGTTGAATTGATTTGAACTCTGGGGGAGAGTCGGAAATGTGGAAACATGGCTTGTGATGAAGTGGGAATGTGCTCCCCCAGATCAATTAAAAAAGTGGTCAGGGGTTTGAAAATCAGTTGAGACATGACCATGTATCTGGAACTCTGAAAGTTTTTCCTCTAAAAACGCATGACTATACACTGCACATACAACACAATGATGATAAAGTTGAATCTGTTATATTGCTTAAGGAAGCATGAAAAATAATATTATATTGTTACATAACCATTCATTACTTTAAGTTACTTTACAAATGCACAAAGCTCCAAAAAATTAACTATGCTCTGTCACAGGCTTAAGAAATTGTGAAAATTCATGGCATTGAACTTCCCAGAATTTTTTCAGGGAGTCTTGTGCTCAATCTGCTGTGGTCTGTAAGGTTCATTTAATTTGTCACTGTCCCTGTTTCACTGGTCCCTCCATGCCTGTCCACAACAGTTAGCACCAGAGAGAAAAGGACCTTTCTGTTACAGCCCAAAGGCAGTAAGGCAGCAGGGAGCACAAGACACAGCACCATCTGTCCCCAATCAGCCCTAACTGTGCCTGAAGCCAGTCATCTGATCCTGTCATAAGATGCCATGGCCAGGAACAAACTGGCGGAGCCACGACCATTCCCATATGCACTTGGTCAGCTACAGGCTAGCTGTACCTTCACACTGTAAAGATGGAATATAGACAAGGGGAAATAGGGAGAAAAAGTACTCTCCCCAAGTCTTTTCCTGACATGTGGTTGGAAGAGATATGGATTCTGTATATCTCCACTTTATACTCTCTGCCAGACACTGCAGGACCCAAGGCAGCTATGAAAAGGAAAGTGCACTCCAAGCTAGTATCTTTCCAGGAAGAAATTAAATGAGACAGAGTGTGTGTCCCATGTGCGTGTGTGTGTGTGTGTGTGTGTGTGTGTGTGTGTGTGTGTGTGTGTGTGTGTGTGTGTGTGTGTGTGTGTGTGTGTGTGTGTGTGTGTGTGTGTGTGTGTGTGTGTTTGGGTGTATACGTGTATGCCTGCATGTGTGCGTATGTGTCAGTGTGTTTTTGTGAGAGAGAGTAGGAGTTTATCATTGCGTGTGCGCAGGGTCATCCAAACTACTGTGTAAATGTGTTTGCTTTGTGGTGGTACCAGAGTTGGTTGTTAGCCAATATTCCCTTGAGGATATTCTTCTGTAGAGAGGAAGTCAATGTAACACCAATTCCATTGTTCAACTTTCATTAACTAACAATTCACAGGGTATAACAGTTGCGCTGAGACAAGGCCAGAACGCAATCAGGATCCCATCTTGGTGAAGTTCATAGCGTCTTAAGTGCTGATTTGAAACCCCGTGAGACCCAAGCTGTTTTTCAGGAGTCTGACTGTTTGATATGTATTCGTTCATTCCATGCAAAGGAAAATACTATACATACATTTGTGTTGCATTTTGCAAGCTATACCAACTGAAACATAATATATTGAAAAAAAGTAGGCACGCACACTCTCTCAACTCAACACCAAAGCATGATCCCTCTGTTGCAAATGACCTTTTGCCACCAATTATTTTGTCTCTCTGTGATTTCATAACATGATTAACTATGGTCTCTATTAAACCGGTCCAGGTAGGCCATGGTAATTAAAAAGAACTACAGGGGGAGGAAATTTCAGTTTTGTTCAAAAAACAACTCCTTTGATTCTCGCTACACAAAACACGATGATTGCCTTTGATTATGGCTAATGAGTCACTCTGGCTAGTGGCATGGTACGCAAGTTAAATTCTATTATTACATATTTGTTGTCATAAAAATGCAGTAAATGATATATTGTACCAGTTTGTTAATGAAGAGGCTTGATTATAAGACAGTGAATTTATTTAGGTTATTTTGGAGAGGGCCATTGCTATTGGATCAAATTTAAAAAAAAGTTTTATTTTTCCTGAGGCTGTCAACTTACTTTTCACAAATAGCTCTGGGCCATGAGCCACTGCAGCTATCTCTATTTGTCTTAACTCAGTCACCTTCAGGCCTTATTTTCCAATACGATTTTATAAGACACTGAAACATAATATTCTTTCCGAACCACCAAACCAGTATGTGACCAACTGACCCAAAAGGTCACAGGCAATTTCTCAGATGTCAATTTCTCTCCCCTGTAAATTCACCATAATCCTGCCACATATTACACTTCGGGAATTTTCAATACTTCAACTTTATTACTTTAATCATTTCTTTTGAGTTTACCCCTTGACTAGGAAAACACACCCACGTTATTATATTTGGTCTGACACCAGTCTCTGACTGCTTTCTCTGATCAAACAGAATGTGCAGCACCCAGCAAAACCTAAATTGCAAACATAGGAAACAGGTGTATCTGGCTTATAATTCTACTCTGTCTTGAATATTTGTGCGAAAAGTGAGAACTTGCCAAAGTTAACCTTTAAAAAATGTTCAATCATGTGTCATGGTTGTCATAACACATCCATAGAATTGGATAGTTTTTTTTTAACAAATAAAGAACTTGCCCGTGACCTTTAGGTCAATTGTTTTTTTAACAAACAAAAAAACCATCAGGTGGGGTGTTATGATGTTATTTTTTCATGTTTATCTAATGTCTACGGTCATCTTTGCGGTTGTTAGGGTTCCGGTAACAAGACTAGGTGTGGGGCTTAGGGACAAACCAATCCAACGCCTCCAAGCTCTGGGGCCAATGAATAAATGAAGCTACAAGTGCCAAAGAAAGAGAATTTGTTTGGTGTTAATCAGAGCTGGGAGGTAGGGTGGTATGTTTAATTGAGGGCCTTCCTTGCCTCAGCGTCTTAAATTATCAGATGTCAGTCTTGGGCTCTCTCTGGACTAACAGTTAATTACTCATCTTTCTGATGATATAATGTTCACTTCTTATTCTAAAAGTGCTTTAATTTAACAGGAACAATGACTGTGGGAGTTTAGGGAGTTGGAAAGGAATAGTAGGCAGATAGCTGAGCATTTGTTTAGAAATCTAGAGTGGGCCAAACAAGAAACATTATGAAATGCATGCAGCAAATCCTTTTTCAGTAGAAGACTTTATGGTTCATATCCAAAACAAATATTCCAGAAACAATCTTAATGGATCTTAACAATGGATGGACACATGAGGTCCCTGAAGCACTGCCAGAAGGGCCAATCTCTGGATAGCATCTCTTGCGCAGTCATTCTGCATGCCAGAAGAAATATTCCGTCCACTTTTCCCAGGTTGATAGGAATGTTGATAGTAAAAAGTCAAGACATACAGAATGTGAGTTTGTAAAGCTTTTACAGTTCAACAAAGAATCTGTCTGTTATTAATTACATTAATATATGTATATCACGTATCAGATTATGCTGTAGGTTCATTGATGATTACAAAAATATTGTATTCTGTATACAACAATTCCTTCCCAAACGTACAAAAGAACAAGTTGATCAAATGTTTTACTTTGTAATATTTAAATGATCTTGTAGTAGTTCAATTATTTTACCAAACATTCAAAATGATCCGGTAGTATAGAAGCAGGCTATATACATTTCCTAATATGTAAAATCAGTTCCATTCTTTGATTTAACCAAAGTTTAACAGCATGCAATCATAATCGACTGAACAAAACAAGAAACCATCTTCACAGCTGTACAAAACACATCTTCACAGATGTTTATCATAGCATGCAGATGCAGTCACACAAACCTTTTTTGAGTACTGATATACAGGTATCACTTGTGCTACAACAAGGTTTATATTGCCATTGAAAATATTAATTTATTGGCATCCAAATCATCAGGGTCTGATTATGTAAAGAGATTAGTTATGCATGAAAGGTCATTTTCAGTGGGAGAAATGTATTAAAATATGAGGCTATTCAGAATCCCTTAGGCGAAAATGTAGTTGCATTAGCCTCACAAGAGATTATCATCTTCAGTTGGTGCAACATCAGCACCATTGGTTAGTCTTATATCTACATGCCTGTACTGCAACTCCAGGGCATGCAAAAGTTCATAAGAAATTGTCCTGCTGATGCAGACTGTCTTCCTTTGAGCAAGGCAGTGAACACAGCAATAAATTGGTAATTAGGGAATAAAAATCTCATCAGGGTTCTTGAACGGTCACAGGCTACTTTAGCCTATATGCATTAGAATCTACCTGTTTGCTCTTTGAGACGTTAAAACAATATGTTATACATATATGTTTGGAGTCCAGGCCAGGAGTTAGTAGAAAAGAAAGAAGAAAGACAAGCAACACTGAATAATCAGCTTCATTCACAGTTATTCAATGTACACATTTCAATCACATTTTCTACTTATACTTACAAAAATATACAACGTAGTTTGTAGCATTCATGGTAATAATAGTATTTAAGATTTAAGATCTCGCTCATAAAGAATTACAGAATCTGTACTGTATTTGAAAGTAAACTTAGCAAGTTAAAGTATCCTGGTATGTGATCACTTTCAAGCAAGCAAGACTAGCTTCTATCCTCTCTACATGTGCAATGACTACAACAGTATGCATTTCATTCTCAAGAGCTTTATTTCATGAGCAAATGGATGTTAAATAATAAAAGATGACCATCTCTGTGGAATGTAAAAAATAGGAGCTGACACGGAAAGATAGGTGTGCTTGTGGGGGTGGGGGTGGAGCTGGGTGGGGTGGGGGGGGACGGGGGGGTGGCTAACCAGGCATTAAGTGGATATGTTCACCCTCAGTTAGACACAGGCATAGGGCCATATATACAATTGAGCTGTTTGGTGAGGAAAATCAAGTCTGGCACAATCACCAGAATAAGACATGGGTTATGAAATGAAAGTCTATTATTCACTGTGTTTTTTTTCTGGGCCTATATAACTCCTTTTGAGTGGCCAAAGTATATCCCCCTTACAACCTCTGTTTAACACTGCACAGTTGAACTTGTATTCACCTAAACACACATTGAATTATGAGTTAGTATTAAGCCATCAATATGGATGACTTTATAAGAACAAGATTGTGGCAGTTTGTAAACATCAACTCCAGTTGCTAGACCCGGAGTGATTTGGTCTTGGATGCTCCAAACTCCATTAACTGAAACTGCCAGATTGTCCTAGGAGCACCCCAGGAAATTGACTGACCAATTGAGACACCCTAACACTGGAAACTTTTCTGAGAGTTCGTTCTCTGTCTGCAAAAAGTGATAACATTTTCATTTAGATTGAGAATGCAGTGAGAGACTGGTAAGCAAGATGCCAGCTTATTTAATATTTTATGGATGCTACTTATATTTCATGAGATGGCCCCAAATTTGGATCGCATTTGGGGACACAGTCACAAGAGTTAAATTGTGTCCAGGCTTTTGCATATATTTATTTTCTGAGAATATCATATCAGCACAGTGTCAGCCACAGCGCTACAGGGTGGAATTAATTTGGCTTCAAGTTTGCCCGGCTTTCCTACCGGGAGACACTTTACCAGCCCCGCTTCCGAGCCGGCTTTGGGCAAGATTAACGCCACTTCTGGGAATGTGATGAAAGCCTTGTATCTTGCTCGTGGGGCAAGCTCTTCCAGCGATGTGTCTGCAAAATGTGTGAAAGAGAATGGGAGGGAAGCGTGATGGTGTTCTAATTCTCTATGGCATCCAGTGGCTCAATCTTCTAACCCCTGTTCGCCCCTTGCGCTGCCTGTTTGCCCGTGCCTTTGGGTTCAATGACAAGGAGAGAAATATGCCCTTGGATGTGGCTCAGTGGTCCCCGTCGAAGCAGAGCAGATGTCCCACTCTCCACGCCGTGGCAGTAAGCGGATCTTGCTAACGAGGCTAACGAGGAGACACCTCCAGGCGAGACAGGCCCCCTGTGTTTGCTTGGCAAATTTATCAGGGATTGGAGCTCTCTGCTCAACTCTGAAATCTTCTTGCTGCCCCGATTAAAGGAACCCTTAGAAATCCCCTTCCCCACTGAACTGGACCTGTCTTATTTTATAAGAGCTATTCTAAATCCTTAAAAGAACTTCAACAGTGGAACTGGTGTAACGATATATATAGATCATCATATATGATGATCAATCCTACCATAGCCAAGGGTGGGTTTATTTTGTGTGAGTATGTTTAAGTGAGTGTGTATATGGATCAAAACGGAAAACACCTCAATTGTAACATGTACAATTCCTAACCAATCTGAATTGTCATTGACTGTTGTACATATGTGGTTACAGGTCTAAGGGAAACAGCAACAGTAACTCTAGTTGGTAAGTTTGTTTTTTTACTTTTTTTATCACTGCATCTATTTTGGGTTTTCTAAATATTATCTCCACAAGCAGATGAAAATAATGTTTTTTATTTGTGAGGTACTTTCACTCCTATACAGATAGTGCAGT
>CM030172.1:38281549-38315439 GCA_017639675.1 Aplochiton taeniatus | reverse complement strand
TTACCTACAGTAACAATCTATATGATCTTGCGTGTATGACCTACAGGCCCTAAACGGTTTTGTCCTGGTTGTCACTGCTGATGGGACCATCTTCTACTCCTCTCACACCATCCAGGATTACCTAGGCTTCCACCAGGTACTGTATGTCGCTTAACCTTCCCTGTATTACCCTCACGAGGAGGAGGGTGTCAACACCTAAAGCATGACCATGTAGTTTAGAGCCTGATCCCCACCACAAAGGATAAACAGGCATCTGGTAGGGCAGCTTGAGCGCCTTTGGGGTCTTGACTGACTAATACTACTAATGCCACAGGGGCGCGGCAGCAGTTTAGCATGTACTTAGCATGCACCGTTTGCAAACATGCACCTTTAATCCTCCATTGACACTTTTTGCATTATGACAGCGATGTCAGGTTATCGGTTTTAATTATGTCTGATATATGGGCTATTTTCGAATGATGAATCAATAATTGCTATGCTGTTTGAAGAAATTCAAATAAATATTTTTGTGAGTAATCAACATGGACAGCCAAGAAGTAGTGAGCGAATGTTGTTACGGTTAGCGCCACACATCTTTATACTGTAGTGGCCTACTGTAGTGCTGCACAAGAGGATAACCAACTGTTCGTGTGGGATTATGCAGGCCCTGGTAACCTTACCTTCTGTAAAAGTATTCAGCACAATCGTGTCTTACAAAATTGAAGTTTATACAGTTAGGGGTTATCTCCGCTGGCGTTGATGAGCTTATATTGGGGACACTACTATGCCTGTTTCTGTGAAGGCATAGTGCTCAAGGATCAAGCGGGGCTTTCGTATCCTGTAGCATGAGACAAAGCCCAGGAAGACCGCTTGGATCTGGATTAAACCTAAACAACAATGAATACAAGCATATATGCATAGATTCTTGCAGCACACACGTCTTCGCACACCCACGTACGCACATAAAAACATGAACCAACACCATCCAGGCAAACCAAGCACCAGCTAGTGGTTATTCCCCTGAACCGAGGGAGCTGGGGTTGCGTGCGGCATCTGCTGGGATCTGTCGGGGGTCTGGGCGTGGGCCGGGGTCCCTGCGTGGTACAGAGCCCGACTCTGCTCAGCAGTTCACCAGAGACTGGGAGAGACCAGGCTATTTATAGCATGGCCTTTAGTGAACACCACCAGGCTAGGGAGTGGGCATGCAACACTAGCCCATACTGCACAGCACCATGCAGCTCTCCAAGGACCAGCGTGAGAGGCTCAGGACAACCCCCCCCCCCCCCATCTATAAAGCTTTTCACACATCCTTCTTGAAATCCCTGCCCCGAGGAATTCCTCAGCCCGTCTCCATTTGAAAATGAATGCGCTTGTTTACTAGGCTCCCCCTATAGCTGTCTCTTACTCTCTCTATCTGTTTTCTATTTTATTAGGCACCTGCTAACATTTTTTTTTTGTTTTGTTCTTACACTCTCTCTCCCTTCCTAACTAGACGGATGTGATGCATCAGAGTGTATTCGAGCTAGTTCACACGGAGGACCAGCAGGAGCTGAGGAGGAACTTGCACTGGGCTCTCAACCCACCCTCCGCTACCTTAGCCACTGTGGCCCAGGAGTCACCCCAAGGTGAAGTTCTCCCCACCCCACAATCTTTCCCACTTGGCATTTAACGGATTATTACGAAACAGACTCAAATATGTCGCGTCCTCATACAAATACATAATTAATTTATTCTTTGTAATAAAGAATATTTTAAGATCATCTCTTGACGTGCTGACCTACCTCAGCATCTCTCCACTAGAGGCGCTGTTGCATGCTTTTCCCTGGACTGCAACAAAAGCCGTCCCATGGCGTGCCAAGACTCTGCTTATTCGGGCCCTAATTACATAAGTGTATTTTCAACAATGGAGGACAGGATATATGTGGTACAAATAGGTCAAAAAGGATTTTGCCTCCTATCGACAAATATCATTCCAAACATAGCAAAGATTACAGAGCAGGGGATCTAATTGCGTAATCACAATTCAATGAAGTCCCTGTTATCATGTGTACCTATTTATGTTGTAAAGTTGGACTGGTCTGGACATGTGTAGTTGTGTTTCAACCCACAGAGATGGAGACCGACGGCAGTTCTTCCTTGGTAACCTACAACCCAGAGCAGCTGCCTCCAGAGAACTCCTCCTTTCTAGAGAGAACATTTGTGTGTCGTTTCCGCTGTCTTCTAGACAACTCCTCTGGCTTCCTGGTAGGATCAGGTTCTGGCATTCTTGAATAGTAGCCGGATTCAATGGTGATATAAATGCCCCTAAGTCTAATTTGCTCTCATTTCTATCTCAGGCCCTGAACTTCCAAGGGAGGCTAAAGTTTCTTCATGGGCAGAACCAACGACAGGACAATGGAGGGAAAGTGCCCCCTCAGCTGGCCCTGTTTGCCATCGCTACCCCCCTGCAGCCACCCTCCATCCTGGAGATCAGGACCAAGAATATGATCTTCAGGACCAAACACAAGCTAGACTTCACACCTATGGCCTGCGATGCAAAGTACTTCCTTCATCTTTTGCTGTCTGTTAGTGTGCTCAACAGAGTAAACATTACAGTCTTAGATTTTAGCAAACTGTATCACTATAGTTGTATGTTATGAGATAGAAAAGTTTTATTAAAGATAAAAGATTTTATTGCCTTACAAATAAATTATAAAATAGTCTGCAACTTCTATGGCTTTAAACATTAGTCTGTATCTTTTTGCAGGGGGAAGATAGTTCTTGGTTACACAGAGGCTGAACTTCGGGTGCGAGGATCTGGATATCAGTTCATCCATGCAGCTGATATGCTGTACTGTGCAGAGAACCATGTCAGAAGTGAGTTCAGTCTATTTTATTTGCATGATTTGGACTATTATTGCCCACCATACCTCAATTAATCAACACACACAAACACATGGTTGTTGCGTGAGCCTTTTTTGAAACTAAATACAAAATTGGAGCACAATTGGCCACAGTTCTTTTGGGTTTTGTGGGGAGTATTTAACTGTCTTTGGGTAAAGAGCACATTTGACAGAAATTGATCAGCTCTGGCTAAACTAGGCCTGTCTGCAAAGTTGGAGAAGGGGTCTGACCAGGTCAAAGATGCTGGTCATGGGGTTCGGACAGCTTTCCCAAGTAATCCCACTGGATTACGGACCAGATTGAGCAAAGCTGCAGAGCCGTTGGAGGATAGGATAGGACCCAAATCCACTACATTAGTAGAGTCCCAGAGATGATCCATAAACAAACTGAGCCACACAATGAGGCGGAAACCAGCTATCCATTGCAAATTCCACATCATTGTCTGCTTGACAGCACCTACCGCTCCAATCCATAAAGACAAGGTGGTCAGCTGCATATTTTCATTCCACTAACCCTTATACTTTTGGACAGCAGCACCTTCTGACTGTACTGTTCTTCCGTGTTTATAGTGATGAAAACAGGGGAGAGCGGGCTGACCGTGTTCCGGCTTCTCACCAAGGACAACCACTGGAAATGGGTCCAGGCAAATGCAAGGCTGGTGTACAAGAACGGCAAACCAGACTACATCATAGCCACTCAGAGACCCCTTGTGTATGTTATGTGCAAAACATTCACCCATCTACCCTTAACATCCATTTTAAGGATAGCTCAGATCTTTAGAAAATATATCTTAAATCAAAATTGTGTATGCTATTTTAGTTAAATGTACAGATATGGTATTTCTGTTGTCTAATGATGATCATATCATTATACCCAGGTATGAGAATGACTATTTTGAAATGGAAACGTTATTTATTGCCCATTTCTGTTTCTGCTCATAATCTATGTTTAGCAGGTTTCACTTTATATACATACATCACCTATGAACCAATAAAGATACTTCATAAATACATAGGTTGATTTAACCCATATCCATTAACATATGCCGTTAACATAAAGTATATCTAATATATTGTTTGTGTTCGGTCCCTACCTAGGGAGGAGGAAGGCGGAGAGCATTTGCGTAAACGCTCCATGCACCTCCCTTTCACCTTCGCCACCGGGGAGGCCCTGCTCTACCAATCCAACCATCCAATAGCTGGTTTCAGTGACAACTCTCATGGCTCCGAGAAAAGCGGTGGCAAGTCTAAAAAGAGTCGGACCGACAAGGCGTCGAGAGAGGGCCTGGACCCGGGCTCCCTCCTGGGGGCATTGATGAGCCAGGATGAGTCCGTGTACGTGTGTCAGCCGGCCCTGGAGCCCAAGCTGTCTTTTCATAGCAGCCTCTTTGGTGATCGAGTCAGCTTCTCTGAATCAGACCCCTCGGGAATGCAAAAGAGCTGGGATGAGCCAAACCGTGCATTGGTGGGTCCGGGGCTTCCAGAGGCTGCCCACAGCTTCGACCCACTCCTGGCCACCTTGGACTCCCTTTCCTTGGGGGGCGAGCCAGGGGCGCTCGAGATGGACGGAGATGGGTGTTCAAATGGGGAGCTGTTTGGGGCTTTAGAAGGACTGGGGCTGAGTGCCGAGGACCTAGAACTGCTGCTGCTGGACGAGCGCATGATCCGGGTGGAGATGGACCCCGACCGCGTACCCACACTTGACGACCTTCTCACCAACGAGGAGATCCTTTCCTATATCCACGAGTCTCTTGAGGCAAAGACTGACACGCCAGTGGAGGGGGGACAGGCACAGCCTACTCTGCCCCCCCCCACTGCCCCAACAGCCACAGTAGCAAAAGCACCTGAAAGTAATCCTATTTCTGCCCCCAATCTGCACTCTCAGTATGCTCACCATAAGCTGCCCCTGGTGGGCCAGGTGCCCATAGTCCAGCTCTCCCAGCAGATGCAGCAGCACCTGAGCATGCGGTCAGGGAAATTGGCACAAGACTGGAGCCACCAGAACAACCTCTTGCCCTTGGCTGCCACCCCTCTTCCTGTGGCCAATGGGGGCCTTGTGGGGCAGAATGAGCCAATGCAAAATGGACACTGGAAAGCCCAGCATGTTTCAGCGAGCCCTGGGATCCAGAGAGACCACTGCCCCTCACAACAGACTCTATTCAATAGCAGTGCCTCCCAGCTGGATGGAGGTCTTCAACAGCGGCAAGTGCACCAGCGCTACCTCCAGCAGCAGCTGCCTAGCCAGCTCCCGCAGTGCCATGCCAAGCAGAAGGCCGGCAACCTCAACGGACTGTGTATCATCCCAAATACAGAGCCTCAAGCTTGCAAACCCCAGTGGCAGGACTACAGCTATAGACACCCAGAGCAGACCCACAACAGCAACCCATGCCTCAGCAATGGCCACGCAGCCCTAGGTCACGCCTCACTAGATGCTTGTATGGATTACAGTGTGGCTGACATTCCCGGCATCGATTACGCCGTCAACAGGGGGCGGTATGGGGCAACTGGGCAGCAGCCAGGGAGCGAGACATCCGTTGCATCTTTTCAACGGATGAACCAAAAGCAACAGCAGTTACAGCAGGAACAACAGACTCCTCCTCCCCTCGCTCAGGTGCTGTCCAGCCTGTCCCAGTGCCCTCCCACCAATGCCACCCTGGAGCAGATCTTGGGGGTGGCCCAGCCCTACAGGCAGCTGCCTGTCTTAGACACCTATGGCATGGTCGCCTCGGACATCCCTCTCGACCCCAATTGCAGTAAGGTGAGGCCTACAAATAACAATTATGGACGCTGTCAGGGCGTGAATCTTGTGTGTATAGACTTTATTACAACTGTACATTGCTTTACTTCTATTTAGATCCAGAGAGAGAAAATGGTTGTGTTTTTATAGAAACATTTCTACTTCATGGTAAGATTCAAAGCCTTTTGAAACGGCATAATGCCTTAGGGCTTGATAGTAGTGAAAGCAAGCTTACAAAATGATACATTTGTCATGCAGTCAAGAAGAAGAGAAGAAATAATGCTAGTATTTTTGACTTAACGATTTAGGGTATGGATGTTGAAATTAACCGCTAGCTTTTGGATAAAATGAGCTAAACAAAAGAATTTGGTGAGCTGCTGTTTTCCCATCCTTCTTATGCTCTTGAGTGTGTTTAGGCTCTGGGATTGGATTCAAATAGAAGTAGGCACATTGGCCTCCCAGAGTTCTTTTTCTTTCGGCTTTCTCTTATGACCTACAAATTTGCTCTGCAGCCATGACCTAATAAAGACATAGAGAGGCTTAAACTAAGACAGAGAGAGAGAGAGAGAGAGAGAGAGAGAGAGAGAGAGAGAGAGAGAGAGAGAGAGAGAGAGAGAGATAGAGAGAGAGAGAGAGAGAGAGAGAGAGAGTGTGTGTGTAATGAAACATAGGGCTTCAGCAATGGCTTACAGCGATGCCTTAAAAAAATTCTGTCAGCATTCTCAATTTAAGAGGGTTTACCTTATTGTTTTGCTTTGCCAGGCAGAGGAAGAGTGGTTTGTGTGGGATGGATTATAATTAAAGGAATTATGTTGAATGACAGGTTAAAGTGTTGGGAAAGTGCAGAATTGACCATTTAATGTAGTTTAAAATAAATAATTGTACATTTATGCAAATATTTTCACAGTGATTTAAAATGTAACACTTACTGTGGTCCTGACACTGCTCTATCGTTTGCAGATGGAAAACGGCTGCATCCTGAACAGTGGTTATCCAGGAGGATGTGTCTTGCCTAATGGGAATGGACCGGCACCCCCTAACGGTCAGTTGCCCTGTCCTGAGCCTCTCTCCAGTCTCCCGGACCCACAGGCAACAGGCTTCTATCTTTGACGGGAGAATGTCACAGGTGTCAACGAGCAAACACAGGACAGTGAGTGGTCTCAACCACCCAATGACTGGACCGGCCTTTTAGAATTAGAACGGAAAACAAAGCAAAATGTAGGCCTACTTCTGTACCCTTTTGTTGGTTTGGTATTGTGTACTATACAGAATATTATTGTTTGAGTCCTTTGTTTACATATGCAGTCAGAGGGAGCAGCAGATTTGATTCTATTTTGAATAACCGAGAAGTCCTGTACATGAGTCATATACGTCTATTGTTTTGAACTCTGGTAAGTTTAACATGGTCTTTAGTAAAAAATAAAATTAAAACGATGTTAGCCCAGCATACTTAAATGCTTTTGTCAGCATCATCATTCTTATGATTTGTGAAATGGCATAAACATCACTAGTGGTTTCAGTAATTCAACAGGAATGTAGTCGCTCATAGTCAGTGGTTTCTGTGGATCATTTTTATTTTACTTGACAATCAGATTAATCAACATAATTAGGAAAAAAAGGATTCTAAGATTGAAAAAAAACAAGGCTAGAAATATACTGCACTTTATTTCAAACTCACACATATGTATATGCTGTGGTTGAAGACATTGAGGTTGTAAATCATAAGACAGACCCTATTTTAGGAGTAATATTTGAAACTAATGTAACTGAGGATTTGAGGTCGGATATCTGTATTGTGTTTTCATAGTTTTGTGGTAATTTCAGTCAGTTAGCTGGTAACCACACAGGCACATACACTTCTGTAAAATTTTCAGTATTATTTTTTATTTCACTTGAATTTTCCTTTTGTTGTTGTTGATCTTGTACTTCTGGTTGAGTATTTTTCCAGTTATACGGTAAACTGTGACTGAATAACATATAACACTCAATTTAAACTTTCAGTTTTTGTCATGTCTTAATGCAATGAAATTCCTGATTTTAAGTATTTTAGGTATAGTAAACATGCCAGACTTCAGGTCCAAATGGTATCTGAAACTCTTTTGAGTACTATATTTTGGGAAGAGGGTACATTGCCTTCCAAATTAAATTAATTTGATGGCAAAAGTTACAATAATATTGCACCAACAAAATAACAAGACGGTCTGAAAGTATTCTCATCCTATTTTGACCCAGTTTGGCGTATATGTCGTAAGGGCAGGGTCAAATGTAATCTTTGTCAGCAGGGGTTCATGTGATAGTAAAACAGTTACGGTATTGCAAACACTGAAAACCAAATGTTATCATTTAAAAGGTCTCTTCTGGAAGGATACAGTTTTGAATGTTACATGTACATAATAAATGACTGGGAAATAATGCATAATATAATTGTTGCATCATGAAGATGCTGAAAGAGATTCCCTCGTAGTTGTTACAATAATGTCATTACAATTAATATTGTTGTTATATGTTTTAAGTTAAAATGTGGCACACAAGTATTTACTTACTCAACTTTATTTCCCTTTTTTTTTTTACAATGTTTGATATATTTAATATGATTGATGTGACCTATCAACAATGTGATAAAACAGTTGTATATACAAACATACATTTGTTTTAAGAAAAGCAGGTATGTAAATACATTTTGCGTCAATTCACTTGTTTTAAACACTATTTTTAAAACACGCTGCTCATCAAACTCATGTGTTGACTCCATTTTTATTGTATATAGTAAATGCTAACTCCCAAGTCACAGAAACAGTTAGACTTGTCTGACATTGTGAAAATGGTGCCATACTTCCGAAATGTGTCCATTTAATCTTTGGGGCGCTTACTTTTCGTAGTCACTGTAATTTTAACATGCTAACAGAAAATTATGACTTTACAAAAATATAACATTTATACATTTTAACCCATGTCTTTTAACTGCTTGTTGAAATATATTATTTTCATCCTTTGAAATAAAGGATTTCAATAATCACACTGGAAAACATATCTTGTGCAGATGTAACTTGACAGACATTACCAGAAAACTTTATTTTGTCTTTCTGGGGAATTATGCACAATTTTAGTATTTATGACATACCTGCTTGACCCTGTTCCACCGTTCTCAGTAGTACAGTATATGTACTTCGATTGTCTTGTCTGCTGCTCAGCAGAATTTTTAAGATTTGGTCATATCTTATGTTATGTTATATCTTATATATGTGCAATGTCAAAGCTAGTTGGCTAAGCACCAATTTTTGTTTCGACATGACCTTACTGTTGAAAGTTACTATTGGATAAATACTTCAGTTTTTTATAATTAGAGTCAATGTTTTGGTTGGTGTTGTAGGAAAAACTTTTCCTATTCGTGAGTGGTTTTAGTCGGTCCGTAGAATAAAGACAAAATAACTAGCATCAGGGTAATACGTATAACAGTCCTTTATTATCTCCATGCAATAAACAAGTTACAACAGGAAAAGTTGAGCTCTCGTAGTCTGACAAAGAATAGCTTCATACCCCTTATCTGTATACCCATTTAGACATCCTACTTGTGCTTCTAAAAAGTGTCTGGTTACTCCTTATTCCTTTGTTGTTCAAATTATCTCACACACCTGGTATTTCCTTTTAGCCCGATACCCCTGAAACAAATCCTCATCGCTCAAAAACACAGACGAGTATATTTAAGTTTACCTATATTTGTATTTTACTAGCGACCTGATCCTTTGCGCTGGCTAAATCGATTTGGGCCGTCTACCTGTCTGTTTGTGTTTATGTGTCACTTTGATAAGAACTAAGTACGAGGTACATATATATATATATATATATATATATATATATATATATATATATATATATATATATATATATATATATATAGTGTATTTTAACATACATTATTTTTCTTACATCTACATTGGCCAAAGATACATTTGCTGCTATTTTCTGTCAACTCTTCCTGCTGGAATAACCCAGACATTGGCCACAGTCCTCACTGTAATGCTTTGTGATGAGTAGGTTGCCTGAGGGATCCTTTGGATATGTAGGGAAAGGGGGAGGAAGAGAGGAGAGGTCGTCACAATATTGTGATGGTCCTTACGCCACTTAAGGCTGGGCCACAGAAGGCTAACCATGTCTTTGAAATAATTGTACAGGATAGGATATTCCCCAGTTCAGTCATGAAACTCATTCATCATTAACCATTTATTACAAATTGATATACACTGCCTGGCATGGATTTTCCTTTTTCCATAGTACCTCTGTCAAAGAAATACTTTTCAGTGACTAAAAAGTGTCTCTTTTATCGCGAAACAATTTATATGATTCATTTTTATGATTCATTCATTAATTGATTCAATAAAGTAGAAGTATGTCAGATCTCAGACAAAACGTCAAAGAGAAATTGCCAAATTAGATTATCCAATGGCAAAACAACCAAGCCTAGTACATTTAAGAAAACATTCGACATCCCCAGCTTGTCGTATTTCAATGAAAAAGAAGACCAAAGGGAATAGGAGTGTTTTAGGGACATTGTTATGGGAATGATTTTCCATTTGCAGATGTGATTTTTGTCAAGCTCAGTTGGCTAAAGGGACGGCAAACATATTGAGATAATGACGAACAAATCAGCTATGCCTTCTGGTCTAGATGGACAAGGCACTCCCTGGGACAAGTGAAATCACCAAAATACAGGATGTTCCCTATCTGAGTTTTACAGTTGGCCTTTGCTTTCAGCTTGAAGAGCCATCTTTTTAATCCTCCAAGACAAAAAAGTATGCTAATATAGTGACAGTGTGCACTGTTATGTACCAGTCAAGACAAATCAAAATTTTGGAACTGAATATAAAAATGTTTTTCATGGTTGGGTAATTATACTTTACTAGAGTATGGTGATAACCCTGTGTCTTTAAGGGTGTGTATCTATACTGAAAAAAAATGTAGTTGGAACGGTTAGGGGGTATGCCCAAGCATGCCTTTTAGAGAGAATAATGTTATTTATCAGTTAAATAATAATAAAAAAGAACCAAAGTTCAGAATATTGCATCTTCAAAATATCACAAGGAAACAAGCCTTGCTCTGTCTACCTCTTTCTATTGTTGTGCATTGGCTTGTATAGCTGATGTAAACAGTCAGTGTGTCATCAGAGTGACCATTCACGATGGTTGACCCTTGGCGTAATGTTTGCTCACCATCACCCGACCCTTCCTCTTTAACCTTGTCCAATCCCTTTTGCAGTGAACTATAGATTTTGTTACTCACTCTGCATTGTCTTCCAAGTACTTATACACCAAGTAGAGCATGCTGATGATGAAGGACAACTGCCCCCAGGAAAGACTATGTCGTGGACATTGATCAACTTCTTCCAGCCAACCCACGGCTCATTAGTTGGAGGTGAGCCCTGCTATGTCTTGTTATAGACAAAACAAAATAGCATATCATCATTGAACTAATTGCTGCTCTGCTACTTGGGCTGCTAGGGTAAGAACTGGATGGGCACGATGTCTGCCATTCTGAATACATTCTGAAGTGTATATGTCCCTACAACAGGAGAGGCATAGTATACTCCGTCACAGTAGGTAACCCTTTTAATGTTAAAAAGTGGCTGCATTTCTCTTCCCACAGGTCATTAACTTGAACTAAAATGTCCTAAAATAATAATAATGTACCCTTTTTTCAGATGACATTAGTTACATCACAAATAATGTTTTAAGAAGAAATCAGCTCACATTTTGCTATGATGGTTGTTTCTCACAGTAGGTTCTTGGGGTCCCCAGGGTAGTCCTTGTTGGTAGGATGAGTGTTGATCATGCTGAAACTGAGATAATTACTCACTTGGGTCACTGATGGGTGAACTAAGTTACACTTCACACAGTATGGTGTGTCAAATGACTTAATGCATAATGTGCACAATTGGTAGTTTGTAATGATTTAACTGCAGTTACCATCTATTTCTTCAAGTGTGGTACTATTATTGGTAGTTAAAAATGACCGAAGCTTGTATTCATAAAGGACCTTGAGGATTTACTGGATGATGTATTACATGAGGCGTTTGGTACAAATAAAAACTATCCAGCACATTTGTAAATCCTCTTTTTAAGCTTGCTCTACAGTGTTACTGGAACTCAAAATATCAAGTTCAAATTATCTGGTGTTCAAACAAAGGTGCTCAAGTTGTGCAATTCCTAGATGTCACGAGATGCCTTAAGACAAGCTGATCCAGATGAGACTGGTAAAGCTGTATTTGAGCTCTTCACAACCAGCATTGGTCCCAAAATCCTTATTCATAGATTTGACTTAGGCGGTGAGATTCATTGCGATTTGTAGCATAGATTGAGAAGTATTTTATTGTAATAAAAACCGTGGTCTTGCCCTCCCGTAGGATCTCTCATTTTTTACATCAAGCTCTAGGGGTCCCTCTACTGACCATTTCCTGCCCAATGTAGAAGCAAAGTTGAACGTCCAGTAGTCAATCAAAAGTGAGCACTCTGATAAGCAATATCGCCATGTTCATTAGGACATTTGGTCGCGAACACCAACATCAACAAAAACATTCAACACTTGATTGAGTGGGGAGCTGCACCATTGATCATATTTTTTATCCTTTTGTCATTTACAACTACATTGTCCATTTATATCATTAATCACAAGTTATATTTATATACAGTATATAATAACTATTGAGTTGCAATACAGATTGCATTATATCTATATCTATGTATTTCATATGAAAGTACTGCAGTACACTTTTGTAAGGCACAGGAACAAAAACAACACACAAGCTCTTCCAGCTTTCTCAAAAAGCCTTTTTATTCAGATTCAAATTCAGAATGCAACAGCTGGTCTATTGCCGGTCTGTAAAAGAATCCCTGAGTCAGAATTAACTTGGTTCAATGTGTGTGTGCAACAATGCACATCATGCAAAAACCTAAGGATCTACAGGTATTGTAAGAAATCATGATTAATTACAAAGTCAGTCAAAAATGGTTGACATTGTTTGCTATCCGTTGTTTTTTCTTCCCTTTACCGAAATTAGGAGCCGTATTTACAGGTTAAACCATAAATACTGGGCTAGCTGTTCTCTCTGGGGAAAACTTGTCAATGGAACATTTGGCGGTAGCCTTAGTGCATGGACTACCTTTCAAAATACGTTTTGCAAAGAAACAGCTTGATAAAGTTTTCTTAATTCTAAAAGTGAATACAACATTATTAAAATGAAACAATATGTACAGTTCATTTTGTACAGCTTCTCAGCCATTCGCAGTTAGAATGCGTTGATGTCCCCAACAATTCATTTAGTTGAAGGGTGTTGGATGAGCCATGATGAATGTTCATGATACTCTAGGGGTGATGGGTATTGCATGCATTTGATCATGTGGATGAAAGATGTTAAAAAGAAGTATTTCCCCACCAATTCATCTCCACCCTCGTTGGATAAAAGGTGCTACTGTGAACTTACAAGTGAGGAGATATAGACAGTTTGAGCAAATAAAAAGAATAAGATGGAATTTGTGATTAAATCCTTTAATATTCTTAATCATTTAATTGAAGAAACAGATACAAATAGACTTAGAAAAAAGACAAATAAAAGCTGATGTTAAGTGTCACTTGATTAAAGTATATTACTTTCGAGCCAAAAAGGTCAGATTGCAAGTGACAAACTTCTAATGTTACTTAATTTTTGGGTTGAAAACTCTGGAAAAGAAATTAGATCATTAGTTACAGAAAATTTAACCTAAATCCAGTGTAAGAAAAATGACAAACAATTGTTCAAACTTGATCACATTTGTCCTTTTTTGCTCTGTAACATATATATACACACACACACATCTTACACTTGACGACTACCTGAAGGAGAGATGAAACTGCACCTATATCAAACATCGGAATATTGGAATTCAAGGGGGAAAATGTTTCTCAAAATACTGTTCTAGGCTACAGTCCTTACATTTCATTTCTATTGTCAATAGAACTTAGATTCACAAGCTTTCACTCTGTTAAAGAACCTGTTGTCAAATGTCACTACCAAACTATTAGGTAACAGCAGTCGATGAAATAAAGGGGAGTCTCAGATATGTAGGAGCTGTTTTTTTCCGGAAACATCTGAGGGTTTCATTTTTTAGCATTACAAGCAGCTAGTTTTTAACTAACCCGTGGGGGCGGGACACACTACCACAGGAAGGGGGTATGCTTTGCGAAATAGAATTACTATAAGAAAAAGTATGTGTGTATGTGTTTCATGGTCTATACTCACTGACAGCTGAAGTTGTTTTCCTGCGTTCTACATTCAAATGATATATACGGGTTGAGTTTTCTCCTTGCTACTGTCACTGCTAAGGAAGAATCTAAAGGTATTACACAAAACAAATAAAGCTGCACTTTCAGTTGGTTAAGGCTGGCATGAATCTGTCCTGCTTAAAAAAAAGATGAACTCTAAAAGTTGCCCAAGTAATGAAGGGAGGGGATAGAATTATGAGAGCTTCCAACAAACTTCAAACAATACGATTACTACACATGGTGAGGAAAAGGTTGAATGAAATGTTTTGGAACACAAATTTAGGACACAGAACTTTAGCTGTCACATTGGCAGAGGTTCCATATGACTGACAGATTGTCACATCAAAATCCCCCCTAAAATGACCTCTGGCAAACAGGTCAGCAACATTGGTAGCCAAAGGTAAACAACCAAACAAAAAAGATTTAGGACACAGATTTTTGCAGCATGTCATTAAATCTACTTGCAGTGCTGTTCACTTTTCTTTAGCCTTATTTCAAAATGTAGCAATTGTTCCGAGGAGTTTCTTTTGTGTAAATGGTTCCTACTTGCTGCTCTACTTACTCCCACATAACATGAAGGCAGCATTAAACATTTGAATGGAGTGACTACAGGGCATCTTTGAGAACAGGTGCAATAACAGCGTAAGAACCCAGGAGTCTAGTACTTGTAGCCCATTTTAACAGCAGCAAAAGAATTGGGAAATCAACCACCTACTCTGTTCATAGCTTGTAAGAATCTTCAGTGGCGGCTACGAAAGGAACAATAACTACTGAGAATAAATGGGTGCTGAGAAGGAGGCTATACAATTTAACAGCTTCTTTGTAGACAACATAAAACCCTCATCACGCGCACACGCACAGGTTCAATAATGAACCCCAAATCCCACAATACAGCACTTTAGTTTTACTTTTAGGAGCGGTGGTGTGAATATCTAACCGGAGTGCATGTCTCACCACAGCAAACTTGAAGTAAGGCAAAGATTAAACATTACTAGTCTTAAAGATGGAGTGTAACATCAAAAGCTAATAAATTAGAGGCTACATGAGAGCAGTATCGTATTTTCGTAATCTGATACCCATGCTTTTAGGGGTTAGGTTCTCAGCATCCATAACATCATGAGTTTATTACGAATGTACTGCATTTCAACTGCCAAGTCAAGTGCTGGGGGAGGATATGTCTTAAAATGACATGAGTGATATGCTCGCAAGACTCTAGTTATGTGCAACGGAGTGAAAATGGTATAAAAACTAGAGAAGCAAAAATGAACGGAAAAAAAATAAATACAAAAAACACACCAACATTTGAAAGAATTGGAGAGGACCTTGGTATTGTGTTAGAAGAATGGTGGAACCCAGAATGTGAAGTTACTTTTGTTGACACCGGAAATCTTATTTAAAGCCTGCACTCTAATAACACACAACACCCTCTCAGGATTCAGGACAGCAGATATGTCGGTCTCGTCTATTGAATACTGTAAGCTTTTAACCAGGCTAATAAAAAGAGACTTGGCCAAAACAACCTCAAAGTATCAAACAGCAGAGACGGTCCATACAGACAGCATAAAACCCAAAGAGGTGTAGAGCCCTTCGGGCCAATGGGTGTGGTGAGAAGTCCTGGTATGTGGAACAAAGTGGCGGTTGAACTGAGCCATCTTAACATCAGTTGGAAACAAAATACCCTTGGCAAAGGATAAAGATAATCTGCTGATAGACTTGGGTCCCAGGGCAATCGGATGAGCACTTCATCTCCTCCCTGGATAGCTGAAGACACAAGCACGTGATGGGAAGCACAACGGAGAAGGAAAGAACGGAACATTGGCTTGTGAGCTCTGAGGCGCACTCACTGGCTGTCCAAGTCAATTCAGAGGGTAGTGTGTTATAGAGTGGGCAGTGACTGTAGGAATATGAGGGGGGTGGGGGTTCTAGTTTAATCAAGGAGTAATAAGCATGGCCATCCGGTACAGCACCTCCCCTTCTCACAGTCTAAACAGTTCTAGGGCTCTCTCCTAACTCCACAGTGAGCTGCCGTCCACAGACAATCTGCTTTAGTCGCCTCTCTCTCTCTCTCTCTCTCCCTCTCTCTCTTGCATTTCATTATTAATAATTAACTCTTGATTCTAGGTTTAATGTGGTTGCCCCCTCCCCAGACTGCTGCCTGGCAGCTGGAGGAGAATGGAGTGAAGGGAGGGGGAACCGCAGGGTGACCGCACTAGGCCCGTACAGGAGGCCGCGGCGTACACTGGGGGACAGAGAGCTCTAGTTTTGCTTCTTGGCCTCCTGGTTGCCGTAACTGGATCCCGTTTTATTTACCTCAGTGACACCGATGAGGCGGCGGATGGCTATGGAGGCTGAGGAGGACAAAAGTTGGAGATCAGCGGAGTACACTAAAACAGCACACACAGTATAATCGGTTTAAGAGGCCTCGCACAGAAAGATCATAGACGTGTTTTCCTGACACCGCTTCTATTGCCGGATGGCAATTTTTTTTCAATCTGCATTTGCGAACCGAGGCAAAAAGCACAAACGTCAGCTTGACTATTCTCTGGTGAAGACAATTGCACCTCTTTCATTTTGACAGTGCCAGCATAGCAAGAAAACCCAGCCCGGGTCTGGTACGTACCAACGATCAGGAAGAGGAGAAAGCCGATGATGAGCAGGGGGGAGCCACTGACCGCCACCCCACAGGCAAAGTTGATGAGCGGCGAGAGTAACAGGGTGGCCCAGAAACAGAAGTTGAGCAGCGTCCACAGTCTCCTGGGAGGACGGATGGTCGGCCCGGGGAAGCTGCCCTCCTTCTCATAATGCTCCTGTAGGGCATCCTGGGGAGGGGGACGCAAAGCATTGGGAGGATGAATGGCACAGGAATATCCTGCATTCCTCTCGTTCAGTTCCTGAGGCCCCTTCGACACCACAACAACGCTGTGTTAGTCGCCGGCATGCTACAGGACATACATGTCTAGACATACCTTCTCCTGATACAGTTTGTGGAGCCAGTTGGCACACTCCTTTTCATCGTCTGGGATCTCCTCTACGGGGAAGCGCCTGTGGAAGGAGGGACACAAAGAGGAAGTCTGTGAGTAGAACACGTGTGAAAGGTGTCTGTTGTAGCATTGTCTCACCAGCAGGGGGTTGTCTCCTCAAGTGTAGGTGGGACACCAACTAAAATAACTAGATGGCCCATGAATAGGACACTACCGCCATGGTTTTGGGGCCAAAGTCTTACATGCACTTTAGAATTTTGTATTTTCCGGAACTCAAAAACGGTTGTATGGCATAGAAATGAAATGAGTATTACATTTAGCCTAAAAGTGATTTCTTTTAGTTACACTATTGTACAACATTTAATAATAATACTTGGTCTAATGTCGTATGATGAAATGAATGTTCTAATGTGATGAAAATAGCCTCGTCAGAAAATCTCCATATCAGCCTACTAGTTTTACTTCATATTCATTCATTCGTCTGTGAAAGCTCCCCACGGCTCCAAAAAATGCAATTAAAACCGGCCGATAGTGATTTGACTTAATTACATAATCCTCTAATCGGTAAATAAATTACTTTGCTATATCGACATTTTTCAAAAGCGTCATAAAATGATTATTTAATCGATTCATCCATATACCATTCAGCACGACAATCTAATATTTTATTGAAAGCTGGTAAAGTAATAATTCTAGGATATGTTAACGTCTCCTGGGGAAGGAAGCTATTTCTAAAAAAAAAATTCATAGAATTAAAAAAAAAAAACGTTCTCGCACTACTTTTTTTTCAAGCAAAATAAAATGCGTCCCGCCTTGCCATCAAAAGCAGTTACGGTCATTTGACCAGAGGTGTTTAGCTTAAGCCTAGGCTCCGTGTGAACAATCAGACAGTCTTTCATTGTTGCAGTACAAAAAGAGGCCTGTGTCAGCTAATAGATGAGGAAACATCCACTTGTCTTCTACGTGTTCGAAGAAGACAAGTGGATGATCCTGAATTTGGGCCTAATGTATTACACTCGACTGTGTTTACTGGTCACCCACCTCACACTCAAATCAGCCATGTACTTTTTGCCATTGACAATGCCTAGCAGAGTTGGGGTTTTCTTGTCTTTGAAGTTGAGTGTTACGTCGTAGACAGCAGTTACTGTGCGTGAAGAAAGGACAAGGATGAGAGGAGAGAACCGTATCGTGCACATCACATTTCACATCACTGTGTGAACAAGTGGATTTTTTCCAGTCCTTTGTTAAGTTCTCTCTGTGTGTGTGTACGAGAGTGCCTCACCTGTGCCTTTGAGGCAGTGCAGCGTGGTGGTAAAGCCCTTAGTTCTCGGAAGCAAGTGGTATTTCAGTTTGGGTAGACCTTTACTCTCAGCAACCTGCATACTGATCTGGTGCTTCTTCTCTGTGAAACGGGTGCCCTCACAATAAAGCAAGAACTAAACAGAGGGGAAAGAATTAACACATGCATCTTGAGAAAAGCTGTCTCTCTCACACAAGCACACACACACATTTTCTTTGGTTCAATTTGCAACTTTGACACTTCCCAAGTTTGAAATATTAAGTGAACCTGATGGCCTGCTTAGACACAATAATGTATTGTGTTGCTTGTTGGGTATGATCCCCCAGGCGATATTATTGTTAAATAAACTGTTATGTAACTGGTGTTTTTCAGAGAGTGTTAATCAGATCAGTCTACAGGATTGGCCTAATCTCAGGAGGACGGCCTATTAACAGTCACAGGTAAGAAACGGGAACCTTCAAGGCTGCCCATGTGCTTTACACCACTATTAGGAGCCAGGTCAAAATCAGTGGCCTATATATTGCTTCATTTCCAGCCTTCATGCAAACACACAGGTGCTGCACTAGCCAGACAAGCTTTGAATTTACCCCGTTAGGCCTGCACAATTCAAGGCACATCGCCCACTGTGTGCCATTTGTAATCCCGGTCATTTCGAAAGGCTCACTTGAAAAATGTGTACAGCCTGCAAAGTCTCAAATTCCCAAACCAGTACAGACTCAGGCCAGGAGCAACACTTACCCACATAAATTCCGGGTAATCCTTCAGCCGATCAAGCCCACTGAACACTGTGTCTCGGTCCTCCTCCCACTTTCTCTTACAGAATACAATCTCCAGGAAGTACCAGGTCCAGCCAATCAGAGGCACCTTCAGCAGCTCATGTTTGGCCAGCACCTTGGAACTCTGACAGTAAAAAGGTTAAAATAAAAAATACACACAATAAGATGAAACTCTTCCCGTTTAAATTCTAGGAGGACAGCCCCTCCCTCTCTCTCTCTCTCTCTCTCTCTCTCTCTCTCTCTCTCTCTCTCTCTCTCTCTCTCTCTCTCTCTCTCTCTCTCTCTCTCTCTCTCTCTCTCTCTCTCTCTCTCTCTCTCTCTCTCTCTCTCTCTCTCTCTCTCTCTCTCTCTCTCTCTCTCTCTCTCTCTCTCTCTCTCTCTCTCTCTCTCTCTCTCTCTCTCTCTCTCTCTCTCTCTCTCTCTCTCTCTCTCTCTCTCTCTCTCTCTCTCTTTTCTTGGACTGTATCGCAAAAAAACAAGATGATCATGGGATATGAGGTTGACGGACACACTGACCCCTAATATGCCGTATCTCTCGCACATCGTCCAGCCGCAGAGGAAGTCTATCTCGTAGTTGTGGTTGAGGATGATGATGACATGTTCCGTTCCAAATTTATCCACCGTGGCCTTGTCTGTGTAGAGAGTGCACTCCGTGCCTGACCACCACTCCAGCAGCATCACCAGCTCTACGGGAGGCCAAACACATCAAAGCATGGGGGCTACAGTCCACAGTGCACGGGTAAACACCATTAACATGAGAGCAGGGCTGTCGCTCAAAGCGTCCACCGTGTCACATATTTGCCAACGAGTCCTTTTGAACCTATGTCAAAAGGCATTTGAATAGTCAACACTACTTAGAGATGCAAGGTCACGGGGAACACACACACACACACACACACACACACAGAATGGCAAAGTTGACTCACGGCTCCAGAGGGAGTAGGCGAGCCGGCAGTTGATTCTGCGGTAGAGCTGCTTGTTAAAGGGCCAGAGGACACAGGTGCAGAGCTGGATAAAGTTGATGATGAGGCCGCTCACCACAAACACAAAGCCCATGAGCAGCTGCAGGATGAACAGGGTCTTCAAGTAGGCTAGCACGGCCATGGCTCAGGAGCCTAATGGGCTAACAGGGCTTCTCTCCACACACAAGACAACCAACCTGAGGGAAGGATAGAGAGAGAGAGAGAAAGTGAGACAGAGAGGAAAGAAGTAATGCACAACCAAGACTTTAGGGGAGAGTGCAGTGAGCAAATGTGTTGGGAAAGAAGTTCTGAGGAAATACAGCTCAAGTAAAGACAAGGGTATCCTCCTCCATCCATTCTATTTGTAGGTGGGGCATCTAGTGGCCAATGCGATTGTGACTAGCAAGTGTTAAACAATTTCTACTAATGGCCTGGCCTTTTCTCTTTTTGTCATATGTAGCAACAGTTTGCAGCAAATTAGGTCAAACCAACTGATGAATAGAACAACTGTCAGAGAATACATTTCAAAACACACTGGACAAGGAGTTATAATATCCAAAATGATCAAAAAGCCATACATAAAAAGGATTGAGAGCACACATTTCATTGGGGTTTTCAAGTTGGCAACTTATGTTTCTACACAAATGTTTCTCCTCTGTAACAATTTCAATGAATTCACTATATGGATATTTTGTTGTGTTTCAGTATTGGGCTAGTAAATGCATATTAGTGCATTCTTAATAAAATGACATGGGCTAAGCTGCTGCAAGCTAAGGTTGGAGCGTTTTGGGTAATGAACATTAGAGAATAATTCAAAAGGATGTCAAACAGAATGTCTTACCACGGTGGGTTCTTTTTACAAGCCTCGTTTACACGGCCCTTCAGCCAATATTACAGACCTGAGGGAGACATGAGGAGAAGAAGAAACGTCAACATTTACAAAAATGCTTCAACATTAATTTAACCTCAATTACTAGTCTTCATCATTGTTCCCAGCCTTGGCTGGCCTGTATACTAAAGCATATGTTTTTTTTCCCCACACTGAAAAAGCATTGATCATTCGGTTACTTGCACATTCTCGGGAGAAGGTGTAGGTTTCAGTATGTCAGAGTGAGTGATTTAGTGAGTGTTCATGAGTGTGCCAGAAAGCACAGTGAAGCGAGTGTATCAAGTAGAGAAATGAATTACTGCCCCCAAGCTTAATGTGACGAAATCCAAGCCTTCACTCTGTAGTCTCTCCTTCTTTCAGTTTCAGGTTTATAGAGTGACAAACCAGGCAAGACGAGTCTTGTTCAATATTCATATGGTAACTTAAAAAAATGTGATACGATTATTTTGCAATATTGGTTCTGGCATGACCAACCCTGAGTTGCAGACACACGTTAGCCCTGGCAAGACCACAGCCTGTTTGGAAAAGCTCACTATCAGGGCGAACAACATATATCACTCCTAACAAATTCTACATGCAATCCAACTCCTACATTCAGCACACTGACTTTCCACCTCAACATCTCAAACAGATCCTCATCCAGACTTTTGACTTTAACAACCTACATTTTTCTTGTATCATTTCCTGACCAATGTCCAGACTCTGTCTTCAATCCTATGCTATCCATTACCATGTATGATCTCATCTCAGAGAAGACAGATGTAAGGCTATGCAACAGCACAAACAACACACGCTTGTTGTTGCCTTACAGTACAACCTTCTTCCATTCTGACGCAAATCAATATGGGTTAACGAGGGGGGTGGGAGAGAGCAAGAGAGAGAGAGAGAAGCAGACAGAGACACTGTATGACACCAGGCCAAGAATCTAGGCCATTTCACAAAATCACTCTGGCTTTGTGGAACTAGCTCCGAGAACTTCTGGTTTTGCACAATCATTTAAAATACCTGCTGTCTTTTATTTAGAGTTGGACGGTTAAATGGACATTTCTGTGTCAATTCTTAAATCTCTCATAAAAGGTTGGTGATTTAGGAACATAAAGCCTGGGCAGATATAGGTAGCCATACAGTTTATTGTATTACCAAGCATAGCTCAGTCAGTTTCAGCATAACCTAAAAACCCCTTGGAAGAGATCCCTAGGCTCACGGTGGCCATAAAATACATCAGCTGGGCAACTCAATCCAGAATCAAAGAACATCAACCCTCCCCCTGGCACTTCCAGCATTGCCTGGGAAAAAATAAACTGGAACACCCTCCATAGGACAAAGTCTTGAAAGGGAGGTTATAAGACAAACCCTTTCCACATGGATGTGTGCCTCATATGCTAAAAGACCCTATGAACCCAATTTAGGCTTGGCGCTCCAGACAAAATCAAGGAGAGCTTTATGTTGAAACACGGATCTCAACTGGAGGCAACACTACCAGGGAAGGGAGCAGCGTAGGGAGAGAGATCCCAAGTGGCAGGCCGAGGTGAGGAGGTAGAGCAAGAACTAAAGAAGTTGCCAAAAAGACAACTCCTGAAGCTCTGCAGGTTGTGCAATCAGGGGTGGAAGATTAGTAGAGAGGTTACAAATTGTGTCTTTTCGCTTTAGGTTATACCCGTGGCTGTCGATTAATGACTTAACAGAAACTGGTAACATCAATGATACATGCCGCCAACCAGTGTTTCAGGACACTGACCCCCAACAGTTCAACATGCATGGCACTGTAGCAGATCGGTCTGTTAATAAGCATTTGCGTGTCAAAGGGGTGATAATCATTTCCAGGCAAAGCAGACACTTAAGAATGTGTGTACACTGGATAGTAATCAAACCTCGAATTCCATGTCAGCATTTTCTAATTGTTTCATTATTGCTTTATTAACCACCAACCATCAAGATTTATCTTGGTATGAAAGACCACAAACCATCCAGATTGGGTATGAGAAGAACAAGCCCAGGTGGGCAACTTACAAACAAGCGAAACGATTGCCAATTCTCTGAAGGATGAGGGACCCTATGTTGCACAACTCATCCTAGAAAAGAGATTACGGGTTGAAAGCTGCTTATATGAGGGACAGCTGCCTCTGCTTTACATCACCTGCATAGCAACAGGTTCTCAGAAAAAATAAATGGTTGGCAAAGGAACTATCCATATGGGTCATAATTTGCATAAAAAGGGCTTAATCTACCAATACACTGACAACTGAAGACAGACAATCTTGGCTAGAGGCCACCAACACCTGTGCCACCCCTCCCCCACCACAACTAGTCTAACTTACCAGTAGACGTAGTAGGCCATCGCCAGGACCACCAACGCCCCACAGATCCCAGTAAAGATCATCACCGCACTCTGGTTCAACATCTTGGCCTTGATAGAAAGCTACCAAAGCTCAACCAGAACCAAAACCTAGACAACACAGGTCTGTTAAAGACAACGGATTGTCACAGTCCGTCCTGCAGCAGATCCATGGTAATCCTACAGAAGCAAGATTATGATGATGCCAGCAAGAGCGCAACCGGATCCCACTGGTGAAGGAGGGCAGCGTCCCTTTAAAAAATGCCCTGTCAGCGCCACAGCAGATTGGGGTCCCGGCAGGCCAGGAAAACCTTGGAAAGCTCAATTGTCAAGTCAAGACGATTCTTTTCTATTGAAATGTCCACGAGTTAACTATGGCTTAGACTGTGCTAATGGAGACAAGATAATAGACAGACTGGACAATGACTTGCTTCCTGAAGGAGAAAGAAACCCATGCAAACATGCCTCTCCTTGCTCTAATCCAACAGATTAGATTAGCCCTGATTAGCAAACTACAGGCACCCTGGATATGTCACTTCCTTTTACCATCAACCGAACAGGGTCTTGACTCTCCTGTAACAAGGCGAGTTAGCAGAGACAAACCCGCTATGTCTGTTGTGCGGGGTGTTGCATCTGGGCTAGCCTGGCAATTGTCCATAATTCCTGTTGAATCAACCAAGAGGGTAGAAGCAGTGCTTGCAGAAATAGGTTTAAAGGGTTTATGTGGCTGATTGATGCTAGCAGCCTGTTTGTTATTTATTCACAGAGGATATTAGAGCGCTAAATAAACTTGCATCACTAGAAGCCAGGGTTGTTCTTTTTAATATCACTTTTTAAGTTAGAGAACTTCTTTTCAAAAGCTACAAAGCTCTGGTAACAGGGGCAAGGAGGAATATTTGGCCAAGCAAAAAGAAAAAGCCAGTTGGGATACAAAATCATCAGCAGTGTAGTACTGCTCATGAACAAGTGAGAGCAGAGAGACCAAATAAAACTAGATCAACCTATCAGCGCACTAGTAAAGTGAAGGTTCAGGCGTGTTAAGCCTAACTACAATCCTCTGGGCACACTAGAAGGTGTGAAAACAGTGTGAGAGGAGATGAGAATACATTGTGAAAGCTATAACCAAAACAATAAAGGTAATTCAATATAGAAAGATAAGATAGTTCTGGTTCCTAAACATAGACTTGTGATCATGCCACGAGTGCAAGCCAATGGCTGTAATTCCCTGTTTGGTCATTGGGCAGGCTAATGACTCTGTATGAAACAATGTAACCTATCCATCCATGGCCTTCAACAAGCACACTAATGGGCTAAACTTGATTGGCATTGTATTTTCAGTAGCCTCTCTGCTATCATATCCTTCCTACAGGCCAATAGTGAAGTGATCAGCTGAGAGGATCACTTATAAAACTCTAAATATTCTATCAATATTTCATACTGTGGCCATCAGTACAGTGATAGCAGTGGAGAAATATGGTAGGTTTCGAGTAGGATGATACAAAGACATGCATTGAACAGTACAACATTTACAATCTAAGCTCTTCAGGTTGCTAATTGATATTTCAATATACTTATCAGCTCAAGACCATAGCACACCAGTGTAGTTTTTCCTGTGTCGCATTAATGCATTAGCTGATTTTGATGGCCTAAAGATCATTTTAGCAGTAAAGCATTGCAGTGGGGCGGACTTTCACTAACCTCACATTGCTTGCACAAAGGCAAGTTCTGGAGGTGTCTAACTCAGTTGCCAACATAGCCCTGTACACTCAAAAGTGTCGAGACACTGGAAGCAACAGAACCGCTAAAACTCAACTTGCTTTCACATATTGTCTTTAATCAAAAGGCTAAAATTGTCTCAGAAATTATGTATTTTGTTGACAGACGAAATTAGACCCATTACTTGTTGGATAAGCAGTAAATATGTTTTAGAATTCACATTGTATTCACTTATAAAGTCTTATAGAAATAGAAACCTCTTACTCGATACCTAACCATAAACCTTATTTTCACCACAACTCGTCATATAGCAGGATGAATATTGTGTATTTCCTTGACGAAATGCAAAAATCAACAGAACTCGATATCAAGCGTATACAGAGGTCATAATCGCCAGCTTGCATGAACTCAAGTAACCCCTGCAGTGGCGTGATCATGCAACGCACGATGACAAGTCAGGGCCCGAATGCCTTGAGTTTAAGTTGCAATTAAAGCTAACGTGATACACACGTATCTAATGGCAGGAACATGATGGTTGCACAATTAGATTTGCAAACAAAAGTGGCTTCTTTTTTTATTTTACGTTACGGCCGCATTTAACAATTTTGCGACACTTGTTCAAGGCAGGCGGTGTCTCCACTCGAGTGAACACCTTTTAATACAATGTACGTAACTTTTGATGGCGACTAGTAGTAAACAATCTTAGCAGCCGTTATTAGTAACGATAGGCAAGATTACCCTAGCTAGCTAGCATTGCTTAGTTAAGTTAGCAGTACATGAACCATTACTATAGTCAACGTCGTAAGGAGAAAAGGTTATTCTAACGCGTCACTTGTCTTTAGTCAGCATCTTCGTAAGCTTTATTGATGTAATAAACCTTGCTAGTAAATATATGTTACCAATCTGGCATACGTACGGCATTCAACCACACATACCTAAGAGCTTAACGTTACTTCCAATTCCATACACAACAATAAGTGTTTGAATGAAGCTAGTAAGTAAGCCAAAACAGACACACTAGGCTAGATGAATAACATTATTACCGTTCGCGTTGTCAAAGCACGTGTGACCTAATGTGTTGCATGCGCTTTAAAAAGCTAATTTGGCAAATGTTGAACAACGTTAGCGAACTTTAACGTAACTTAGTTTCATGCAAAATCACGTTCGCTACCAACACTGGTCTAATTTTTTATATCAAACGTTGTTAGCAGCTGGCTAGCGTTTGGTTAGCATCGACTAAGGTTACTGACAGCTTGCAGAGTTTGACGTTACCTGATTCTTTTTTACTTGAAAGATTCTCTGCAGTGTAGTGATGCTTACTTCAGAGACAAAAATAGTAATATCTCTGTCACATCACTTTAATCGTTTCTCTAATTGGGGATGCATTTAATTGATAAAACTATTTCTGTAGCGTTGCTTGCTATTGTTTCACGACTTAAAGCCCCATCCCCTCAAAACCCCCAAAGCTAGGAATCTGTGGATATGTCCAGCATCCGGTACGCCCCGAATTCCTTATTCGGTTAGAAACAAAGCAATTCGGTCAGTTCCAGGAAATTATATATTTTAATCCACTAGACCGACACTCAAGCATATAATTGCCGCCATAATCTGCATTGTGTACTATTCGATGCATCCGCATTTACTCAAATGTAGTTTATGTAGACAAACAAGTGTTTGTATCATAACAGCCATCAACAGTAGGCCTAGTTGTAGTAGCAAGAAGTGGGTACTCATAATAATGGAGTAATCCTTTCTTATTGAAACTTTTGTTTTCATTGTACAACATTGCCATTATTAATGGCAGCCCTATTCAGCCCAATGTCACCTGAAATCCTACGAATTTGCTCTTTTCAATAACGCTTCTGTCATTGGAGAAGTGAATTAATGCTGTAAATTGCCATTACACATTTGTGACTTTTCTAATCGGGATCGTAACGATATTATTTTGGATAACATAGACAGCTCTGACACATATTCCGCAATTGCTTCATGCTCCTACGTAGGTTTTCAATTGGCAACAATCCTACTAGTGCAGTAGATAGCTGGGAGAGTGTTGTTTGCCATACAGAACCCTACCAGAAGCTGCAGACGACTTTCCCTTGAGTTTCAATCATGTACAAGAAAGGCACAATTTAAGACCAGACAATTTAGGTGCAGCTTAAGTAGTGTTCAATACTGGTCTTTCCCCTATTTACTCTATCAAGCTGGGCTGGGTTGGAAATTATCCAATGTGATTGTTTCAGGTCCACATATTGTGAATCTGATTAATTTAAAGTTGGGAAAATCATTTCTATTGTAGCAGAACACTATCTGATAAAACTTTTCTCAGACAGGCTCAATTGAACATGACACATCAACGTTGTGTTCTTTGTTGCCATTGGAATTGGAAAGTTGGGGGAAAATCTTGATTTATTTTTGTGCCAATGACAGCCATCTATACTGGGAAACAGTGTAATCCAACTGGAGCAGTAAAATGATTAATAGACTAGCAGAAACTTTTGCCCCTGCACTTTGAAATTAATGCATTAGAGATCTTGTTATCAGTTGTTAGCTTATCAGTCCTTCTCACAAACTTCTTTCCCAGTTAAGTCTGGTTCTCCTTGTTTTATGAAGCAACATTTTTCCTTCACGAATTTGTCAGAGTACACAGCTGGAAATGGCATTTTTCAATTCCAGTCCAAGATCTGCAACATTTTTGTTAAATATTTTCCCACAAAGAAGGTAAGCATTGAAGAAGGTAAATTATAAAAAAATAAATTACCATACTGGGTACATTTTATGGAAAATTATTTATTAATAATTACTTAATTTCGCTCTATATCACACCAGCTCCTTCAGCTTGGCACTTACTTTTAAAATATAGTGTATATTTATTTTACTCCATGAGTATTGATACAAACAAATGTACAAACAATATCGCAGCGCACCTAAGGCCTTACATGTAATCATTAAGAACATGAGGACACGTCATTTAAATAATATGACAACAGTGGTAACAATGAAAAATAGACTATGATCAACATAAGTATGTGCATAAAGATTATTGTTGCAAATATGAATACCTCCTCTTTAAAATGTAAGACACTTATGGGTATTGATGCAAAGAGGGTGTAAAAAAAAATCATTTAAAAACATTTTATAAAAAATATGTTTTTTCATTATTTTAGTTTTATTTTTAAGTTTCTAGCTGACAGACTTAACCATAAACCTATCTATGATATGTGAAATTGCCACATATACACATTGTGGCTAAACCATGCATATTCTACAATTGAACAACTAAAGAGACATTTCCTTTAGACAATTACCATTATTATTTAAGTATTATCCACATTCATGTACGTTTTAACAGAAAAAAATATCCACAATCCATGTAAAAGTTCATAGACCTAATATAATTGGTTCAGTGAGGCTTTTACTTACTTTATGTCTGCTTGTCTTTTGGGGGCAAATCACATCAATTCAGGTCATAGTGTATGCACAAACACAGCACTGATTTTGTGATTGTGTGTGCAAGACAATGCATCTCGCTGACTTCCATGACAAAGTGGAGCTCTATACAACAACTATAAGGCATGATCGTCTTTGATGTAAAAATCATACATTCCTGTGAAGAAATGTTCTTACAATATCACTGCCTCCACTACAATAGAAGGATCTTCTATGTCTGATTTGCTCTGGACCATTCTCAGCTCCAGTTGTGCAGGGCTTGGCCTCTTTCCAGGGCCAGCCATCTCTGCCAGAGAAGATAGATGATATTAAAAAACAGAAGGACTCATATGAATATAAAATACATGAACTGTAAAATACAATCCAGCTAGAGTCTCATTAGGGTCTTTAGTCTCTGCCATAGAGAACAGTACTGCCATAGAGAACATTAAAGGAAATGATAAGGAACAAAGAACTCGCACACAAATGCGAGAATAGCAGAATAACATACACTAGCAGGTGGATTTTAGCAAACACTTGAGGGTCTTACCATTGGCATAGCTAAATGTCCTCTGTATGACATGATGCATGACTGAGACAGTCTTTTCACAGGCAGCCTAGAACAAATAAGGAAAAAAATCACTACGCTGACACATGAAAGGATTTGATAAAAGATAACAAAACAGCGTTTTGTCCAAATGTTAACTACACAAGGCTGATATATCACCAACCTTCAAGTCTCTGGGGTGGTGGTGAGTCCAAGCCAGCAGCATGGCCGCAAATAGATCCCCTGTCCCAACAAACACTGCATCCACCTTGGGGATCTCCATGCGGATCTTCTGGGTGGTCTTGGTCCCATCTGGTCTTACTGGAAGAGAATTACGAGTATCGTTACGTGACACAAATGATTCTAGGAATGAAAGAAGCTGCATGGTATATTCTGTACAATTTGATGAAATATCTGGTCTTTCTTTTAATCATCAGTTCATACATAATCCAAGGTTATAGGTGATGCAACGTATTGTACACCTTTTCACTGATTTTGCATAACATTTTAGAAAACAAACAGTAGAAATAGAGTCAGTGTATGTGATAATTGATAACATTTTCAAAGGCATTCTTCATGTTAGTCGAGGTCATTATCTTACCTATGGTTTGGCTCCCAAGAGCCACCAGAAACTGGTCACCGTGTTGAGAAGGCAGGTCAGTGCTAGTGAGCACCACTGTGTCTGGGCCCATCTTATGGAGAATATCCATCACCTGGAGGAAAAGCATGTCCTTATTTTCAACACCCAAGAAAATACACTAATGAAAAATAGGTAGCTACATATTGGAACTTACCTCAACAGCATCTGTCTCTGTTCTGATCTTCCTCCCACTTAACAGTCTGAGGATCACATTAATACAAGTTATTTCCACATTTTAACATGGTATGTTAGAAGAACACTCTTCATAAATTGCAAGCATATACAGATGCATTATTCACCCTGGAAATCACCTTCTAAATACAAATACATAAACAAACTTCCTTTGGTACTTTTCTGCTAAAAGTCAATTAGCAGTGTGTAGAACATTTGTGAACCAAGTGTATGCTCCAATTTCAGACATGAATGTGAATTCCTGAGATTTAAGTACAACAGATATTTGCAGTACCAGGATAAACTAACATCGTAAAAAGAGCAGAACACCAATATTTTCCAAAAGAGATGTACTCACTCTGCCTCAAATTGGTTGGGGGTAAGAATGTCAGCAACAGGTACAACTTTGTCTCTATAGACAGGGAGAAGATTCTCTGGGACATACTGTGAGAGAAAAGGGGTGGGTGTCTAAACAAATGTTTTGATAGACTGTTCAGTCTTAACATTTTTTATAGAATAGCATGTGTGCAGAAATCCAAAACCCTGGAATATATACCATAACACCTTGGTCTCCCAGAACTGGATCACATACTGAAAAAATGAATACATTCGGATTAAATAAAATAAATAAATAAATAAAACTTTTAAATTCAAACATAGTATAAATTTGCATTCACATAACAATGACTTACCATAAACCAAGTTGGAATTTGCTCTTTTCAACTCCTGAACAATATCGACCACTGTCTCCAAAAAGGATGTGTCCCTCGTGTACCCTTTGGAAAGAGAACATTTAATAAATAAATACAACTTCAAAAGTGAAATGGCTACATATATTTTTGTTGAACTTACGTAAGCAGTACAACGGGTACTATTTCTGTATAAGAAGGGATGGTCCGAGTATGTAAGTAGAGCGCTAAGTCTGGCTGATAGCGATATAATGTTGAATGTTGAATGTTTAAACAACCTTTCAAAACTGTACAACAATTTTGAAAGAGTAAAGTTGTGTAGAATAGGAGAGGACTTCAAAATGCAACGACATGTTTTAGTAAAACATTTCTCCTATAATCTTTAATTTGTTAGTCAGTTGGCTTAACTCAGTTCCTGCAAAGTCAGGACATTTGGCCTGGCAATTTCTCATTTTTATCAGCCGAACAAAATGTGGTTACAGATCAAAAGTTACAATTATACAGTTGTTGTTTACTAGATAAAGGGAAAGTAAGAAAAAGTGATTGATTGCAATGGCATGTTATGCCTCCATTGATATGCATTTGAAAAGAAACCAAGGCTGATACAGCCAATTAATAAATAACAGTAATGCCCCAGCATGTATTGCTCTTTTTGATGGGGTTTTATCACAGCTCTGAAGCAATCAGATGCTCAAAACACAAAGCTATTAACAACAAAAAGTCAACACATAAGCATGGAGTGTGGGGACATGTTGGGAGATAACTTAGTTGATCTACAATCAAATCCCCCGATATAAAGTTCCACATTTACCATAGACAAGACTTTATCAAACCTAACAATTGAGTGTGTGTGGATGTGTAACCTGTGACTCACCTGTAAGGACATAGTTGTAATGGTTAACTTGGTTGAGTTTGATTCCATCATATAGGACATTCAATTCCTCAGCAGTCAGCACCTGTCCCTTCCAGTGTGCATAACCTTAAACAAAGTATTAGTCAAACGTTAAAAGAAAGGGATCCAGTACGGTCTTGGTCAAACAGTTTTTATTTTATATTTTGTTTACGGAAAGTCACATTTACCAATAAATTGAGATAATAATGTAATACTACGAAAAAATTAATATTTGTCTGTCTTTCTGAACTTTACTAAGTAAAGGTTTGTGAGAATCACCCAAATGTAAAAAATTTTATGACTCCTACTGCACATATGTCTTTTTAGGTCTCAAAGTACACATCATATAGCAAACAGCTTCTCTAGCTAGCTATACGTCAATTGGATATTGAGAACACTATTCAGTACTTCCTCCCTAACTTGATATTGGAAAAAGCGTGGATCGATATTAAATTGGACTTAATTGCTTTTACTACCAAATCTGTTTGCTAGAATTTGACGATAACAGCAAACTTAATCTTTAACAAGAGAAGAAAAAAAATTGCAGTCAAAGTCTCAGGGTCAACAGACGAAATATCTAAAGAATGTGTTTTCACCACATGAGCTGAACACAGAAAATAAATCATGAGGAGCTGAAGCCTAAAGGAGCGGTTTCTCAATCATGTTAAACATGGGTGAGCACTGGGATTAACAGTTTTTTAAGAGAAAGAGCTACATATTATATTGCATATCTTTGATGAATTAATACAGAAGGTTTTGCCTGAAAACTATAAATATTAGTGTAATCTCCAATTCCCTTCTTTCCCACCAGTGCTCTGTTTAATCTAACGGCAGGTGGTGAACTCACACAGAATTTAGCCCCGCGGGAAATCTGAGCAAGAGGACAAACAATCTTTGTATTAATGATGTGAACGCATCCATCCATCCATCCTACAGTTATCAGTGGTTTATAAAGCACAGAGAACACATTGTGAGCTAAATAATTAGCGTTGAAGAGGAAGGAATTGGCATCCAAGGCACAGGCACCCTGCTTTGTTTAGAGGAGGCCACTTTGGCCTGGGCCCAAGAGCAGAGGGAAAGGAGGTTGCGTCACCACAACCAGGCTGTGTCAAATAGTTTAAAGATGCATTTCTGTATTGGATGTAGCAAGTGAAGGGGATTAGGTGACGAAACAAGAGAGTACCTGGAGTAACATATTGTGACATCATGTTGCTATCACTCAAAGATACAGCTTGAAATATGGTATTTTATTGCCATGTGTGAGCAACTTAAAAAAGAAACAAAAACACCTAGGATTTGTTATTGTTCTTTTCCTTTCTTGAGATCTATTCTTTTTAAATGATATGGAGTCTTGTGCGTGAACTTTTCTATGTCCTATACTGAAATACTGGTGTAAAGTATAGGTCTGTAAAATACACTTTTTTTTTTTATCCAGCTTTAAGTTTATCATAGCGAGCCAGTATTTATATTCCTAAAATAAGCCAAACACTTCGTTTCAAAACTGGCATTGGGTTTTAATACTGAGCATCAAGTTAAGTTATCCTACCTAAGCCTTTATTTTATGGTCATAATTATAAACTGTGCAACATTTATGTATGAAATAAAACAAACATAAAAAACATTGATATAGTGTATAAAACAAGTTGCTTTGAATGGAGACTAAATTCGGTAGCGTAATAATAATGTATATTTTGACTCAATGCTCAACAAGACTTGTAAAACATATGAATGCATTTGTGAAGGCCTTATCTTAGGTCTCAATAAAGAAGCGGTTGGACAATTGCCACTATCCCTTTCTGTCAGAGAATTCACTGTAAAATACTGTTGCTCCCCTGTAAGTCACTAAATAGTCTAGGGCCAAAATACATTATAGAAATGCCGATTCAATATGAGGCTTATAGACCCCTCAGGGAATCTGGAACAGGTCTGATTTAAGACAAAAAAAGGTGAAATAGGTTTTATCTGCTGTGCAACATCCCAACTAACCAAATTAACTTACAGAAGATCTGAGCCTCGCTCCAAGCTTGACTACTTTTAAGTCACTTTAAAACATGTTTTAGCTGAATTGTTCTCTAATTGTGTTCCATCTTTGCAATTTTAATATGACAGTGTTTATTTTATTTTTTTATTTCTTGATTTGTATTTGCCTGCTTGCCTTATGTAAAACACATTCAATTACCTGTGTATGAAATGTTCTACACAAATACGTTTGCCTTACCTTGTCTAATGGAAATGACAAGTGAAATTTGGAATAACCCCTATGCATATACATGCAGTTAATCGTGATGCCACAAAGTAAAATATGGCATGTTAAGTAGACAAACCTGTGTGATTGGAGAACTGCACAGAGTTGATAGAATCCACTTCAAACCCAAGAACCTAGAAAAGACCAGAATAATGCAGATGCAACATTAATCATTGATTTAAGCTATAAAGAAACCATCGTCCTGGTAGAATTTGTCTCTGAAATTATAGTAACACCGCAATAAAAGAAAGTAACAAATGCATTTCCACCCATATAGTCTTTGAACAGATCAACTATAAAAAACACGAACATTAGACGTATTTAGACGGCATCAGAAGGAACACTGTTCATTCACTTTACTTCGCATGCCTATCATTTGTAATGATATGCATTAGGCCAAAGCTATACAGTCTGTATTCCTTCACCGT
>CM030172.1:38215368-38281349 GCA_017639675.1 Aplochiton taeniatus | reverse complement strand
GACAGAGAGAGGGGGGACCTATATAATATAAATATATAAATAATGTTAAAACTTATTACCTTTCACAAGGGGTACATTTATTCAGATTATTTGAATGGAGCGTACAGCAGACATAAATATGAACTATTCTTGTAAAATATATCTAATATTTAGTTCACCCACACATTTCATGGGCGTAGATTACATTGAGAAGGGAGGTAATTACATTTCTGGCTTATTTGACTGGAAGATCATAATTATACTGATACATCTCCCATTACCTAATAAACCCCCTCAACCATCTCTTTTACTGCCATCATAATGTCTTTGAATCAGCCACCTCTACACTGTGATAATGGATGAGAGGTTGACAGGGAGGGTAGAGTAAGGCTTTGGTTGGGAGTGTGTCTCTGTGTAAAAGAAAGGAAATGGGAGGCCCTTTTTTAAAATGGCAGGCCCTTTTTTTGTCATTTAAAATGAATACTGTCAGCATACTACACAAAAAAAGACACCAATGTCATGAAAAGTTCAAATTGTTTCTCAATTAGCAAATTATATTTCAAGTAAATAAAGTACTACAAAGTCTTATCACTTAGAGTTCAAAATGAAGAGATGGCAGTCTTACCGAGCGCCTTGTCAACGCACTTGATTTTACTAGGAGGGCAGATAGCGGCGTTTCCTGGAATACAAAACATAAAATGGGTTTGATCAATCAGAAACAAAATGATCCCAGGCCTGTGTTTTCCCATATTAAAAACTCTTCTTGGGAGCAGCACTTTAAAAGTTTATCAATCATCCAGAAATGAAGGAAGACAGGGGAAGATGATTTCTACGGTATCTGCAATGCCTTGGAAATGTTAGAGGCTCCAGCCTTGATTGTGTCGAGAAATGGGGCACACCGGCTCCACCCCAATGGCATATTTAGAAAGTCTTTAAAAACCAATCAATGATTCACCCTCCCACAAACCTACATGTTGCTGCAGCTGCTAATGACATGAATTCATCAGGGGCACAATTAATTGTGGGAAATATGTACAGCACAGACGACAAAATGTTCCCGGAGCTAATGTTTCTGGAACCGTTTTCTTTTTAATTTGCATTAGGAATGATTTATTTTAGGACATTATAACAGAGGTGCAGAAGAGCAGAGAATTCACTATCATTTAAGGAGCAAGTCACAAGTCTGTTTTGCAGCTGGTTCTCAATGGATGGAGGTCAGCTGCCCTTTTTTCACTTGAACATGACTTGTTACTTAAAAGTTCTTCTAAATGTATGAAAATGTCATATATCGCACAAAAAATCCCAGCCAATATTGTACATTACAAATAAGTACCATGTGGGAATGCTTAATTTGAATTAGCTTACATTGGAATCACCCTGCTTATAATGTGAACCAAAATTGACTTAATTAATTTAAATGTATTATTTCTATTTATTTTAACTGCAACTTCAAGTGCCACAGCAGGAGAAAAAGATGACAGCAAAGGCGAGAGGAGAGAGACTTAACAAAGACCAACAGAGTGAGTCCATCGGCGTACCAGGCATGTGCACCATCCTGCAATTGCACTCGCGCTCCACCTCCTGGGTTTCACAGCGCAGGCGGCAGGCGCTGATGCTGTAGGTGTCGTATCCTGGGATCATCTGGTCACTGTTAGAGCGGCAGTTCCCCCAGGGCTGGGGCAGGTAGGTCAGCTAATCACACAGAGATTGATTAGAGCCCTGCCTGAGTCACTTGGGGCTTCTAGGAGTGAACAGTAATCTGGGGAGGGGGAGCAGCGATAGGGACGGCCTTACCCTCTGCTCCTGACATGAAACAAAGGTCTGGAAGCCCGGAGAGACCCCAAAGCCCAGCTGGTGGATGTAAGGAGGCTCGTCCTGGCTGTGGATCTGCACGCGGATCCCGGCCTCCAGGGAGGTCTCGTCTTCAGGATGAAAGGGTCACAGCCGCGTACAAAGAGAAGGCACAGGATGATGATATTCAGATTCCTCGTCTGACAACTCGATTCAATTTAACAATGGACGATTTTTCAGTCTCTACAGTTATGGTTTAAACATAAAACACTGATGGTTCATGTTTTAAAATCTTATGTTTTTAGTGTGAATCTAAAGGAAAATAAAAAATTCGATTTCAATTTTTTTTTCTCCAAACTCCAATGGGGAAGTAGATATGTATATAAGTGTGATGATTTGGAGGTTCGGATATATGCTGAGTCACAAAACCTTTTACACCCATGACCCATTCAATATTTTTGCATACAGTCTTTGTATGATATGCAGTAATGATTATTACTGTATGACGAATGGGTTTGTGGCTTACTTGTCTCTCTCCAGATGGGTAGATACTCATCCTGCTGGATATCCAACATGATCTCCAGCCCATTTCCCATTCCGCCCTGTTTGGTTTTTCTTGATGTGTTCTTGTTCCCATTGAAAGTGTAGCATTTCCCATATCTGGTGTAGACCTAACAGGGAAATAGATTTATATCAGAAATGTCACAATAAATATGACAATATCCATCCCTGCAGTGACAAGCTCATACTCGCTCTGAGTCACGGAGAAGCAAGAGATATGGAGCGGAAAATGAACAAGATGATGCTCATGGTCATCTACCCAAAGCTACTGTATATCTTCAATAAACCTCCTGAATGTTGTTTGTATGAAGGGAGAAAGACAACAGCAGGGACACCATTTCCTTGGTAAACCTGCAATGACTCTGATAAAGGACGTTTTGCTCTCAAAATATAAATGCAATGACTAATCCGTACAGCAGGCAGATCTATACACACGAAGCAAAGGGTTCTTATTGGTCTAGACAACACATTCAGAATAATTATGCGGTAGAGCCAGAGCAAAGCTTTCTCTCTTTTTGAAAAAGCAAGTCAATGAACAAGAGCGTTATAAAATGTGCCGCCACATCACTACATTTTGTAGCAGTGGGCCTATTCTATCAGTGACAAATAATTACTTTGTTTACACCTCTCATCACAGCAGAGGCGAACAGTGACAGCAACCCATTATTTTTGTCAAAACATCAACTTATGGAGTGCTGTAATGAAAGTATCAAGGCAGAGGAAACCACATGGCAGGAGAGATCCGTCGACGAGATGGGGGAAGATGACAGGAAAATAACAATGGAGCAGAATCGATGTTAGGCGCATACTTAAACAGCCACCGTCACAGCCAACATTCTCTATGACAACAGCTCTGTTTTAACTTTGATATCAGCTTGATCCTTTAATGAGAGTGCGATGTCTAAATTAGGGATGCCCTTGGATAAGCACACACTTATTCATTCCGCAGGGTGTGCTCTCGTCTCACAGCCGTGAGATGTGGCATACAACTTGGTAGGCCAGTAGTGTAATTCCCCTCAGCAACAAGCTGTTTTGTAATGCTTTAACTAATTAAAGGCGAGAAACAAGATTGACTGATACTGGATGTTTACAAAAATGCGCAGGGAATAGATTATGCCTGCCTACATATTTAGGCTCCAACATTATCCTAATTGCAAACATGCATGGAATGGCTTAAATACATGCAGAATTTTTTAAAGCCAATTAATACCTCTGAGATTGGAAAATAAACACTCTTCTGAGTTCTTATAAAATGTAATAGGGCAATGTAAATCATTTGTCAGGCAATCTGTAAATGCTTCAGACTGGATGGAACAAACAATAGCACAGTGAAATAACTTTGTGGATAAATAATTGAGTCAATCTTTGCTGAATTGATATATATTTTTTGTTTGAATTATGATGATGAATGAAATAAATTACTGTTAATAATTGCTATACAGCTAAACTGTTATTTAGTATGTAATTATTAACCTATATGCCCAAAATTAAGTCTGTCAATAACATTTATCTATTAGGTTCATTTAGTTTATGTTTATTTGACTCACGACGCAAATGAGGTTCAGAGGAATTCAACTTGAGAAACACATTCAAAAAACTAACAGTCCATGAGTGCTGTTGTAAAACTTTGGGGCTTTATGAGAATGCCAAAGTGCTCACAAATGATGTCCCCAGAGACTAGTGGGACGTTTTCCCATCATCTTACCCAGAAAATGGTTGCGGGCAGAGCCTCCACTGATTCATTTCTCAGCTTCAGAATCCTTCGCTCTCTGCCTGAACCTGTGACATGATTGATGGAACATTTTTTCTCATGTTACTTTTTGCACCAAATTTAGCAAAGGTAACAGGCTGACTTTGTCAATTCCCAAGGGGGGACTTCACACTACAGTTGAAAATCTTAACAACAGCACATAGACGTTAACAAACCAGATGAAGAGATCTTGTATTCCTAAGGGCACTTTAACTACACATTAATTAATTATTTAAGAGCTAATTTAAGCAATTCAGTCATTACAAAATCACTTTAATATTGTTTGTTTTTATTTTTGTTTCTATTAGAGGTCCCCCCTAATTTCATCTGGAGTAAAGCTACTGCAGTGTTTGAAGGCTGTGAAGGTTGCAATGGAATGTGACCACTAGAGGGTGCTGCAAGATTATGATGGGGAGACATTCCTCAGACAGATCACAAGTTTGCAAAAGGTGGGTTGAACCAATCTGATGATAAGTTGGAGGATTGTTATTTACGGGTGTCAGTTTGTTGCTGTGGGAGGCGGGACTCTGAACGACAGAGACTGGAGAGTGAACACTACAAACAGCCGCAGCAATAACAACGAATACGGCAAAAGCAGGGAGTCTTGCCCCGCTGTTGCCTGTACATGCCTGTATATTCTGTATATGTGTGTGTGTTCGTGTGTGTGTATGTGTGTGGAACATGGACTAAAAGGGTAATCCCAGCAGTGACGACTGTGTCAGTACTTGATCTGTGCTTAGAACTTTAACAAGTGGTACCCAACACGGGGCACAGATCAAGGGCAAGCCATGTCCACTGAAGCAGCTTCAGTTGACCAATAGCTGGCCCGGGTTCTGGATGTCCAGGAGTGCCAGATAGAAGCAAACCTCCAGCTGCAGCAGACCCAGGTGGACGACCGAAAGGTGCTGATCCGACTCCTGGAAGGGGGTGCTTCCCGGCAAGATGGAGAAGGCTGACAACACTGAAGCCTTCCGCAACTCGTTTGAGGCGCAGGCCTGAACTGGGCCTTCCACCTGCCTCCCCTGCTGATGGGAGATGCCACGCTGGCTGCCCACTGCTTACCTGCATCAGAAGTGGGCAGCTATGTGGCCATGCCCAGGGAAATTGGAGACCGGTTTTAGGTTGAACCCAGAAGTATCGGCGCTGGTTCCGAGCCCTGGCTTTCGATACCGCGGGCCTGACTGACCGTTATGCCCAGCAGATGCCGGACAGAGCCAGGAGGTGGCTGCGGCCGGAAGAGTTGAAGCCAGGGGCGATGCTGGAGCAGGTGGTGTTGGGAGGCCTTCATGCAGGGGTTGCCATCGAGGATGTCTGACTATGTCCAGCGCCTTCGGGCCTTCACCCTCGCCGCGGCGGTAGCCCTGGCCGAAGATCACCTGGCAGTGTCACCTTGGCAGCCACCTGTTCCAACGCCCCACAGACTGCAGAGCAGGTGCTCGGGGCTTGTTCCTGGCGATGAGAGGGAGCCGACACCTGTACCAACCTCTTCCACCTCACAGACAGGCCCTCTTTTGCCAGGCGAAGGACGCTGGCGATGCGGCCTACCTGGCCATTTTCAGAGGGAGTGCCCACTGATGGAGATTGGCCAGGTTGTCCATTTCACTGGTATGCCGGCGCCGTCCCCTGGTGCAGGTGGCGACGTATCGCATTCCAATAAGGTTGCAAGGGGCAAAACACCAAGCTCTACTGGATCCTGGATGTATGCAGTCCACGATACAAGTTTACCTGGTTTGGCCCGTGGCAATAGTGGAAGAACCACGGGTGTTAGTGCGGTGTATACATGGGGACATGGACAAATATCCAATGGTCCTAGTCTAAATTCGTTATGGGGCGAAAAAATATAGGATACTGACAATGGTTAGCTCCCATTTAGCTCCTAGTGTTTTGCGCTGATGCAAGGGCTTGCAATTCTGCCAAGTCCAGGGCAGATACGGGGGTCTCTGTTTAAAGCTCCCTTACGTGTATTCTCCCGTGGAGGATTCCCCTTTCGGGCCGTCTCGCTTTGCCACTCTACACTTTGAACTTAGTCAGGTGATACGAATTGATGCCATGTTCGTACGTCCAGATGCTGTGGTGTCTTTGTCCCATATTTCTCATTGATTAGCAACAGGTTGTATAGAGTGATTCGTGACCCTCAGAGACAGGAAGACGTGAACAAAATATTAGGACCGGTAAGCTGTTGTAAAAAAGTTTTTGGTCAGGCTGCTCATTATAACCCAATAGCAGGCCATTTAAGATTTGCTAAGATACTAGATCAGATGACGTCCCGTTTCTATTGGCTTTGGGATCCGGGCAGAGGTGCGTAAGTAGTGTGTGTCCTGCTAGTGAATCCCCCGGCAATTCCAAAGGCACCTTTGCACTTCTGCTGATTGACATGCCATTGATATCGTTTGGCTATTAGACCGTAGCGCACGCGACTATCGGTTCAGTCATTATTAATTACGCAACCTGGTGCAGAGGCATTGCATAACGTTTCTGCAGAGGGTGGAATTCCTAAAAAACGTCTCACTGAGCAGGGTCCGAATCATGTGTCACGTACACTAAAGAAACTTTACGGCTTACTGGGAACTCAGGCAATTCGGACAAGTGCTTATCATCCCAACACACTGTGAGCGTTTCAATAATAATAATAAAAAACATGTTTTGGAAATTTTTACTTAAGGAAAGTCGTAATTGGAACAAATGGCTAGATTCCCTGTTGTTCGACGTGACAGAAGTTTCCCAGACTTCCACACGGTTTTCCCCCTTTGAGTTTTTATAGGGGCAACATCCCCGAGGTCTCCTAGACCAAGTTAAGGAAAACTGGGACTGTGGATCTAGTGACAGCAAACATGCAAAGCTGCACCCACCAGGCTATCACGAGATCATTTGCAGCAAGCTCAGGAGCGTCAGAAACCAAGTTTTGGCAAGAGGACTAAACCCAAACAGTTTACACCAGAAACAAGATCCTTGTGTTATTGCCAACCTCTAGCTCTAAACTACTCAGAAAGTGGCAAGGCTGTTTGCGGTCACACAGCGAGACTGGGACGTAGACTATGAGGTAATATGTTGCAACAGCAGGAATAGCGCACAGATCACATCAATCTCCTTAAAAAATGAAACTATGAGATCACTGTCTTGCTGGCTACGCTGATATTGGAGGGAGATAGAGTTCGGACCGGAGGACCCAAATTCTAAAGCTAGCGGTACGGTATAGTTTGATAGCAATCTCTTGCCGAGCCAGAAAGCGGATGTCACCAGGTTACAACAGCAGTTCACTGATGTGTTCTCTCCTCTGCCTTGTCGCACCAAGCTTATAGAACACTACATACATTTGGCCCCAGACTTAACGGTGCGTATACAGTACATCCGGATAGAATGCCTGCTAACAAGAGAGAGATTGTGAGAAGAGCTCAAGGCTGTGCTAGAGTTGGGTGTAGTTGAGGAGTCTCACAGTGATTGGAACAGTCCCATTGTGCTGGTGGTGAAGCGAGATAGGTCTAACGGTTCGTTTATGTAGATTACTGTTGGTGGGATTGACGGTTCTAAATTTGAGACGTTGCCGATGCTGCCAGTCAATGAACTCCTGGAACAGCTTGGCACGGCAAAATCTTATCCAACACTGGATTGTACCAAAGGCTATTGACAGGTTCACTTGTTGCCAGAGGCCCACGAGAACACAGCATTCTCTACTCCTTACGGTTTGTACCAATTCACAGTACTTCTGTTTGGGTTGTTATGAGCTCCAGACACCTTCCAGCACCTAATGGATGGGGTGCTATGCCCTCGCACTTAATATGCTGCCGCCTATCTGCGGGAGGCGGGGCTCACGGCCAGCTCTAAAAAGTGTGTGATTGGAAGGAGAGAGATACGGTTTCTGGGGTACCACTTGGGGAATGAGGAGGTGCGGCCACAGACAGAGAAGATGAGAGCAGGATAAAAAAAATGAAAAAGAGGGTTGCAATGGCATCTGTCAAGTAGAGGGCACTGCAGGACCATGGGGTGGAGGAGGGTGGGGGGGGGGGGGCATTCCTCTGACAGATCACAGGTTTGCAACAGGTGGATTCAATCTGATGATAAGTTGGAGGAATGTTATTTATGGGTGTCGGTTTGTTGCAGTGGGAAGGCTGGACTCTGAACGAGAGAGATTGGAGAGTGAACACTTCAAACAGTGACTGTGACAGCAACTGCGCCAGCAACAGTAACGATGACGTCAAGGAGCCCAATCCCGCTGTTGTCTGTACGTGTGTGTGTGTGTGTGTGTGTGTGTGTGTGTGTGTGTAACACGGAATAAAAGGGCTAATCCCAACTGTGACGGCTGTGTCAGTTCTTGATCTGTGCCTAGAACTTCACAGTCCTCTAACCCCCTTCACCCCACCCCCAACGCTCATCATTGGTTGCGGAACATTCACATGCCTAAACTACTAATCAGTTGTGTTGCATCATGCCCTGAATATCAAAATACAGGCCCTAGTCCATTGCAGTAACTTTGCATGGGAAAGAAGCCTAACTAAACATCCTTTGCATATCTCTCTGCTGTTACAGCAGCAAACTTAATTGGGCTTAATGTCAAGCCATTAACAGTCTTTTGCTGTCCTTTTTATACCAAAAGTGGCATGTTTCCTCCTTTTCACTCAATTTGAAATACATGAAGAGCCCTACCACTTGCCAACATAATTTGCAAGCCCTTGTGTGGTAAACCCTTAAACACCGATTTTAAGACAGTCATCTGACGGTGCCCCTGTGCTTTTTTCTTCTCAATAACGCACAAGAGTCGCTTGATCGCTTCTCCAGCGTACATCCATTTTGTAGCATGCAGCTGTGGCTCTCTGTGTGTGAGGTGGGAGGATTTAAATTAATTTTCAAAAGGTGGCGGAACATGCCAGAGCACTGATTGGCAGTTGAGGCCCATTAAGGATGGCTCACGCAGGTTTAAGGGTGAGACAGGACACTCCTGGGTTTAATGGCTTCATTACACCCCTCCGCCTGAGCGCTCAGGATCACAACGCATTGCGGACTGATTGAATATTTACATGAAAGCTCAGAATCCTTTGAGGCGTACATGGCGGCTCCAACCACACGGCATGAGCAGGATTTAGGCAAAAGAAAATGTATATACAGCACAATTTCCTTTTAAGTGCACGTAGACCTGCGTGTCACAGTTTTACCATGTAGGCAATTGGGAAACAAGCAATGGCCTATCACGGATTCAGAGAAGTAAACACATGCTTTACATTGAAGTTAGTAAGAACGACACCGCAGTATGAGGCAGACTCCCTATGTCCCAGAAATGATTCTTTGCTCATACCACAGAGGCACTTGGATAAATCAAGACATGGGAGTGGTCATACTTCATTGCCCCAGCTGGTTCACAGTCAGTGTACTCACTTAGTTCACTGTTAATTCTCAAAGTATGCCATTAGAATCTAAATGAAAAGGATCACATTTGTCATGGGTCAATGCTTTTAAGATCAGTACATATTTAAGGATATTTATCCTAGTAGAGTGCACTGACAGCAACCTCAATACCCATTAAAATATCAGTTTGGCTAAATTAGGAAGGGTCTGAAACATGAAGTGCAAACAGTGTGGATAGGAGTAAGGCATGCAAGGTTCAGTATCCTTTTACCTCTGTCTCATGGGTAGCCTCTAGTCTATACTCTGCACCAGGGATGCGTATTTTAGTGCATCCTTTAGACAAAATGAATGTATTGCCTGTGGGCTCATAACTTCATCAATCAATTGAGTAGAGTTTAACAAGACACTCATCTCACTATCTTTCAGTGCATTAAGTGCTCATAATCAATAACCTGTCTTCACGGAAATTCGACGGAGTGGAGTAATACATTATTGTGTCGGTAATGAAGATTTAATCAACTATTTAGTCTAGTGACTTTAGTGGATTATTTTATCTTTTGCGATTGAGTTGGCAATCAATTGACTGTTGAGCATATTAGTTTAGAGACATATTTTAGTTTTTGAATCATAAAAACCAATTTGTTAAAAATAAAAAAAAATACAACATTGTAAATAAAAGAATCTATATCATATTGTAATTATCCATGCATTGCATATTTTTACAGTAAATTGTATTATATATAAGCAGGATTTTTATTTATCTGCTGAAGATGAGAACTCTAAACGTAATCAACCTAAAATCCTATGAAATACAATACTTTTTTCCCTTCTTATTGGGTTGGACCAGCTCATCCATAAAATGATTAGAATAAAACAAAAAGCAAAAAATAAAAAGCCCCAAAATAGTGGTAGAGTAATGGTTGTCTGACGCAAAGCTGTACGTACTGACCATATTTATTTAATCTATATTCAATGGTAGAAATTAGGTTCCCTCAGGACTTTCTCTGCTGTTACACTGTATGGACCTTCGTGAGACCTTGTTTACACTGCACTCCTAAATCATTTTCAAAAAAGTTTTAATAAAATGGTAATCGTTCAACGTCCATGACGTCATGATGTTGACGTTCCTCCTAATTCACATTTAAGTGAACAAACCTGCCTATTGAATTTTGCGTGTGTTTAAATCCATTAATTGTTTCTGACAGCTGACTTATGTGCCTTTGCTGGCCCATGGCGGTCTAGTTAAAATCTCTGGCTGTTGTTTCGACTTGAACAGTCAAGAGCCCAGAATGGAGAACAGGAGCATATCAGGACAGCTGTGCTGATTGCATGTTATCATAGTTTTCTTACTAGAGTAAAAGAGTAGCAGGGAAGAATCCTATCACATACAGTCTGCAATATATAGTTGTCTATCCCTTTGGTTTCAGTTTGTGCTCTGTGCTGTTCACTTATTCGGTTTGATAGGAATTGATAGAGCATGGGAGAGATCTGTCTAGGGCACCGCAGTAGGAAACAGCCTTGCCTGAGGCATTTGTCTAACTGCCGTTTAGATTTTCAAGTTTAATTAAGGTAGCTCCTCATTAACATAAACCTTCCTTCTCTGAGCTCTCAATCTCTAACAGCTCCATTCATTCTAGACTTGTACCTTTCTACAAGTGCCATTGCTTTACCCCATCGCCAGTATATATTATGTTGGCTAATGTTCTTTGGCAAAACTTGTATTTACCATTTATCATAAAAGAACCCAATCTGTTCTTTTTTGGGAACTCAGAGGAAATTATAGTTTGGTGAAAAGCCAAAATGTTAAGGGGATTACATTTTCGCAGTGCAAAAGCAGTCCACTATTTTATGATATTAATTAATTTACTGTAGGGCAAGGCCTCACTTCTTGATGGGTAGTTCTTCTTAACATTTTAAACAACACATTATAAACAAAATATCATGGCTACATTCCGAAACAGCACTTAAAGCAAACCAACTTGCTGCAATGAGGACTCCAGTGACACAGAAAGGCTTCCTTTATCAATGCTGTGTTATCTCTGAGACATGCAGCAGTTGTTTTATTCACAAGGTGGTGCTACAAGCGCAACATATGAAGCATAAGACAAACCAGAGTCATACGTATTATGAGAAAACAATATTTACGTCACAAATATGCAACATTCATAAGCAATAAAACTTTCATGGTCAACAGTTTATAAATGCTCTCACTATATGAGAGGAAAGTACATTTTCTCAGGCCAAATCAATTGTTTTGAATTAATGAAAACAGTACAGACAACATTAAGACATTTGAGAATGTAGTATGTGCAATACCATAACGGGTACAACTAGTTTATCAGAGATGTCTATATTTTTTTTATTATTATCTATCATATCATATATCATTTAATATAACTCCACAATAATTTAACTACTCTAGGTAGGTAGGTAAAACATTGCAATGTTGCCCTTTGGACAGACATTTCATTATGTCTTTTGTAATTACCATTGTTAGATTAGGACTGTTTCAGAAGACCAAGTGCTAGCCACCACCATGATATCTGTCAGCACATCAAAGTAAAAATGAGCTGCCCAGACCACACAATAGTATATGGAGAGCTATTACCAGCGTGGCTGGGTGCCACCCTCACAGATGTTTGGCTTGCAAACGCTGAGACTGCCAAATGGGGATCATGAGACCACAGGGTTACTTATAGGAGTCCTGGGAAGCTCCCAAACATCAAGGACATATTAGCAGTCAATAACAGTCAGGTCCTTTCTAAAAAGCTTGCAGCATCTGCATGTCTTACATTTTAACCAGGCTGCAAAATAGCCGGGAAACTTCCAATGACTGTTGGATACTCAGAGAAGGCACAGTTGATGTGTCCGTTGATGTGAACTCACAGGTAATCCGTGTGTGGTGACCAACTCCTATTGGTAATCTACCAGGTGGCACAGTTACAACTGTCCGTTTAAGAAATTGCCTTGGATATAACAGTAATGGGGATATAGAATAAGCTGCTGCGGTTACAGCCCAGACTGTCAATCGGCATTTGATCTACTTGGTGTTTACTGACGGAGACATGTTTGTTGTTATTTAAAGCCAACCCCCCCAGAGTTGGGCTGATGTCAGAATGCTCTTGGGGGGAGGAATTAGAGGTCACAATGATCATTACCACGGCACGGTTCAGTTGAACCACTTTCACATCTTCAGAAACAGAATAGAGAATACACTAGGACATAACTTGATATGATAACTTTATAGGTTTTTTTTCTAAAGAACAAGGTAAACATTAAAATCTTCCACTCTCCATTACAACACTATAGTAAACATCATAAACGCTTAGTCAAGGTGCTTTATCAATTGGCATTTCAATAATAAGTTTAATAATCACAATGTACAAAATTAATAAATATAATTTAATCTGAAATATGTGGAGGTGCCTGCTCTCTGACTTGACTGTTTTCTCCTCATTTTAAATATAAACGTAATATTCTACATTATTTAACATAGCAGTATAGAACAACATGCATTTTTATACCCCTGCCAACTGTAGCATACTAAATATTGCTTTGATTTGTCATTGAGATATAATTTCTAAGCTGCTGGATTTTGACTTTGACAATGTCCTATGCTATTCACATCGCAAAATCCATTAAAGAGGAGAAAATTAAAGCATTTCAGATAAATGCAATTTATTTCTCAATAATTGAGAGGCGGGCAAAATACCGTCTTGGCTAACCTTGTCGTCTTCATGTGGGATGAGGTAAGATGATCTAATGCAAGTACTTTACATATATGTCATATCTTGAATCAAAATGCTGAAGGTCTCACAATAATACGATTTTACAGAGAGAATCCCGAGGATTTAATAGATTCTAGGATCATAAATAAGGTTATGCCATTACTCTCTTGCTCTCCACATTTTGATATGAGAACATTTACCCCAATGGATTGATTCTCTCGCAAATCACCAGGTATTTCCAAAAGGCACACACACACGCACGCATGCACGCACGCACGCACGCACGCACGCACGCACGCACGCACACACACACACACACACACACACACACACACACACACACTCACACACACACACGCACACACACACAGGTGGAATTCTCAGGTTGCGGGCAGCTTTGTGTATTTACTTTTAATTCTGCCTCTAGGACGCATATGATCAGAATCGATAATTTCACAGATAGAAATGCTCAACTTTAAATAATAAACTGCAGCTGCAAACATTTAATTATTGTATTGCTTGTAAAAATGTGCTACCATCTCATAAGTCACTTGGACATATATAAGAAAAACAATAGGTAGGGTTCAGTCAAATTTACATAAATCTGAAGAAAAAAAGGTTTTACATTATCAACAACAAAATGAATAATGCGTCCTAATGATTGTAATTTTGGATTGGAAGGCTCTCTTATCTACAGATGCTACGATTCTGTGTGAATCTAAATCCTGCTATTGACATTGCATAAAAGACCCAGAGACAATGTCCCAGAGTGAAAGTACCGGCCTAACACAGCATGAAGTGCACGTGGGTCTTCACCCATAAAGGTCTTTCAGTGCAAATTATGACTGACTGCAAGTGAATGACAGGAAGCTCAACAGAGAAGAGCATGGCCCCTTGGAATGCCATCTATGCTCTACTTTACAAAATCACGTTGCTAGTCATCGTAGCTTAAAATATAAGCTAAGACTGGTACACATTGCACATGTGTGAGAAATGTAGGACCTCTCCTCCTTTTCAACGTTTAAACACACCAATAACTTGCAAAGACATTTATCTTTAATATTGATATAATCTGTTTTGAGACATTAAATGCACATAACACAATTTTGGGCAAGGATATAGGTAGAAATGTTGTAGTCTAGTTGGTCCAACGTTGTCATTGGCGTACCTGTCATCACAAACAACTGTAAATAAATAACGCCAACTGATCAGCATTGCACTCAATACATTGGTCCGTGCACTGGGGTGGAGAAATCAATGTCAGTGGATTCCCATAACACCCACAAATCTACCAGGAAGGCTTCATATGGGAATGGAAGGTCATCAACTGTACTCACCCGAAGGGAATAGCAGACATCTGATATTGATGTTTGAAGGGTTGCCTGGTTTCAAGAAAGACCTCTGCAAAAGCTATAGTAAAAAATTGTCCAAGAAACCATGTCCTCCCTCTAAAGAGAACGACACTAGCTTCCTTCCATCGTCTTGTTTGAAGGGTCATTTTTAAACACAGCAAGGAACAAACAAACAACTACAGGAGTTGAGAGAACCCATCCATCACCCCTAGTACTCTTTATCATTCTGTTTCTTGGGGCAGGTACAAAGGTTGGATCGTCTAAAATAAAGTTTGATCAAGAACAGAAAACCCACACATCAGGGAGGATACAGAAGGAAAATGACCACTGCTATAGTTGTTTTGAACCTACCTTGTCTAGAGAGTCTCTACATGACAATACAAGAGTCTCTGCAACAATGATTTACTTCTTCTGCAGATCAAAAAACGGGCATAGGAATAGTTTGCCTACAAACAGTCTTCATAGGAAACAGAAACATACTGTTGCAATGAATAAATAATAGGTAAAACAATGACCTTTTTAAATAAGTAATGTTAACAAAGGCTTTATAAATGTGCATGTACAAGTTCAATGTTTATGCTGCTTTTCGCTTGCAAACACAACCCATTATTTGCTTGGACAAACTTTTAACATTTAATTATTTTTGGCAGCTCTTCAGCCTGCACATAACTGGTCTTCTCCGAGTCCAGAAAATGGGTTCTGAAGAGTAGGGGAATGTTATATAACGTTAGGTAACATGATTTAATATTAATTTGACTGCCTAAATCTGAACCCAGACCAAAAAAAAAGTAATTAGCTTTCTATACATCGATCTATCTATCCATCGATTGATCCATCCATCCAGTCAGCCAGCCATCAATGAAGGACTGCAAGACTTAGAGCTGCCCACAGTTAACCCACTGTCGGCATATGGGTTCATATTTACAGCGTGATCCACTATGCTGAGCTGTAAAGTTAATAGGCTGATTTGATTGCAGTTGTCCATTTCCTTTTTTTTTTTACCAATAGCAATTAGTATGTACTAAGCTCTGCGGATAAATGGATTTCAAAACCGAATCAGCATATTGGCACATTTAAAAAGGACCCTCAGGTTAAAAACATACACGCCATCAAGTCTTGTGTCTAATGTTACATTAACAATAACAGCTTAAGGATCAAATGTTGTTTTCATAGTTAGTGGCTCCTCGTGCTACTATATCCTTATTGTTATACCCTTGACGCGCTCAATTGTTTCATATCAAACTGTAGAAAGACATAGGGTATTTTCATGATCCCGTTTACTAAATGCAGGCACACTACAATAGCAAAAAGTGAAATGCTGAACACCTAACCACCAAGTGAGGTTTTAAAATTTCATTAGATGCCAAATATCCCATACTCAAACGACAGAAGTGTCTTAGCCCCGCACTGCACCATATTTTGTCCTTTCATCATCTGATGATATTGTTAAATATTAATCAAATCCATGTCATTTTAGTACGCCTATAAGTTTTCATTTTGCCCCTGTGATAAGACCTCAATACTCTGAACATGCATTACATCGGCTGAACAACAAAAATAAACAGATACACAAGAAAAGTTGACCTCACTCAAATCCCCAGTTTAATTAACGTCTAGTCCCTGCTTTGTCATTTGAAGTCTTCTTTATTAGGATTTTTTAAAAGTGCGCTCCCTATGGAAAGTTTGACTCACAAGGAAAGTGTGGCACAATATGTTTTTAATTTCCCAGGAGACCATTGCAAGGCAAGTATTTAACAATGGGAGGTTCAGCTTTGGTGAATGGAAAAAATAACTGTTAAAAAGTTTAGCTCTTTAATGATTTTTTGTACATGTTTGATCTTCACTTGACCGTGACAGTATGAGGTGTAGTTTCACACTGGTAGATACTAAGGGTTTTGCTTGGGTCGTTATGTTGGCTATTGGCTTTACCTAATCTTACATTTTACTTCAATATGTATTTCAATAATTTAGTTATTGCCACCTTTCAGTTTTGCAAATTCAAAACAACCATTAATAAAACCTTATATCTCCAATGTTTCCAAAAGAGACACCACCATTCTTCCACTGCTTATGCAAAGTTGTAAACAGCTTGCCAATTATGATATGGAGCTGAATTGCTCAGTGGCATAAGTAACAATTTTTCTGGGTCTGGCCTAGGGCCTGAGATAACTTTTCAAATGTGAATGTTATTGCATTGGTCCAAACATGACAAATAACTTACAGACCTTCTGGATTGAGTCTTTGATTTATTGAGCTAAATGTAAACTGATGTATTACAATGCAGCCTTCATCTCAAATGTAGAACATGTTGTTTTTAACAAAACACATATATTTATATATATTCACGCAGTAAAGCCATCAACGTAGACGTAAGCATTAGGTTTTTCAACTTTGAAGGGAAAAAAGTGTGTAGCAAGCCATGCCCTTTCTACACGTCCTTGTCCAGTCTCTGTGATTTTCATTCGAATGTTGACTGAAACAGTCTCCTAATCTGCCTGTAATACACTGCATGTTCCTTGTGATGGCACAAATCAATACACACTTAAAGGATGGGCTAATCCTAGTATATCCAGTAGAGCATTCTTTTATCCTTAAGGATTTTCACACACTAACTTAAAATCTGTTGAGTGGTCTTTGGGGCAAGTTTCTTATTCCTGTCAGCAACGTAGAGGATTACACATGAGATTTAGAGCTTCTCTATATTTAACCTGAGGTGAAAAATAAAGGACGACAACTTTTACATTTATTTTGTTAACTGACATCCCACTTGGAGACATGAAAAACAAACAAAAAAGGAAGGGAAAATTGCCCATCAAACTGTCAGATGAAAAAACATCTGTTATCCTTTATCTCAGACATCTTTCAAGATCAGTTGTGGAAATGTAAAACCGCTGTCCATGGAAAATAATCTATTTTCCTGCCTCAAAATGCACTGTAATCTACCATTGTAAAATCCTTCAACCATAAAGCTGCCTCTGTCTTAAGGATCCGCGAGAGAGATAACACCTCAATCTCTGGCCATGCTAGAAAGGTCTGTGATCATCTCTTGTGATCATATCACCTTAAACCATCAATTAGCCTCCAATTCTAGTACACCTGGGAACTATTTTTTATTAAGGTTAAGCCAACAATGGGGACTGGCATGGATTTAAATATTGCCCATTTAATTTGCACAATTAAAGTGTGCAAACAAGACGCATCACTACAGTTGTGGAGTTTTCTTTGTGTGAAAATTGCAATTAATGTGATGTAATTTGTGGCCTGCCATGTAGCCTAACCACTGTTTGAAAGACTTTTCACAAAACACATACTGAGGATCCTCATGATTTATTCTTCAAGCTCTTCCATGTAGTGATAATCATCATTATCAATGAATGTTGCCCTTTAATCCACTGCTGTGTTCACTTCAGTGATCCTCTTATCAGCACTTACTCCACATTAGGGATGTTTCCAGCTGAACTATCCCCGCCTCCTTCCTCCTCACATCAATTTGAACGTGGAACTCAGGCACCAGTTGCTATTTTTAGAACATAAAAAAAGAAATAACACAAGGAACATGACTGACGTGAAATTATTCACCAATCCTTGAACTGTGCAGCGGGGCAGAGTTATGACTCAACTCCCAACTAAGAGAACTAGGATAGGAGATTGCCACAGAGTAAAGTGTTGGCGTGTAATTGAATTGAAAAGCACAAAGCCAGTGGTATATCACACAAAACATTTCCTCAAGCCTACAGATTTGAAAACAAGTCACGACCCCGGTAGCCATAAGTGCCATCCAAGTGAAATTCCAGTAGCTTGCATGTGTCTCTCTCTGTCAGAGGGAATCCAAATTCCCCCATCAATCGTGGTAGTGGGAGACACGATCCCTGACAACTTCTCACATCAGTTGGGGGATTAGAGGCAGAAGGGTTTACTCTGGCCTTGCCAGAATCGGGGATAACATTTTTTGATTCAGCAATTTAAACTAATTTCAAGGCTGGCTCCGCAGCAATTTTCTGGATCAATGGAACGTCATAGCTCACTTGGTCACTAGCCCTCTTATCACAGCTACCTACAGCAAAGGGGGCCTATGCTAATCACCCTTTTTGGAGGGGTTCTGGAATATATATATTTTTCTAACAGAGAATCTTTGCCTCAGTCGGGACCAAAACCCAGGTTTATAACTCTCACTTTGGAGTTATGAATTGGAATATCCTGAAATGAATTGTGTGTGTGTGTATTAAATCAAATTAATTTGACACCGTACTTAATACTGGGAGTAGATCCATAGGCTAGACACTTAAATAAGACTCGACTACAATTAGGTTGAGAATGGACATGTAACATCTATAACATGGACAGTATATACAGTATATAACTTAGGCCATACTGATACTGTAATTCAATTCTGAACTGATTCAATCGATTTCCATTTGAGTAATTTGTGATTGCTAAACACATCAGATAAGTGAGTAGAGCCCGATTATTGCATTGTGGTTAAAGCCCTGAACCTTGGGGTGCAGAATCCCCCAATATTTTGTCTGGAAACATTTTTTTTAACATTCTTCTTTCAATTGATTACATTTTGTGTATGTGTGTGTAGGGGGGGGGGGGGGGCGTTACATTTGTTGTTATGTTTCAATTACCAGGGGCAGAAGAAAGCTGTGAGGGTTAAAAAGCAATTTCCCCCATCATGACAACTGTACAAATGTATAGTAGCAAATGTTGGGGGGGAAAGGGGGGAAGGTAGGGGAGATAAGGAGGTGAAAGAAGCCATGGTGGTGGAGGTAGAGGAGAGAGGTTAATCCTGCTGTTTAATCTGTGGAGGTATGGGGAGGCCTTATCTCTGCCTCCTGCTGCTGTTGCACTCTCCTTCAGCATAGAGCTTGACTAGCTGAGATCACTCAGCCCTGGGGTCGGGGTGGCAAGGCTAGAAGGACAGAGACGACATGCTTGCAACCATGGGGCTGCCAGCCCAAACCCCTGACAATGCATCCCCCCCACTAACTCTCACTGATAGCCCTGCCATGAAGGCTTTGTAAGGACCATGGAGCGTGCCTTATAGCACAGATGCTATCAGCCACCATATGGGGGTTAAGAACTGTGTCTTCCATTACCCCTGTTTGTTTTAGATTTGGGATGACGATGAGTCTGGGTCAGAGGGAACGATGTCGGAGACACAAGCTCACTGGCCTTGTGCACTGGTCTATGAGTAAGACAAGTAGTGCACAAGAGCATATGTCAACAGCAATATAGTAAAGATCAAAAGTAAGAAATACTCTCTCTGTGTGTATCAATAAAAAAAAAAAAAACACAGAAATGGGGTTGTATCCCTCTCACCATTTAATTTATCTCATTGCTTTGAAAGCAGATGAAATTGAAATGAGCACAAAGGTAGCTGGAGTCATGTGGCAGACCCAGAAAATACCCCACTTAAGGTACCAGAAAAATAGACTTAAACTAATTTACTATGGATAGTTATTATTATAGATAGATAAACTAAAGGAGAAAGTGCGATATTCTGTTTTAATGCACAATTTTTGTATCTTTTTTTCATAGAATATGGACTAATATTTGCTTAAATCCCAATTCCCTGGTACAGTGCTAGATGTATATACTTATACTTAGATACTATATCTTATTTACTTGAATAATGTTTTTGTATTGGTGCAGCATGGCTATATTTATTGCTAACCAAACCAAAAAGACAATAACAACTACACCCGTGACTAAGTTACTAAAATGGTACAAGCATGTAGGGGCAACCCTAAGTGTTGATATTCCGAGAAATAAACAGTCCAATAACGGAATCCAGATCCCTGGCCTCCGGCTACAAAAACAATTATCAGAAAATCCATTTCTACACATTCAGCTTTCTATTCTTTTAATGAATTAGTAAACTGGAACAATCTTTTAACCCGCAATTGTCTCAACACTAGCTTCTCTTTGGCCTAAAGAAAACAAAATATTTAGTCAGATGCTATCCTCTCATTTTAATTTTAGACGCAAAGCACTCAGGGTAATATAATAAGTGTCTGCTATTTGGACTATGTTTGTTTTCTTACCTTCTTGAGGCCAGGTTCCCATTCTTTAGTTTCTTATTTGAGTATGGGCTGATTGGTCCAACTAATGTACAGTGAATGGCTAATGACAGGTATAGTAAGAATTGTAATGGACACTTATTCCCAACTTTAAAAGACAGAGTCAACAAAGGTCTGCTGGGAGCTGCTAGAGTAGCTGTCTCTGCTGTCCAAAGCTTCAGTCCTCTCTTTAATCCTCCAGTACAATTGTATTATGCACACATTCTGTATAAACAAGGTGTTATCATGTACAAAAAAAAATGAATAGATAAAAACTGAACTCCATACAAACATAAAAATGTTATTTGATATATTCTAGTATTTTTCTGTCCATCCCAGAATATTAGGGTAAAAAATATGACGTTGCCGTAAGTGTCCAAGTACAGTAGCAGCTGGGAGTATTCTGTTACAGTACCATGAGTGAGGTCTGTCCTTAAGAATGACCAAAATGCATGTTATTTTCAGCTAGTTAGTGAGTTATACAAAGATCACGTTGACCCAAACAGATATTACTATTCTACATGTTATTCTAAGGGAGAAAAAAAGGTATTTTAATTTCTTTTGGAAAAAACATGATTATTCTTTGCTTGAATTAGTCAATATGCTTCAAAAATATATTTGACAAACAAAGCATTTCCAGGTGCAAATGCTCTCTCTGCAATGGGCACATCACTACAGAATGTCTTTGTTGATTGAAGTGATTATGCTAAAATCCCCAAATCGCATTGCCTTACATAATCACCCCTTGCAAAATAAATACTTTTACTTGTATAAATTTAACCAAGAATGATTGACAACACAATCCATGAAGCATGCAATGTATAATCTGACTAGAATATAATAGATTTGGCATGACAACGACAATCAGATAGTCCTTGTCCTCACAAGAATATTCATGTGCAGCACAAACAACAAATAAGGCAGGATTTGTATGAGGTGCTTTGGAGAACCGAAGTAAACTGAAGTTTTTCTCAGTCTCCTCGCTGTTAATCTTCTGTTGACACTAAAAACATTTTCTCTATCTCACCGGAATGCTCAGATGGAGCTCTGAAATACATCACACGCCCACATAGTTTAGGCTTTGCACATCTGTAAGGAATATCACTGCCATCTTTTGTACCACCCCGCGATGGTGCATCACGATTTTCCTTGCAAATGCTTGTGTTTACTTGGAGATTTTGTATTACAAAGGCTTGGGACACAGGTCACAAAGTCAGTGTTTGGCACCAATGGTCCCACGCAGAGAAGTAAAAAAAAAAAAAACTAAGCGGGACACATTGTCTTTCAGCCATCTATGTGCTTTCTCCTAGGATCAATTCATTTCCTTTTTCTTGGCCACTTCACACATTTCATCAGGGCACATTTGAAATGCCAGTGGTTTCATTGATTTCCATTAGAGCAGCTCACATCCCCTGGCCGGGGCCATGGCAGTGCTCTTCTACATCTCGGTTTATCACCCTTCACTGCCTCTGGATCGCATTGCAACCACCTTTGATCCACCTAGCAAAACACAGCAGTGTAAACTGTGTTTAATTGAACAGCTCAGGGTTGGAATCTCAACCAAATGTTTCAAAACAAATCAAATCAGAAGGATGAATTCAAGGGGGCTATGGCATGCGTCAATTGAATCATTGACGTTTGATCAACTTTCATGGTCTGGCTTTAGTAAGACTTTTACCAGTAGGACACCAGCTCCCTTGGCTTAATTTATAGACCAAAACACCATCCGTTCAATACCCAGATGGACAGTGAAAGAAACCAGAATGGGAGGCATTTCTGATGGCACTCATGCACTAAGAGCTGGCCTGCGGTCCAAGGGGCATACTTGAATGTCACGTTGGATAACATCACATAACGCAAGGATAAGGTCAGCTTCCATAAGCCACAAAGACTTCAGTTTCACACAGGCAGAGTTGGAATAACACGGGTGAATTAGGCACACTGAGGTGCCCAAGAGAATTGTTGTGGGTTTAAAGAAATGTCTGCATTTCACTCCTAAGCCCACCCAAAGCGAGGCAACCCCAGTCTCTCTTATTAGTGTTAATGTTATTGTAAGGGGCGTTTATCATAATTGCCCTGCACACTAAAAGCGAGACAAAAAAATCAAAGCTGGTGATTACCATGTTGTGGTCAAATGTTCCTTTCCATCATGAAAGATGGAAAATAAATTCCCTGCCATTTTGTCTCCATGGCAACAGACAAACAGATGTACACTGCACTTCAAGTTTGTTTTGAACCGCATGAGTGTGCCGTGTAATGTGGGATTCAACCAATCTGGCTCAACAGAGTATCTGCATTGATACTACAAGACAGTTCACATTATGTATGACTGCTGTGGTCAGACCAAGCCAAATCTGATTGACAAAGGGTTGCCTAGAAACGTAGGAAACATATCCTTTCAAATATTATAAGATCTGTAACAGAACAATTGCACTTGATGAATTGTAGCTACAACATTGTAGCCTGGTAAGACCTCACAGATGTTACAAACATTTACTATACAAAGAAAAAATAAATGGTAGCATTAGTGGTTCAATAAGGTTTACAATGCACTTATTTGAATCAGTTAAGCAAACAACTGAGTTACAGATGATTTAAATGGCCAGCATTTTAGCTTTTTTGTTGTTGGTGGTGAAATTTTGGTCCTTTACCTCATTATTCACGTCTCTGAAAATGTTCTCCTGCAGGCCAAAAAAACACGGCATTATGGCTGGGAAGCTATCTAACACTGGCAGAGACGTGGAGGTGGGATATCCACAACCTTCCAACCAATAGCCGTCAACCTGCTACCCCCTCTGGGTTTAATTGCCTGAATGAGTGGAAAAGCACTTCCACTTGTTCCTTGATTGGTGTTCAACAACAAATGATATCTTTCGAAATCAAAGCTCCTTAATGATTTTAATAAACCCCTAGAGAGGCAACCTTGTGAGATAAGAAACTGCATCTACAGTGCAACATTGTGTAGTCAGTATTAACTGCACACGGACTATCTAGAAAAGGTTATTTGGATCTCAGTTCACCTTTTTACAAACAAGAAATATATTTAGAGCCAGCTTTGTATACTGTACATCTTATTCTTAATTGGCAGCTATACGCAATTGTCATAAATAAGGACCTCATTTATCAACTGTGCATTAGCACAGGTTTTGATCATCTTAAAACACAACCATGCATATTTTTCCAGAAACTACATTTATAGAGAGTGCAGGCTATTCCCAGGCCTAAACTAGAGAGAGTCAGCGCACTGGCAAAATTGGATGTTTTGCTGACACAGCGGCACAGTAAAAGTTGTATTTTATTCTACTTTAGCCCAAATCCAGTTGGTTTTAACAAGTCTGTTGTTGTTAGAGTATTTTGGTCTCATTTCTGGTCATCTAACAGCCCTATTGTGAGCTGTGTTTTGGGGGAAAATGGCTGTTTGATAGACTACTAGTGATTCCTGATGCCTAAAACGAATTTACCTATGTACCCATAAACGAGGAGGTACTGGTCCACATTGAGAACAACCCAAATGTGAGAAGCATCATGTACTATAATGTCTATGAGGTTACTATCGTCCAAATTTAAGCACTGCCCTGTCTTAATACTTCATAATAATAATAATAATCATAATAATCAGAAGATGAAGGAGGAGAGGAAGAATTGTTATCTATATTTGAACTTGCCTAACCTGCACACAATTTGTTATTAAGCCCACAATTTTCCCAGTTTCTAGCCTGCGTGAGCAAGGGACATCACTAGTTAGAGCCAGCAACAATGCTTGCAGCAATCTCGTGTCAGGAAGAGTGAGCGAAAGCCCGAACAGACGAAAGGTAGTGGCATTTGATTTAAACGATTTGAAAGGGCTCTCGATTTAATGGCTTGGTGTACAACGGATAACGAAAAAACATGTTTCCTGCCATGGCGTAGGCTATGTTGGTTGATCATGGGCACCTTTTGCAAGATCAAATGTAAGGCCAGTTAAATAAAACAGAAAAATGAGGCCCAAATTCTCATTTTAAATGAGTTGTAGAGGCCCACCATTGTGGCTTTGAACTACAGCTTTTGCCCTATGACTGAATATGTCAGAAAACGAGAAAGAAAGCACTGTAATTCTCTCTGTTTCTAACATAAACAGAAAAGGGAAAACAGGCAATGACATTTATTTGTCTACAACCAGTCCACCGTAAGCAATACTATCAAAGTGTTTAAAAAGAAAGTCAACACAGCATCCCAGCAGGACGCCTTTATCTAACCTGCAAGTTCCCTCTGACCGTTCAGGTGATGGAGATGACGCCTTAAAGCTGCAAAGATCAAGGGAAACGTTCCTGTTTCTGCTTTAGCAAGCAAGCGCATTACAGCATGCAACGCTTCTGTCAGCAAACATAGTATTGCCTTCACAAAATGTCAGCAGACAAAGCTATTTTTTGACATGTGAAGACCAAAAACAAGTCGTTATGATCTCCCCTGCTTCATGCTTCATCAGTAGACAGTCACTTTGGAAGTTTTGCAAAGGAGAAGGTCAATGAACTGATGCAGCACCCCTGCTGCAGCTGATAAACTGCTATTGATTCCACTCTGAAATACGGCATGGTGCGACGCGGTTGGGGGCGGTTGGGAGAGCTGGCACATCCTATTTCAGGTACTGAATGAGGGACTTTCATTAGCAGGTAAAACCACGGCATGGGCTTCCATTTGAATTAATTCATAATATCTCAACAAACAGAATTATAAAAACTCAAGCAGTTGCACACGTGGGGCTGGCAAACATCTATTTCATTGAAATAATTTCATTTACACGAATGGAGCAGCAGTCATATAAATGGCAACTCACGAATATTTTCAATATATAAAGATAATTGCGGGTGGATAGCCTCCCCTCGTTTAATAATATGTATGAGCAGCTGTCCAGCTTGTGTTTCACAGGAGCTGGAGAGCGAGGTGGAGGGCGGGGGTGTGAACAGATGAACCGATGGCCTTTGCCGTGTTTTACAGAACCACAGCAAGTGCCAGCATTGTTCACCCCCTCCCAGAAGACACCAGTCAGCTGCTGGGGGCTAATATTAATTAGCACTTGTCAGCAAGAACCCCTTTAAAACAGGTCAGGGAAAAGGCCAATGTGCTATATTATAAGTGTGTAACATGTTGAAATTAGATTTTGCATGGAAAATGTGTCACTCCAAAATGTTCCTCAAGATATCATTTAGATATCATATTGCTTAAGAACCTTGCTAAAATGAGATGCTGCTTGGCTACATTGAACAAACTAGAGTTGAGACCAATGTATGTATTCCTCTGATGACATTCTGAAGCTGTTAGCCCACCCTTCAGCAGCCAAGACCTGAATGTCCTCATATTGACCTTGTCATTGTGTGCTCAGCCTTGTTTAGTCCATTTTCTCCTGCAGTGTCAGGCAAATATCTCCTGAGGCTGAGCACTGCCACGTTGAGTACCTGCCTCCACCCCTTCACCCTGAAAACATCTCAGCTAGGCTAACACTTATCAGTGAACACAGCCCTTTCAACTGTTTGGTAAAAGAAACAAAAAATAAAAAAGCAAATAAACAACAACCAGGTAGCGACAGGTAGATTTGTGTGTCCCTGTGCAGGACATTTATCATCCTTGCCTGTGTATCAGCTAAACAATGTGACAAAGATAATACTGCATTAGTGTCCTCACCTTCATCATGCTGACATTTGTTACGCCTTACAGAGGCACGCCCCGAACCAGCCCATGTTTCAACATCAGCTCTATGAATCTGCGTAAACGAGTCAAAGGCCATGATGGTGTCGAGGAGGATGGAGGGACATTACTCAAACAGCAATGTACATGGTACACCTAATGAACACAGCAACGGAGCGCAGGGTATAGCGCTGTCAATGTGAGCAAACACGGTTAAGCTTTGTGTGTATATAAAAATGTGTCTGTCGCTGTGTGCCCTGGAGTTTTTCAATAGCCGACTCCAAAGCAAATTTTTGGAGGCAGGTCTATTTTTTTATTTAAAGAGACCTTTGTAAAGGCAGCAAATAGTCAAATTGAGCTGTAAGCTTTGAAAAATGCTATTCGGGCACAGCACATAGATACAGTGTATTGCTTTGTCTCGCCCGGAACAGCCAACATTTTAACTAACATCAAACACTAGCCCCACTACAGGAGCCAAGTATGGGTGGAGGAATATTCCCTTAAAAGATGTTTGAAAATCTGCCCGCCAGTAATGTCATTTAAAGGGTCTACAACGGCAACACAGCCACAATACTGTTGCATATAGATGTTAAAGCGCAAGTCATGTTAGGAATGTTTGATAACCCATATAGCTGAAGTTTGGTGTTTAGTGGTGTAGGTTTTCCTCCTCCAAAAGAAAGTTCTTAAAATAAATACCAATAAAGGCATTTCACTTAAAGAGAAATCAGTTTGTTTCTTTAAAGTGAAAGTGACGGACTGGTTAAACGCATCTAAAGGTTTTTAAATATTGTTGGACATGTAGTAAGGGAAACAAAATGCTTATTGGTTGACCAAAAAATCTCCAACACTGCAAGGGAAATGTACCCACTCCACTGATATCCATATTTACACCGAGCATACCTGGGACTATTTAACGAGCATTGCACAGCCTGCACTGGGTCAGGAGTCATAACTGCACCCACCATCCCACTAGGTCTACACTGCTAGCAAAGGTCAGGTAATCTTGTATATAATGTGCATATTATTTGGCTCAGTGGCAATCTGGTTTAAAAATGTGCAATTATGTTGATGGCCCTGTCAAGTGCATGCTTGAGCCCCATGTGTTCTTTCATAGATGGTTGTGACTATATTGCTTATGCAGAGTCACGGGTTTCCACTGGCATGTTGGATCTGATTAGAGGCATAGGTCAACCTAAATTGCATCTGCCCAGGCTTAGTTGTGACAGCTTTCTAATTAATCTAAACCTTCCTTGTTGGATCTGAAGTCTCAATGTTTTAATGATCTCATCTACTGGTTTTTCCAAACTATAGTAAATCTTTTGGACCATAGGCCTACATGAACTAAGAGTTATAAAGACACCTAATCTATTGTGAGATTTCATTTCAATGAAATATATTAAGTTGGCTGGATATAAAAAAAGAGTTGTCCAGTAGAATATCTAAACAACACCTCAATGTTAATGGTGCTCTCTTGGATTAGTCCAATTCAAGGTTTTGTCCAGCAAGCAACGTTCCATTACGATTTTTCAATATTTTAAATTGAGTCATTATTTATTAGCTATGAGTCATGTCAATCATTAAAATGAATCCTTAAAACAGGATATCCATAAAGCCGCTTACAGTTAATCATACAAGCACTAGCCTAATTATGGAGCATAGTACAGCAGCCAAAACCAATATGCCTCCTTAAAGTTATCAGTGTATGTTGATAGCCACCCATACAATCCCAACCATCATTAACCTCTTGCCGACCCTAATTCAGCTTCATAATCCCCTGGAATCTGAGGATTAACGCTACATTTACATAATTAGGGTCAGTATTGAACAATTGGCACATAAATAACAACTGAGCTGACATTATCACCATTGAACATAATGGGCCACTACAGTAATCTGCTACTATAGGACAGCAGGAGAAAAACAACATAATGAACTCCAATACTCTATTTACTTACTGTGGGGCATGTATGTTTTTTTTTGTAAACACTGTACCATATAAATATAAAAGTGAGTACAGTTCAGGATATATTTTGCCCAAAGCTATGGCTTTTGGGGCATTTTCACATTTGTCTATTTGAGATCATTTAAGTGGACAGTATGATCCTAAAAGTGCCTGACAGGTTAAATTCACAGAATTTTCACCTAGTTTTTTTGTGTATACTACACTATCCATGAAAATAATGTGACATTGTCTACTAAAAATGGAGTTGAAATGTATTTTCTAATAGCTAATATTGATGGTACAGACTCCTCAGTACAGAATTACACCACCTGCATGGCAAACCAGTTTTCACCATCCCACCAGTGCTTCTTTCACTGAATATCATTTAACACCCATTTAACACATTTGTATATTGAACCAGCCAAATAGAAAGCACAAACGTCATGAATTATATAAAAATATGTGCATGCACCAAGCCACCTTGTATATATAAAGCTTTGCATGCAAATGGTAACCCATTTGCAAAACAAAGTACAGGTACCATAGTGAAATTAGGCTTCACCTACATCTCAAAGGGATCAAGTTACTGTAAAGCAAGTTTTTCTTGAAAAGTGCTGAGAGAACCCTGAATTTACACATCCCAAAAAAGCCACTAGAGCCATCATTAGCAGGGTATAGTAGCAAGAAATACTGTAGCATTATTAAAGAGACACTTCAAACAACCAATCGATCGTCGAGGTTGAAAATATAATCTCAAAATCTGACAACTGCTTTAGGGTGCTTTAGAAGTGTTAATTAGGAATATTGATCACATATCATAATGTCTAAAGTAGACTTTAACCACCTAATCTACAGTGAGAGCAAGTGTGCAAGCTCACCACTTTTGTGAAGGACACTTCTGCCTTAACAATCCCTTTGATCGTGTAATGTCAGTGGGAGTGGAAAATCCCTCTTGAGTTCATAAACTTGCAAACTTCTTCTATTTCTTTCAAAGAGTCTTGCCTGTTCCCAGTCACAGATTTTAAAGAGAAAAAAAATGACAGCCGCCTAAAACTCTATTGCAGGAGTGAGTGGCAGTGCGGTCAAAGGACCCAAATTGAAGCATTCCTCACACTGGGCATCCACATAAACGCTTGCAATCCATGGACCATGCTTTGAATTGCTAATTCATCGTTCACGGGGATTATGAGAACATGTCTTGAAGAAAAACAATGGGTTACACAAGTCTTTCTTGTTTCCTTTAACAGAGTCATCAATTGAGTCTGTTTTTCACTACCCTGCTGTTCCTGAGGTAGAATGGACAGCCCACCATTTTCAACAACATTGATCAGCCACAGTACTGTCGGGACTGTGGATATTGGGGGGGAAATGATCAGTTGGGGCCAAATAAATGGCTTACCACTGAGAGACTTTGATTGACTTCCCTCAGGGGACACAGGGCATTACAACTCTTTGGGGGAGGCTCTAAAATGGTGGTGTACAACACAGCTAAGAGAACAGCAGGAGAGGTTAAAAAGGGGAGAATGATATGATGTTGAAATATTGTGCTAAAGAAGAACAAAGACTACACCAAAGAGGAAGTATCTAACCACACTATCTATATGGGATTATTAGTCCATCTTTCTTTAGGCTGTTGCTCTAGACAAGTCAATATTTTGTTATGGAATTCTACTTAATACTGTGCACAATTAATAATATCATTCTTAATATAGGCTATAGTGAATGCACACTTTTCTGAAAATAGCTCCAAACATGTCAAAATGTGTCTAAAAAACGAATGAGTTAGGGCATCCCCAGGAAATTGACAACAAGGTCAAACTTTAATATTACTCCTTTATTTATTTTTGGCTTAAATAATGGGTTTATACATTAAAAAATAAATCTGAAACAATATATTTATTTATGCGTAATATAAATAAACATGATTTAAAAATATTTTCTGATGTTGGTTTTCTCTAGATTTCCTTCATGAAAACAATAGCTGGTTAGATTTAAAACATGTGACAACATATAAATGAAATAAGTGAATGTAAAAATTCTCAAAATGTAATTCACATACATCTGTATATAAAGTAAGCCATCTCTCTGGAAGTGTTTCTAGGTTGTCCATGTAATGACATCATTTTATATTAAACGCCTCGGGATGGGAGAGCAGAAAAAGGGAATAAAACCTTCTGCGCTTACATTAAGTATGTTTTATAGTAATTGAAGTTCTGTGCAGGTCTGAGTAGGTCTTTTTAACTTGATGACAAAATCTAAGGCATTTACATATGTTCATTTCTGACTATGTTATAGTTAAGGATCCTTTGAAATGGAAAATCTCTTTTCATCAAACTGCCAATTGCATGACATATCTATACAAATATCTCCCCGAAGGATTGCAAATGTGGGTACACTATATTTAATATATGGCTTACATACGTGAACAAGTGTTCATGTTATGACAGAAATATGTCATATATACACTATAGCATATACATATTTATGAATCAACACTCTTCAAGATATTTTTCAAAATGCCGCAGCATGGCCATAACTTGAAAAATATGAAGGATCTTTCAGTGTTCTTTAATCTAGTCTTCATGGAGCCTGCCAAACTCATTGGGAATGGGTATATACCTATAGTTTGACAACCCTGGGGGTACTGAGTGGAAATAACATCGCCCTGAATCATCGAGATCTCATTACCAATGGAGATTATGGGGCTGTGCAGTGGCCAGGCTTAGTGTGGGTAAAAGGAATGAACGTACCCCGGATGAAGTATAACGCTACATTAAAGAGATTTTGACAGGCATTTAAAGTATTTTGAGCAACTGCAGTCATGGCGTGGGAGCCAAACAGGAAGAAAAAAAATAATCAACTATCCACTCTTCTCTAATCTCCATGACTTTCCCCACTAAAGCTGATCAAGTGCATTCGACTGAAGTTAATACATTGAGACCTGATAGAGGAAGCCTCTGAAGTTCAGGCTCGGCAGTTTACTCAAAACATTATTTATGGAAGAGGTGACAGATTATCAATGTGAATCCACACACCAATACTGTGTAATAAGAATGTAGCTCATGCTATAAATATATATATATATATATATATTTATATATATATATATATATATATATATATATATATATATATATATATATATACATATATATATATATATACACACATACATAAATAAAGAAACTCCTCGCTCAATACAGACAATCTACTTTTTTAAAGTTTATAGTCAAACTGCTGATGACCGTATTGCTATGGACGTTACACAAAGCGTATATACAAATTTGCAAAAACCTAAACATTACATTTTCAAGGACAGAGTGCCTAAAATAAACTAAAACAAAACAGCTGCATTGTTGCGCAGGTACTTGGTATTGCTGAATTCCAAACATGCCTCCTTCCACGAGGTTCTTGCTGGCGTCAAGTGGGACTGGTTAACATTCAAATCATGTGGCTTCTGGCTAGTTTAAAAAAGAAATGTCAGGTCATTATAGATTGCAATTTTTTGCGGGAGTAAAATGAATACATGAAATCTTTATTACCCACAAGGCGGTGCAGCTACGGAGAAAGACACCTTCAGAATAATTTGGACTGCTTTCTATCCTAGTTTACCCATCAGATCAGACAGATTTTTCCCCTGCTTCTTTACAAGTTCTGGTGCCTGTCAGGCCAGGGTCAGCTCCTAATCACGTAAGGGCTTGATCAAAGTGCCAGGAGCGCGAGGAAGAACACAGGGCCTCATTTCTCACAGTATGGGGATTAATAAACCCCCACTACCAACCCTCAACTAGCAGGATCCTTACCACCTTACTCACCTCCCCAAACCCCCTCACCCACCTCCCCTTTTCCATCACTCAGCTCGACAAAGCCAGCTGCTGACTGGTGGGGGGAAGACGGACAGATCCTGAACCTGTTGTAATCAGGAAGATACAATATACAGGGAGAGCCCAGACTCCATATGCCAGGGTGAGATAGATGATGGGACAGATAAAAATGGCGTGTAAATCACTGCACATCCTAGGTTGGTGATCAAAAGACCTCAAAGTTGAGAGCGCCTAAAAAATGTTGCGGGAGCTTTTCCCAAATGCAATTCTTAATCATTTAGAAGAGTAGCTGTTTTTTGTTTGTTTGTTTATTTTTTAGATCCTTCAAATATGTAAAATACCAAGCTTCATGCAACCTGGATGAGATGGATTTTGTATTGGAAATGCATGTTATGGCCTACAGTATTTATGACTTTGCAGGCTATACTAAACAGGGGTATAATCTATACTAGTAACTAATACATTGCCTTATCTTACAACTGTGTGCTTTACAATCTATACAAATTCATATAGAACCCACTCAACAAGCAAAACCCGCCAGCCTCAGGCTTTCTAAGCAATCTGAACCTGTAACCCAATATGAACATATCCAACTCAACAAAAATTCCTATTTGTAAAGTTCAACTGAAGTGGTGATATGGGACATACTGCTGTTGAGGCCAGTCAGCATAACACTCATACCCCTCAACAAAGGTAATAAGCATGGATATGGAGCAATTTATCTCTGCAGGAGATGGAAACTGCCATTCAAATTATGCCGCAACTTAAATCAAACACTTTCTTAGAGATGCAGTATTCAGGGGAGTAAATAAAGTTGAGGAATATGTGCTCGAAATAGGGGTTGTACCACGCTATTTAGAAAGGCTTTTGTGTCTCTCATTAAATACCCTTGTCTCCTGTAGTTTACTGCTCTGCTGAATGGGTTTACTTATCTGTGGGAAGGGGAATCAAGGGTAATTGCATGGCCAAGCCACAGATAACACAGACTGGCCACCAGCAGGATACTTTTTTCCACTCAAGCCCATTAATTTCAAACAAACTGTCGCCACATTTTGGGGTTTAAGTATCCTTAAGGCTCCCTACTGGTGGTTTAGTGTGTATTATTTGAAGTGGCTGCATTGATTTTTGCCAATGTACAACATTGCCTTATACAATTATTCAATATATACGTCCCTTAGGGAAATTAGTTTGTCGATAGATATCAGCTTTTCTTCAGACACGTTTTCTTTTATTGTAAAGTAGTATAACACAAAGTGTGCCAAACAATGACCAATAATCATTTTATCTTACGGCTTAATTACAAAGTTAATCTAAGTCTGATATCTATAAAAAAAAAAGTATGTTTGTTCAATCCATAGTAAATGTGTGTTATTCAAAGTAAGAGCTCTAGAGGAGAAGCACCCACCTCTTTCATATTCAGAGAGGAAACTCACAGCCCCTCTTTGGCTTTGCGTTCAGACCCCTTTGTCCGCTATCCCCAGCAATATGATCTAATGAGATGCTAATGCTTAGCAACTTATTCTGGTGTTTAGATGGGTAAAGCTTTTATTTATTCAGTATCTTTTCTGTAGGACCATGTGTTATGTCCAGTGAGATCAAGCCTTATTCCTATAAACCTGTATCAGAAAAAGGGTGGGTAAAGGTGACCTAGAGTTTCATTACACATGATGTGATGCTACTTTAATGCATTTTAGATGCATCTTAACTAGATTCCGGTACAAGGACATGTATTATTTAAAGATATCCATGGCATCTGGGGATTACCACACCTTTCAAAGCTTACACATGTCTCTACCTAAAACCTAACCTAACATTGGTGTTGTATCACTTTTATCTAGCTCATCTACACCTAAATGTTGTCTATTCACTCAAGGCTTCAACCAAGCATGTGATCTCTATTCCACTCAAGATTGCAAGTGTGCATAGTATTTATTCGGTGTGGTATCAGTGAAGGTTGACTAGTTGATGTAGTTTGAGTTTAAAAACAGAATGCAAAGTCACCCTCACAGCGTATAGATTAGCCTTGCGCTTCGGCACGGCTGTGATTTCACTCCACTGACAGATCCTCGAGTAGTAATAGCTACATGGCTCCTCTCTATGTGGAAGAGGTGCTTGACTTTAGGGACAAGCCGAATCAGGAGGCCAGAGATGAGGCCGATCACACCTCACGTTTGGAACACTCCAGCAGCATAAGGCTGGTCGATGCTGGTGGGTGGCTCCAATTTAGCTCCAGAGCCAGCTGGTCTGGTGCAGACTGGACAGCAAGAGGACACAAGCAATCTCGCTGACCACTCTGTTTCCCACTGAGCTCATTCAGGGACACGTTGAGCAACCGAAGCTCTGCCAAGCGGTGAGGCCTCACCATTCAAATGAGCCACTCGCCTTGCGCCGTAACACTTACTCTGTTAAACAATAAAATTATCTTAGCGTCAACCTCTTATTTATAGAGTAATTTACTTTGGTGACACTAAGCAATATCCTTTTACTTAAGATGTTGTAAAAAGATATATTCTATACGTTAGACCACACTGCTTTTGAAATAAAACTTGGATTTACTACTGCAGCATACATATTAGTATCTGCCACTTTCTTTCCTCAAGGGAAAGTGATTATTTATCTATTTATGTCTCCTCTCAATGTCATGGTAATTAATTATTTATGATAACCTGAGTGTGCTAATTGATTGTCAGTTTAGGGGCATGGTTTTATGAAGCATATTTCATCAGTCTAAGGGGATACTTTTTTCACGGTATACATACTAATTAAACGTTAACATGCTGTTAATTCTCTTTGGAGTATCGACTGTGAAGGTCAAAGAGTGAGAAAAAGCACTGTGATTTGTGAGTGAAGCTCAGTGACATTTATTTCATCACTAGATTTTATCCGTTTAGAAGTGTGCTGTTACCCATTATTAATTCTCAAAGAGAATGTCAAGGTCACACATAAACATGAACAAGGGTGCCACACCTCATTATCGTCCTTATTTAATGTAATAAATGTCCTTAGTGCAATGTTCGTAATGAAACACATTTGAAAATATCTGTCCAATGCACGCCCAGAAGGAGTTTGAAGGATCCAGACAGCGTATCTAGAATATTTCAATCTTAATTTTACAAACAGACAAATCAGTAATAGTGTAGACACTTTCCCTTTCCACATATGGGGCACATAAATAAGGGTATTTTATGAGATCAGAAGTGAAATCTAGGACATCAGGCAATTAATGGTCAGGGAAGTCCCCTCCTGGGGCTAAAGTGTTAATCGGAGCAATAGGTCTACTTCCTCCTAGATCAATGTCAGCACAAATTTCAGATTGCTTTCCTGATGTGCGCCAAGTTATCTGTGATTCAACTTTAATAGGTTATTGAACGGAACCAGCATTTAGGGAGCAGGGCCGTATTTCAAGCTATTGACAAACAAACGCACACAACTTTTTCATTACCATACATTAACACAAACAGAATTAATCTTGACACTGGCAGGGAAGAGGGGTACAGTTGCAGGTTGCAGTCTAGTGTTGTCTGGCTAAGTAGGTCTTTATAGACTTTAAGCCGAAACTATTGTTAGAAAACAGTGGTTGTCGAAAATGAGCATCATTCTCCAACATAATGGTGTTTATGAATGACACCATCATAGATGTTCTGGTTCTTACTTGCTTCGCTTTCATGAGGGATCCACTTGACCTATTCTTTGTTTACAATGCACGATGATGATACCATTGCTAAAGAATGAAAATGTTTGAATATGTGATTGTTGTGGCCAATTCATACAGTAATATAAACTGTGAGAGTGTTCTCCTTTGGGACAGTTCATTTCAAAGTAATGTATTTCATCAGACATTCTGTAACTGAAATGTAGTGCTGGGATGACAAAATAAGTGGTGGCAAATCAAACAGTGTGATAAATCAGATGACATTTTGCTGAACCTGAAGGTCGAGTGGTTTGTCAGCATCGGAACAGTCTGACAACAGGCTGTCTGTGGGATGCACACCTCACAGTCCATGTTTTTACCTTCAGGGAACAGTATTTCTCAAGGGCTAACATTTTAGTTCTGATAGGCAGCCAATCATATGGGAAAAAGCAACAATATTTTGCAAGACAAATAAGGAAATCATGCAGGTGGTTAATCAAAACGGGGTAAATCATCGATTCCTCTGTATGAAAAGGGTTCTCTATTTTTTGCATTTTTATTAGCCCTAGATCTATACAGTACATTTCCTTTGAACCAAATAAACGCAGACCAATATGTATGCATGCATTTTATCAAAATGACCCAAGGTTAAATTATTCTCGTTCAATTATTTACCCTCTCAATTCATAGCTCAGCATTCAATAGTCCTGACTTGATAAGCAGAAGTAAAGCATGTCATTTATTCTCAAAGTTCTACATACACATGAAAAATACAATGGCTGTTATAGGAAAGCCCACGGCAAAAAAAAAAAACGGCTGGCTTAACTTCAGACAGTATAAACTAGTCGAGAATTAATCACAGGCATCTTCTGAGGAAAAACAAATCTCTCACTAGGAGGACAATTTAAGGGGTCTTCGCCTAAATCTAGCTCAACACATATAGATTCAGACATAATCTCACACCTGTCATAGCATCTTTGTGGTCATGTTCTGTAGGTCAGACCTGGTTATGAAAAAAAGGAAGCTTTGTGCACTGAAATAGACGACAATTTTTGAAGAAAGAGGAATGATTATACAATGGTTAATTCAAGTTTAGGGAAGCATTCAAAAGAGCAGCGAGTAGCATAGCCAAGTTAGTGACATTAGACAAAATTCAGAACATGGGCCAATTGTCCAGACAAGCAGATATACCAGTGCCTTTTGCAAAGAAAGCGTTGGAGGTAGATATTCTGTGTGACATTTGTGCTGCGTACAATTTGCACTGCCTGAATGGTAGCCCAAGTGATCACTGACATTTCCTTTCAAAATGAAATGGCAGTGAGTTTTACATATGCAATCTCTTTGAAAATTAAACATATGCTGAAAGCAATTAAGCTATACCGGTAAAAGGAAGCAGGAGGTACGCATCCATTATCTGGTGTGGTCTAAAAGCTGGCTTGATTAATTTTTCACAAGCATTTCCACTAATGTATCCAGGGACTCCGAAACAGGGCAAAAATAAAAGCTTTCAATGGCACCCAAGAAAGAAAGGAAAGGATGTCTACAAAAGGTGTTTGTTCAAAAATGTTTCATAAGCATAGCTTGCTTTCAAATGTAACGTTGTGCACTAATACACAGGGCTTTTTACCATAAAGTGGAACCCTTTGAGCACCCTTTACGTTAAAAGGTGAAGTGCCCAAGAAGCACAAAAAATGCAACTGAGATTCATTCCAAAACAGAGGTGCAACATAATTAGTCACACTAGGCTTAAGGGCTCGGAAGCAATCTGACTGAAGGTTGTATTGATCCCGGGCCGGGGGAGGGGCACCGACCAGGAGTTATGATCAATCTTGTGACCCAAGCCAAGTCTCTCAGTCTGTGATGAAACATGCATGCACACATGCTCTCTCTCTCTCTCTCTCTCTCTCTCTCTCTCTCTCTCTCTCTCTCTCTCTCTCTCTCTCTCTCTCTCTCTCTCTCTCTCTCTCTCTCTCTCTCTCTCTCTCTCTCTCTCTCTCTCTCTCTCTCTCTCTCTCTCTCTCTCTCTCTCTCTCCTGTGTGTCTCTCTGTCTCTCTCATGCACATATTGGCACACACACACACACACACACACACACACACACACACACACACACACACACACACACACACACCCACCCACACATAGACTCTCACATTAACACTATCAATAGCTTGGTGTACTACTTGTCAGAAGGAGACAAATGTCTGTGTGAGTAAAAGACTCCCAGAGGTTAGAAGGGGGGGAACGGCACCACAGCACTGGAAACCTTTATCGTAAAGTTAAAAGCCCTTCCTAAGCTGCAGATTTCATTGGGCTAGAACCAAGCACCTCAAACGGGTAAGAGGTTTTAAACCAGGTCAGGAATGATAAAAAGTGGAGTCTTCACAAACATACACAGTTTGCATTTGGGTAATACAATAGCTAGTTACAGGTGGGGGGTTTCAGACTAGATGGTGATGATGCATGTTATGAAGAGCAGCTAAGAAAGTGAACAGTAAATCATGTAACGTAGAAGACAGAGACTGGAATGGATTTTATGCTGCCCATAAAAACTGTCTTTACAGAAACCTCTATCACATGATTTCCTTACATAATGTAGGAGCCAGAGTTCTATAAATGAACATTTGGGGGGGGGGGGGGGGGGAGAAGTATAATAACATTTGGTGTACCCGGCAGCTCTTGGGCCGTGGGTATAAATTCAGTGGAGGGTGTATGGATCAGATTTCCAGCAGCATGGTAAAGCTGCGGGGGCAACCACAGCAATGGAAACTTAAACGGCTAATTGACAGTCTGTTTGGGATGGAGCTCCAGGAAGGCGGTCACTTTCACGCTCCCCAGTCCTCAGTCTCTGTCAGAGGAAGATGGGGTGTCTGGCTGGGAGTTTGAGAGGAAGGGGTAGAGGGCTGGGGGGACCAGACGTTGAACTCACTGGGGGACCTGATGTCACTCTCCCACTCCTCTGCCAACAAGCAGCACTCTCTAAGCAAGACATGTTACCCTGGGGAGACAGAGTGGGTGCCAGCCCCACATAAATGTTCAACCACCTCACACAAACAAAGGCACAGCATACAGACTCTCTCTAACACACACACACACACACACACACACACACACACACACCTAAACAGGATACTTTACACTGTACAGGTATTCTGGGAAAGTCTGGGAAAACGTAAAACGTTTTATTTTGCCACAAGATCCAAAAGGCTAGCGTGTGAAACATACGCATTGGTAAGAAACAAAGCATGGTTATTGCTTTGTATATTAGCCTTATAGTCTAGGGGAAGTGAAATAAAATAAACTACAGAATTTTTGGCTAAATGTTACAGACAATGAATATTTAATGGCTGCAAGCACCAAGTAAAATCCTTACAATTTAGTTATTGGACCTTACTATTTAAGTTTCCACTTAACATCAAAATTAAGACGCTTTTCAAATTTTAATGGAGCAACAACTACCTTAGCAGTTAAATTAAAGTATAGGTTGTTGAAACTGGGAATGTGTTGAAATACGACATCTGGCCATGCAGCATATAACTTTATATTTTTTTACTAAAACCACATGAACGCATGAATACTTACGCTCCAAACCAGCATTAGGCTTTTCAACGAATCTGGTCTACATTGATTCACATTAGCATGAGTTCCAAAATGCATTTGATGAAAATAGGATGAATGAGAAGATCAGGATCAGCTTTAGACTCAAATCATTAAACATTCAATTATCTACTACAACACACCTGCCTCTCAGCAATGGATATTTCACAGAGAAATGATGGATCACAGAAGGAGGACCTTTAATGGTGTCACCATTAACCCAGGCTTTATAGATCGCCTATAGCCCCTTAGTTAACCCCATGAATATATGCAGAAGGGTTCTGTCCTTGCTGAGAGCAAAAACTGATAATGCTGCTGCAAACAGAGCTAAGAGTCACAGCAAACAACTCCTAAACCCTGGTGAGGATCCAAACAGAGCTAAGAGTCAAAGCAAACAACCCCTAAACCCTGGTTAGGATCCAAAGCACTTCCTGCACATCTCATTGACACTACCACACCATGGTAGAATTATCAGCCAGGTATAACAGATAGCGCTTGCAAATGTATTCATGGCTTGACCAGCATTATCATGTGTGATATATCCAAGTCAATAATATAACCCTTAATCGTGCAGAATGGTATTAAATGCATGTCAAACAACGCTGCAACGGTGTACATAATGGATAACAAATGCCCATGATAGATAATTGTGTATGATCACATCCTAAATGAGTTCAGCTATTTGTTTATTTCTCTGACAATCTTCGACAATCAAAGATAAATTGAACAGGCAAACCGCTGTATTAATAGCACCCTTGAACAACTAATTTGAGAATTCATGTAAATCCACCTTTAGCCAAGACTGCATATAAAATAGGCACCACATCGCAATACGCTGAATTGATATGAATAAGCCTGAAAAAGAATTATGTTTGAATTATTGTATATTACAAAGCTATTAGGAAACAATGTGCTCTGAGGGATACACAGGGTATTTTTTTTTAAACTGGCACTACTACTATACAACTACTGTTACAATATGTAACATAGAAATTATTAATACATGAAAAACTAGAACAATAGAGACAAAAACTACGATATTCTTGCAAAATCACACATTTTCCCCTGAGCTGATTTTTAGTCATTACCCAAACAAAGCATCTGGAGTCCACAAGGCGATCAATCGGGAAGAAAAAAAACATATATATATATATATGCAAGAAACCAATCATGGAGACCCACAGAAGGGGAATAAAGAACGGCGTCTACACAGAGAGAACCTTCAGTGTGTTTAAATGTGAGTGCATGCATTTGCCTGCGTTGCCTAGAAGGGTTCTTCAGTATGTGATTAATTGCAAATAACTTGATATAATAACTTGGCTCCATATTAAAGCTTCCATGATGTGTGGTTTGCTTTAGCACTCTCTGTCAGAGACACGCAAGTACAGTGCATGTAAAGAGGATTTCAATATGTGTGACTGGGGTTCTGTGGATGGGCTTTAACATCTGCTTGCAGACTCGCTTTCCTGCCCAATCCAAAAGCTCCCAGCCTTGTCTCCTCACGCGGTCCCAGTTGCGCTGCCCTTGGGGCTGGGGTAAATGACTTGTCATGCGTGGAGGCAGCAAGAAGCCTGTAACAAATCTAACTGACAGCCCCCTAAAATGCAGATTACAGAGCTGAGAAAGAGGAAACAGTGACTTAACAAACTTTCATAGGATATTAATCCGGGATGAAGTCACTCTACTACACGAAGTTTCAACAGCTGACATGGTGTAGACAATTCTCAGACGTCAGAATCATCCCCTAATTAATGTACTTAGAGAAGACTAACTGTCAATGTGCCAGATAACATTTGCGTCAACTGCATTGGGGGAACACTATCAACTTTTTTCATATTATTATACTGTCAGCATTTCTATTTTATTTTTGGACTCATTATTTAGCCTCATTGAAACCAAGAGATTTTCAACAGCAAGATATATTAAAAAAGAATGTATGTTACAGTTAGTTTGATGTCTAAAGGTGAGTTATTTCTTTGATAGGGGAAAAAAACGGACAAGTAAAACTGTAAATATGTTATCTCATTTGCATATGACTTAGTAGTTCCGCGACACAAGTCATAATTTATTTGCCCTATAGCATAGAACATCACAGGAAATACAGTGTAATCACTGTGATAAGGAAGGATCCCTGGGTCTCCCAAAGGTGAGCATATCAATGTTCAACATACCCCATTAAGACTTGACACCCATACTTTATCATCACTAAAGCAATTGCATATTCCTATTCCTTCTGGAGTGATGGGAAATCCATCACCTAGCAGGACCTGGCTTTAATAAATAGTGCACAACACAGAAATAAACACACACACACACACACGCATACGCACATACGCACGCACACACACACACACAAACTATCTCTCTAATACTGTAGACTCTTACACTGAAACTAGTTTGACCGGATGAAAGAAGCTTATGGAAATAGTTTTATTCCTTTTAGTCAATCTGGCTAATGCAAAAATCATGTATGTCTGTCTCTAAATATTTAATCTTAACAGCAGCGAGATTGAAATACAGCGTTGGTGGAACATTACTCCTTCCCTCCTGAAAGGTACAAGAGCTCTAAGAGAGGCAGCCTTTCTGCTATGCCAGGGAGAAAGAGAGAGATGGGGAGAGACAGAGTTGGCTTTCACAAGACCGTTTTGTTTCTATGCACTCTAGAGTTTGAGGCAGTATAAAAATACATTTTGGCTTGAAAAAGTAAACACTTTCCGTTCCAGTATAATTTTTTTCTTCAGGAGAAGTCATTGCTCCGAGACACAGTATATTACATTCCTGTACACAATTACGGAACATCAAATTGAAGAAAACTGTTGCTGTATAGAACTTGGAGTACAGTGACTAAGCTTTAAAAATTATTACGTGAACAGCTTGCCATTTTGGAATTTACATTATGTGCTGAACTTCCAATAAAAAGTGCAGCTACTTGTTTTTCTCATCCATCTGGATTCTTTTGAAATAATTTAACGTTTAGAATGTAATCTATTCATCAACAATGTATCATAAACAATCAAGTTGTAATATATTAGCACTTTTGTATTACGCAAAACAACAAATTGAGATTATGTAACAGAGTAGAAGTAATTCAGATTCACTTTTAAACTTACCACAGAGAAGTCCTCAATTGAGCAGTTCTGTCCGCTAAAGTTGCAGCTCTTCAGCATCTCCTCAAGTTGGTGCCCTGTCCTGTTGAAGATGTCCTGCATGTCTGGGGCAGGATACTCCAAATCAGTGGGCTTGTGGCCATCCTTGTTTTTGGGTGGCAAACCTGTCAGGTTAGCCAGGTGGTAAATGTCGGCATCAGTGAGGGCTGAAAAGCGAAAGCGGTTGATATTACAGATGGTCACAGCGGGGAACACCATCTCGGGGGTCGCCTCCTCATTCAGAGCCGTGACATGAGGGTGTTCTAGGTAAGAGATAGCACACTTTGCGGCTTGGTAGACAAAGAGAGCCAGAGAAGCCAAAAAGGCTAGAGTCCAGAGGGTCTGCCGGATGCCAAGGCGACCCGATACAAAGATGTGGTTAATCCCGTGTAGGGAGCAGGAGTTGGCAAAGCCAACCAAGTCCTTTGCTGGGGCTATACAGCTTTCCTCAATCAGGCTTTCCTTGTCCCCATCCTGCTTGCCTTTCTGCTTCTCATCCTCCTCTGCAAATTTAATTTTGCAAACAAATTCGATCGGCATGTGGGCAGCCAGGTCTGCGTTTAGGGTTTGTTTTGATGACAGCTATGCCCTGTTCTACTTGTCCCCCTGTTCAGCCAGCGATGGTCCCTGGAACAGATTCCAACTCTAGAAAGAAGAAAAAAAGACAGGAGAGTTTTGCTGTTGCTGCCTGCACCTCTGCTGTGACTGCTAACACTGCTGCTACTCCTGCCACACGGCTCGTAGTGACTAGAGCGCTGCCTCGGTGCTTCCACTGCTCAGGATGCTGGTCTCAGTACTTGATCAGCTCGCGTAGTCTTGCTTATCAGCAGTAATACAGCTGTCAAGAAAGCACCCTTGCTGTACGCTTTAGACCCATGGATGAAAATGCATCATTTTGTGTCGAGCTAAAAGAGGCAGGCGGCTACTTAATAATTCATGAGAAAGCAACATTGTGATTATTTCCTCCTCACTGGCGAGAGTCGCAACTTCCCCCGGTCGTCCCCGCGCCTCCACAGCCTACCCCTGCCTGCTTAATCCACTTGTTCGAAACGCTGCCTTACTCGTTGACCACAAAAAAAAAGTTGGTGTCAAAGGTTTTTCTGCCAAACATCCGGTGCTTGATGTGAATTGCAGGAGGTCACTGGTTTTTAATGCCACCCCCCCCGCAAAGTCCCCAGAGAATGCCTAATTGGAACAATAATGAGGAGTGAGAGAAGTAGAAACAAGCAACAGGCAACGCGCAGCAATCAATCTTCTCTTTGGAACAAAAAAAAAAGTGAAAGACTATCGATTGGACTGAAGCATCCGTCAGAGATTAAGGAAGGCAGTACAACGGTCCTTTCTTTCTTCAGGAATTAATGGTAGCATCACAGGTTCCTGCACGAATTTGAATTAGTGGATGCCCATAGATCTGGACCCAGATGATGCTAAAGATGTTGAAATAAAGTATTGATCTACTCATGCACTATCTTTTGCACTGTATGCCTTTATGTTGTTAATGGCCCTTTTCCAAGTTGTCAAACAAAATTATGTAAATAGGAAGCACAAAAGTGGCCTCACTAATGCATGTTATTCTCCTTTAAACAAGATTAGTCATGCAGGTCACATCAAAAGGGGCAGGAACCTTTTGAGAAAAGACATGTTTAAAGGTGAATTGAACGGCTTTAGAGACACGTGCCAAATCCTTTCAAGTCAGGTTGGTGAGAGTGTAGAAAACACATACTATTGAGACTGAACAGGAAATACAGATGAAACGATAGCTTGAAAAACACAATTGACTTATCCTTTGTCACTCAACACCAATCTGAATAAATTGGCAAGTAAAGATGTAAAACCATGCTTTGAAAAATCAGGACGATATTTTCTTGTTGTCTAGTCCGATCACCAGGCAATCACTTGCAAAAATAACAATGCTTCTTGTGCTGAATTTTTCCATCTATAAAAAAGTAATCTTAAGCTGCTCTGACAAGCCTTCATATCAGATGCCATCAAATAGTACCCTTTCCTGGGTTTTCCATTCTGTCACAGACATAGGTGTGGACGTAAGATAGTATTTTTTTTCCTCTTGTGGATACACAGAGATATATAGATATTCCTTCAATTATTAGGACTATGATTCCAGAGTAAAGCCATGCCTCTGGCAGGCAGAAAGGTCTGTTGGACATGTGGTGTTTAATATAGTGACTCCCAGAGGATATAAAGGTTATTTACAGTCTCACAGAGGGTCCCAATGATAATGCTGGGGGGGTGGGAAAAATCTTTCATTCTAAGCTACAACAAAATACCAAATAAGAACAAAAAAAAGATGCAAGACACATCTGGCGCATGGAGAAACATTGGATGGCATTACAATTTCCTTAGCCAATGCATAAACCTCTGGAATATATAATATAATATATGCATATAACATGTCTCAATCTATCTGACTGTAATTTTTAACCAACAGTAAGCTATGTAATATTTAGTAAAACATATGGAAAATACATCTAGTAATTACAGTGTGTGAAAAACCACACATTCATTATATTTGTCACAAAATTCTTCCAAGGTATTACAGATGTGTATTACAAAGATTTTTAAACAAAGGTGAGCCCCCAGTGAATATGGTAAAGCCATTTAATTTCTTTCTTTTCTTTTGCATGTGCTTTAAATGCCATACGCATGCCTTAGGCACTGAAACACCTTTCAAACAATAACATACAAAATACATTTCAAATAAACACACAGTCAATCAAAAGTGCAAACTGAGTGCACTTTGGTAGAATATTTGTGATTGGTAGTTTCTCAATTGTTTTGCTATTTTTAGCAAAACACATTTTTTACATGCAATCACTCCATTGAATAATTGCGTTAGTACAATCTTAACTTCATCTTTCAGTTACGGTGGGTGTACATTTGTTTATGAAAAGAAAAATACATTTGCTGCAATCTCTACTTAGAAAGAATGTCCTCGCTCAAATTTTGTCGGACCAGCATTTTAATTCATTTCCTGGGGAGTAGCCACAAGATAGTAGTTTGAGATTCTATCCGCCTTGGTATATGAGCAAATCAACTTTCAAACTTTGAGTGTATGCCATTATTGTGAGCAGTATTAATCCATTGATAGTGGTTAGGCGAATGTTGCGGGCTGTTGCAACCTCAGCAGTAACACAAGCAGGTATCTGCAGTAAACAGATAAACTAACTGTCTGTAACAGGCAGAGATCATGTCTGAATACATAAAAGCAACAAGTACAGTGTAGTATGTTCTTATGGTTCCTTATTTGCGTGTGGGGTTTGGGGGGGCTGCAGAGGCTGAACTACTGTAATTTTATTTTAAGAATAGCCAACTTCAATTCTTTTTTTTACTTACATCATATTCCCAATATAGACAACAATGGTTTTATCATAGGGCCAATTGAAAAGGTTAGACAACAATCCCCAACTGTAAATGACAATGAATTGATATATATAGACTCAGCCATGGGACGAGGGTCGAATGTCCAAAGCTGCATTAATTTCATTCCAGATTCAAGATGCTTAAACGTTGCATGTTGGAACATACATACTGTGGGAGAAAACATTTCAGTTTAAATGAATGCTGAGCCTGGCAATGGCATGGTCCAGTGGCTTAGTTCAGCCGTGTCCAGCACAAATTCTGCTGCCATGCCATAATACCACATGAAAGTCAGAAGTTATATTGCCTAATGAGAGCTCTCATTATTAGGTTGTATCATCTACTGAAGGGCCATACGGATACTCATTTTGCTGGGTATGTATGACTGTATTGCCCAAGGGAAGAGTAGAATGTGGAGAGCCAGTGCACTGGACTGAGGAATTGACATGCTTTGCACACATGAGCAGAAAGCTGAAGGTCCAATGATTTTTTTTTTAACCCTGTGGATCATTTTCATTCAAGTAGGTACACAGACACAAGCACTCACACGCGCATGTGCATGTGCACACACACACATACACACACACACACACACACACACACACACACACACAAAGTACACTGCAGCTGCATGTCTTTCTCACACGTAAGGTTGCAGAATATTACAAAATGTCCACAGATAATTTATTGTGATATTTAAAGGGATGGGCATAGGGTTGCTGAAGGCGCAAAAATCTTTGACCTCCCCTGAGTCTGCATAGATGTAAAACAGGAGAGTTTTTTTTATCATGCATCATCTAGTTCTTTGACCAATACTGCTGATATGGAGTAATTTGATTTGAGTTTTAATTAAATAAATCTGTTATTAATGAGAATATAGAAACATTTATTTGAACTACAATTCTGATAAAATAGTTGTTGCACAAGGCACCTAACAATGGACGAGACCAGGATCTGCATAAACTAAAGACTGTCATTAAACAAGAGACTGGAAAGAGACTCTGCTCCCACTTTCCAATAGTCAGATTTGACTTCTCGCCCTACCCCCTTAACAAATAAACTGAAGGCCCTCACACCCACAAGCAAATGGAACAAAAGCCAAATGTCACAAGCCAAATCTCCTCTGACAAAAAATCATTCATGCGCAATCTCTACATCACATGGATTCCTGTAAATAATAAATGCACTTTCCTTTTAAGAGCTTCTTAATAAAAAAAAAAGCTCTCTCTCGCTGCCTCTTTCCGAAGTTCATGAGACTGTCCATTTTTTTTTTCTGGGAGCCTGCAATAGCCCTGAACTGAGATGCCAGGGGAAAACACAGGCTGAGCCTCAGCTGTTAGCATCGTAGAGGCAGAACAAGAGTACAGCTTTTAAAAGCATTATAAAGTGCAAGTGAACTGACAACATAATAAATACCGTATTGTGTGTATTAACCATCTATTTGTCTAACTGTTTCTTTATTTTCAAGTCTGTGTACTGTATAATTAAAGCAGTATGCTAGGAGCGATCTAGAGATTATTGCTGAGTATACTTTGTAGAGGGAGACATCGTGAGGAAGTGGACATATAGGGGATATATTTCACATGGACATCTCTGTCCCCTCCTGCCTTGATTATATCTACCTGTTAGTGTTTGATGTCTTGATGCAGAGCAGGAGGCCTCATTACAGGACAGATGCTAGCTTGTTATTTGGCTCACAGCTTGTCAGCACTGGACAGATGGGATGTTGGGAAGGAGGGAAAGCCTGGGAGGTATCGCTGACCCTCATTCCCCTCCCCATCAGCAGCCTCGCTACCCCAGCGCCACACGCATCACAGTTCTTAACCATCCTCTACTCTGACAGAAGCTCACCTGCCCTCTAGCCCCCACAACAAGAGGGCATGTTCACCCGCCAGCTGTGGACATCCTCACTCTGCCGCCGCTCCTGTGTCAGTCTGTACAAACTCTGAACAGCCACGTGAGGCAGCCTGGGATTCTACACAAATGTCAACAAGTGGCCTGGAGTTTGTTTGCCAGCATTTAACATATAAATATTGAAATATCCATTTGCACTTTGATTTAGAAAGTAGAAAACTGTAATATGTCCCAGATATGCATACCATGAAATATAAATGACAGATACTTTGGTAGTAAGAAGAAACGTAGCACACCAGTCAAGGTTCCTGTTAGGAGGAGAGTGCCAGCACCACTTCCTGCTAGAAAAGTTGAGGTTGAATTTTGTTTCTGATAGTCCCAATGATGAAAGAACACCAGGCCTAGGGAACCTAGTCCCAGGGGATCCCCCTGACGCTGGGTATTAGAACCTGAATAAATCATGTAATGTTGCTGTATCATCTCTGCCCTGATCAATCTTGTCCGATCAATAGGTCTGTCTCCAAGCATGATAACTGAGGGACAGGGAAGCAGGCACCTGCTCATTAGCATCTAGGGAACGATTGGCTGGAGGGGATGTTGGGGGAGTATGAATAGAACAGGGGGCAGAAAGGGGTGAACAGCATAAATATTGCAAAACAGTCACCCGATAATGGGATTCTTGCAATGGCAAGGAGAGACAGATCAATTCTACACAATTTGGCAAGCTCTTACATCAACCATCTGTTGTGTACAAATTCTGGAGATGTCATCGTAGCTGTTTATTACCTTTCAGAACAAGATATAATTTAAGTTTAAATGTAGTAATTTGTTCAAACAAGACTTTTTTTTGCCATTCTGAGATTGTGAACTAAAAGAAAGGCAAGTCAATATTTGTTTAGTTCAAAGGAAAAATGAAATGAAATGAAAGCAACAACCCCTACAGAAAGTATTTCCATGCCTCCTATATGTTTCAAAGGTAACTGTTATACAGTAATATATGCCTCTTGTTACTGATTTGAAGAATTTACTTTGGGTAAAATGAAAGTGAAATATAGTATGTTTAATCAGCAACACTACAATGCAATTATTCATATGAAACTGTTTTTGAATAGTGACATTTACTTCACTATATCTCTGCTAGTGTTCTTCATAGTCTAAATAAGTTGTGCTTTGCCAAAATTGCATTAAGGATCTGGAAATGCAAAAGCAAGGATAATGAGGGAGTGGTAGTTTGGAGATTTCTCCTTTAGTGGTAAATCATACGTTTTGACTTGAATTGGCACAGTGTCAGAAATGGGTTTTTTTTTCTCCATAAAATAATCATATTCTATGACTTTATGACTGTATTGCGGAAGGATGCAGAGTTTTCCCTCCCTGCCAAAGTAATATAATATAAAATATTTCATCCCTATAAATGCACTTATCTGGGCAGAATAGGAACATATAAGTAGTGTCAGCACTATAATGTTCTTAGGTGAGAAAGGCGACAAATATCAGTTGGTTTCCATTTAATCTTTCTGACCATGTCTCAAAAGTGTTAGCAAGATTAATGATACAAAGATTGTAACTCTTTTTCTGTCATCTTCACCTAAACATAGGCCAGAAGCTGTGGTTATTGTTTGGTCATTTTCTTGACCCCCCTAAGAAAACTTGTCGATCTCGCAATTTTGTCCTTCTTAGAAACAGCAATAACAGAAGTATCATGAGCTAGTACATAGTAAAACCACTAGCAAAGCACACTAGCTAGACAACATTCAACTTCAAAATAAAAGTTAGTTAGCTTCGTATAGCAAAATGACTCGCCAGTCACACTACACAGTTCTGGTCACCATTATTGTCACTGCTGAATATTAAGCACATCATGTAAAATATCTCCTTAAACGAAAGTGTGTGGTGAAACAGATTTTGCCTAAAAACACTCATGTTCAATACCCAACAGCTAAGGATTTAAAAAATGCAATATAAAAAAGCAATTGGAGGAAAAAGTATAAACATAATGCCATAAGTGTGTGTATAAACACAATATGGATGTGACACAATTATTGGCACCCTTTTGAGGAAAAAGAAACTACATTACTCTCACATGTTATGAATTAGAAATTAGACTTACCACTAATAAATTATGAGAGATCACATAACTTCAATTAACCAATGAATGATACATAAAATGCCATTTTAGAGAGCTTTCTGAGAGCATCAGAAGCGCCACTATCACCAAACAGAACAATGGTAAAGGGTACAAGGCCATCTCCAAAGACCTTAACATCCCTGTTTCAACGGTGCACCATGTAAAGAAGTTTACTTCTTATGGAAATTTGTATAACCTCCCAGGACGTGGGTAAAAGATGAACATTAATGAGAGAGGTCTTCGAAGGTTGGTGCGAACTGTGGAAAGACCACGGCTAACATTCAAAGAGTGAAAGGCTGACCTGGAGTAATCTGGAATGATTGTTTCAACCCGTAGCATATGTATCAGACTAAACTAAGAAGGCTTTGTGGGCAAGGGCCAAGGAAGACCTGCCTACTGAAAGTAAGATGTAAAAAAGGCACAGCTGATCTTTGGCAAAATATACCTAGAAAAACCACAATCCTTTTGTGGACAGATGAAACAGGAATGGAGCTTTTTGGCAATGCAGAGCAGCTATTTGTTTATAGGCCACTAAATGAAGCATATAAGCAAAAGTACACCCCACCTACAATCATACATGGTGGTGGAACCATAATGTTGTGGGGCTGCCTCTGGTACGTGAGGTCTCAACCTTTTTATGGAATAATGAAATCTAAAGATTACCAAGGCATTTTAGAGTGAAATGTGCTAAGTAGTTTATGGAGGCTAGGTTTTGGGTGAAGGACATGGTTCCTCCAGCATGATTACAACCCAAAGCATGCACTGAAAAGCACAAGTGAATGGTTGCACAAGAAGAAATGGACTGATTGTTTCCCAATCGATTTATCGTGATTATTATTTATCTTAAAAAAAAAAAAAAAACATTTTCACAATTCGACACCACACAGCTTTTTACGTTGGATTTTGCTTCATTGGTTAGAAAGTATAAGAAATGGAAACAGGGATAAAAAATGAAAAAAAGACATTAGCAGTGACATTACGTTCTCGTTCGCTTTGTTACGCTGGCAAAGGTTAAAACAACTCAATAAATTATGCAACAGTGCATTCAGTACACTCAGCATATAACCCGGCAAATTTACTGAGCAGTTCAAAAAAATTAAGGGAGAAAAAAATTCAGAGACTGGGGAGGGAAGGTTAGGTTAACTTAATCAAATGCAGACTCAGCGAATCACATTTAAACAATGTTGCATTGCGCCGAAAAAAATTAAATAAAAAAACATTAAAAGACGATATACATGCCTTAATATCGGACTATCGATGGTGATCAAACGATACAATATATAGATGCATCGATGGACTGCCTCTGCGTTAAATGAGCCCTGATCTCAACCCAATTGAGAATCTTTGGATATAGCTATCAAAAACGTTTGGAGGCTGTCATTCTTGCTAAAGGGTGTGCAATAAAATATTAGGAAAGAGTGCCATTAGTCCTGTCCACGTCAGATTTTGTTTATCACTTTCTCCAAGTTGAAGAAGATTTTTTGTTTGTTTAACTTCAGACATCTTATTAAAATTTGCAGATAAAAAGTTGGTATATATCACATGTAATCTAGAAAATTCTGCAACCATATTAATGAAACCTGCGAGGTCTAGGCATACTGTCCAACATTGCACAGCTACGTTCAATTCACTGTCCAATCCCTTTACCGGTTGGAATTCAAGCACTGAAGCATTGGTTTGAATAACATCCATGCAAACTAGGTACTTGGTCCTTTTAAACTTACTGCCAAACAAATGGGTTTTACTCAAAAAAGATGACATATGTATCTAGACAATATTTGTATTGTATATTAGTAGTAGTTTTTGAAGGAAGGGTAGCCCATATTAGATCAGCAAAACACATGGTGTGTAACCTTTGACACGGCCTCCGGCTTCACTTCCAGATTGGGACATTTAGCTGTCGCTGTAGACAATTATCTTTCAGGTACATCCTGCTGTGGTGGATAATAATACTTAATTAGCCAAAGAGCAAAGTATGGGGGGAGGACACCTCTTTCTCAGTAAATCAGACTGCAGCTTTCAGGAAAAGTGTGCTGTGGGAGTCAATCATGTCCACTCCATTTCCTCGCCACTCACCTGCACAGTGAGGGACAGGGGGGTGGTGCAGCCTCTCTGGTCATAATCAGGGCAGTCAAAGGTATGATACTTTCAGGGGACATAGAGGTCAGACCATCAGCAGAGAGAAAGGATGGTCCATCTGCCTCCCTAGCCCTAAAACCATGATTTTTTTGTTTAGACAATTGCAAAGAGAAGGTTTGCCAACAGCTATTGAAATGTGCCCTCAGAGCTCTGACCTCAGTCTGTCCACAGTTTGCTAGATGTATTGTAGGATTGGTTTCAAGTTGGTTTCAAAGTAATAATAAACTAGTTGAAATAGTATTAAAAAAATCCTGAATAAGCTTGCTGCATGAAATAATAAATTACAAATGAGCATTTACAGCAATACAAAATTGCATTCTTTTTTTTATTTTAAAGGTCACTGAGGAATTTGTCCCTCAAACTGGTCCCTGTCATTGAACAGAATCGGTCTGGTACCAGTCTCTGTTATTTAATATCTTAGATGGTGTTGGATAAGCATGGGAAAATGGATGTTGCATAAATAGCAGCCAATAGTAAATGAGAGGCAAGCTCTTCCATGGGTTACTATGTGCCTGCCTCTGTACCTGTGCTTACCTTCACAGCAAAACGAGGGAAAAAACAACTGTCTGGTGTTTCTTCAAATCAATAAAATAGCAGCTGCCAACTACTAGGATAAGAACAATAGCGCAGACACACACACTAAATGACTTCAGTCACTCATCAATTACCAAGAGACAGAGCAGGAAGTACAAAAGCTGCCTAATTACATTTAATCTTCACTTTAGATGTAAAACAGGAGGTTAACATAATATCACTTAACAATCTTCACGGTTCAATAGCACCAAATGACTGGGCTAATGAAAGCCAGTCTGCCTCACTAACACTCTGACTGGTCATTTTTTTGCGAGACAAGGCACTGTCGAAAATCCAATTTTCTGTGTGCTTGGTTTCTTTTTATGTCTGTTCACTTGTCATGTCTTATGTTGGGGAGAATATTATTTTTTTCCATTTTCCTTGCTCTCTCTAAATCTATCATTTACAGCAGGTACAATGCTTGGATAGGGCAAATCCCTTCTGCATGAGTTACCTCTCAGAATGAGTGAGTTCTCGGTTTTTGAATGTCACCAGCCTTTTCTTCTCAAGAGGTGAAGTTAAACAATGGAGAACCTTGACATTTAAGTATTTGAATTGTTGGAAATCAAGAGCGAAACTCTTTACCAACTACTTACTTTTTTATTTATTTATTTATTACATTTTTAGGATTGTTTATCCTCGCCTATACTTTTAGTACTTCAGACAGAATCCTCTGTGGTAGACTCAAGAATGACAGTTGAGTAAACAGCATAACCTTCTTACTACATTGCAAACTTCACTAAGTGTTGACCATACTTTCACACTTTCAAGAAGAAAACAAAGATCTCATGTCAAGTGTCTATTTACTCTTGCACTAGGTTTACACTTATAGATGGCCCCCCAAAAATTATAATATTGTCTTATACAGTTATTTAGGAAATATGCCACGTTGAAAAAAGATTATTTAATTATATTGTTTTTATTTCATTGATGTTGGAAGTTTGACATAATTTCTACAACAATGCTGCAGTAAACCAACTAAGTGTATGCTGAGACAATTTTCCAGACAGTGTATACAAAGACCTTCCACGGGAAAGGAGCAAGATTCAGAAAACTGAATAACCCTAAGGGCATTCAACATTCAAATATAAAACAAAGCATAAACAGATAACTCTCAAAGTTATGTCAGCATGTTTATGAATAAGTGACTTGCCCTACAGTTATGATACAGTATTGAAATCGGTTTGTGTATAATAAATCTCAGCAAGGTTGGGTGTAGGCAGAAGTGTGGCATTTTAGGGTAATTATAACACCTGACAGTGACAATGTTTGTGACAGCAACGGGCAATCACCACTAAGACAACATCAACCATAAAACCTCTAATCTTTCAAAGTGAGACTTCTTATGAAGTGTATTAATGGGATATGCATACGGATATCTGAGTCTGAAGAGCTCCACTACAACATTTTCACATCTGTGCGTTTAGTGCTTTTACATGTATGTTTACATGGTTTTTTGTATGAACACTAAAAGCCTGTAGCTTTAGCTGACATACCTTCACTGAGAGTCATGGAATTTTACAATTGGACCTTTAACTGTAAGTAAATACATGAAAAGGTTAGCTTCCCCCCCAAAATAGCTGAGAACATTTTGTCAGATATACTGGTCCATTGTAACAGTTTGAAAATACACTATATCTGACACCAACTCGTCCCATGAGTGTCAAGCATTTGGAAGAGTCATTACTGATATTAAACATAACTTGACAGGAGCAATCCCAATCCCAATGAGTTTGTCTTCACATTGTTCCATGTTGTGTGTCCTAGGTAGGTACTAGGTGGTTCAGTGGGCTAGGCATGGCACTTTCTCACCCCGGGGCCAGCTCACACTAAAACCAAATGTTGGTATTTACAGTAAAGAAAATTCCTTTATGATGATATGTCTATTGCGCTAGAGTTGTTAATAGAGCAAGAGAAAGACACCACTGTTTCCTAAGTCTGACTAAGTCTGGTAACCTGCCAGCCCTGGGTGAAATCTCTTTTCAGGGATTCTTGTTTACAGAGGGAACACGAAAGAGACTAAAGGTTTAATTTTACTTTACATTTTTGCTTAGTCAAAATTTAGGCTTCTAGGACTAAACTTTGTAAACTTGTCAAACCATTCATATTTCATTAATATTGCATAAACATGTTGCGGTATTTTTACCATATTTTTACCGATGATCATACAAGAACTACCTATGTTTTTTTTACTTGAATAACGTGAATAACAGTTCAAACCGCTTAGTCTGAAATGTGTACAATATGTTAACACTGCCCTATATGTAACACTAGCATGTTAGCGTTTTAACATTTTATCAACAATTGTTGTTAAAAGATAAGGGTTAATTAATACTGACACACCCATTAATATATATACATATACAATAGGTGGCACTGGCAGACTATCATATTGTATTCATGTAAGGGAGCAGATATTGGTAAAATACACTTGGCTAAAGAACATTAGGACATTTATTGTATAACAATTACATAGATATGAAACATCATTAAGGGCACCTTCACAACAACATATATGCTGTGGCCTTGGTGGTATTGACTTCAGCTTTTATATGTTAAGTTGTGTTCATCATTGCCTAATCCTTCCTTCATCATTTGTTGTGCCATAGTATTGACAGAAAATGAAAGATGAATGTGTTCTCTGGCCTTACCTTCAGCATAAACCTCCACCATAATTCAACTGCCTTTGCTTACAGCCAATTGCCCATGCGAGGGGAATACTAATACTACTCTGTGGTCCTAATGGCTTTGAAGTGCTTACAAGCTAAGAAAAGTGGGAACTCTCTGTTTGACATATTTTACCGGACCCAAAAGAACACCAACAAGGCTTTTGTCAATTATAAAAACAAAATGTAAATAGAAAACAGACAGCCTAATGTGTCACACTATTCAGTCCTTAAAATTGGGGGAATCAAGTGTCTTTATTGTAACTAGTGCTATTTTATTTTGTAAGAGCAATTGTTCATCTGGAAATACATACTTTTTAAACATTTTCTGCTTAAGAAGTAAGAAAACAAGTCTATTATATACTTTTCTAATGTTATATATATATATATATATATATATATATATATATATATATATCTTTTTTTTTTTTTTTTTTTTTTTGAAGGCGGAACTGAATGAACAGTGATGTGCCATTGTTATCTACAGCTGTCACTCTAGCTATGCCCTACCTCCACTCTTTCTCAGATTATTCTTAGTGTTACAACCCAACAGGACCATGTAGCATGTGATGAATGGGGTGGCTGATTTGACCCCCTTTGATTTAGCCCTGTAACTCCAATCAATCTCCATAGACCAGGTGAGTGCTTATGCCACAGCCGACAGACTCCACTTCATCGGCTCTAACTTACTGCTGGTCATCAGAGGTTTCTTTTCCAGCTTGAGTAGAAGTAACAAATGCCATTTCCACCAGTTTCACATCACAGGAGGAGAGGCAAGATGGGGAAATGTGTGGAATAGAAATGTGTGGTTGCGCTTGTTAAGCTGTTGCCTGCAGTCCAAGCAAAAGTTCTTGTATTTTTCTTATTCTAATTTGACAATCTGAGGACAGATTCGGAGCAATCCTTTACTATTCCAATATTACACAGGACCAATACAGGCTCCAGCCAATTTCCTTCCAAACCGATAAAGCATCCATTATTTAATTAATTTGTCCATTCATTCAACCTCAACACCTCAGTAGCTGGTGCTTTAGAATAATATTGCGCTGATTCACAGCACATTGTTACATTGTTGAAAGCAGCAAGACATTATCACTAGCCATGTATTACATGTTTGAGAAACATTGATTTTAACGAATAAAGAAAAGTGCAGCGGACAGCTAAATGCACCCTCATTCTAATTATCACACAAGAAAGCAATAATAAAAGGCTGACCTTCACAACAAGTTATAGAGGGAACCTGCGATTTGAAGTCAAGGTCTTAATGCCAGATAAGCAGCGGTGCATTTTAATCCCTTTTTTGCTGAGTGGGGCATCTGGTTAAATAACTGCCTTCTCACCCCTTCTCTTTGTAGTAAGGATTTCTCTTACGCCTTCCCTCTGCAGATCCCCAAGACTTCAGATCCATCTTTTGTATAGTTACATTGTGGCAGACTTAAGCTTCCACATCGAATAGCCTTCCTGGGCTAGAACAGCATATTCCTGTACATGGTATAAACCAATCTGTATTTCCAGTGAGGCCAGATTATAAAACTTTCTCTATGTTTTCTTTCATTCCCTACCCTAACAAAAGCTACTCTTGGTCAGTTATGGGTGAATCTCGAAACCAATTAACTTTTTTTCCCCCACTGAGCTGATGCTCTTTTGAACATCAACTGGTGTCTCAAAGCCATGGTTTCTAAGGCAACCCTCGTCAAGCTTGATGCTGGAACTATTCCAACTTGGGTCATTCTAACTCCAGTTCTCCATCCAGGCTAATTACTTATGAAAGATAAAACAAGTATTGCAGCAATGGTCAAGACATATCATGAGAAGTGGGAGGATTCCAATAATGAACCTCATTATTCTTTTCATGCCAGGTGCTCTTAATGCTGACACAACGGCAGGCAGGGTACATCTTATAAATATGCATGTGCTGAACAGTTTTGCTTTGACAACTAATAGGCAGAATCTTGAATAGAAGCTATTTTAATGCCCTAACTGAAAGATCACAGAAAGTCTCTGTACACACTTGGTAATACCATGCAAATTTGAGCAAGGTATATTATCTATCTAATATACAATATGTGCACAGTTGTCAAATGCAGTTCTATGTACGTTGATTTTTCGTTTTCGTGGCATTGAGCAGAATGCTACAGAAATAGCTATTTGTCTGCCAAAGGTTCCAAGTGAAATATTCAAACTTGATGGAGAATTGCTTTTCGATGGGATTATAGCGCTGAAGTGCTGATGTTTCTATATTTATTTAGAAGGTTCCCATGACACCCATCCTCTTGACTGTGGCAAAAGACTACACTAGAATTGAAAAGAAAAGGAATTAATATATATAAAAAGTTTCCAACTTTGTTCAGTTGATATAATTTATGAACATTTAGTTAATTTATTAACACTTTTGAATGTAAATTACTGTGCTAGACAGGATAGATACAATGCAGTCCGATGTATTGTGTGCAAGCTGCGTGAGAACCTCAGTAAAAGCAGTTACAAAATATAGAAAGTCATCACCCATATTTATCCTAATGAGATCATACAGAAATCTAATGCTGCATGTGGTCATTTAGGACTGAGTTAATACGTTTCCTTTTTTCTGGGATAAAACTAGGCTGATCAGGAATTTGCCAAAGGTCATGTTAAAATCCTCACCATAGCATTGGACAATAAAATAATGCTCATGGCAAATTTGTAATTCCAATATAACTGTTTGGATCTTTAATGCCATTCTGAAAATAAATTAGAACACCTTCAATGGAGCTTACAGCACATCATTTAGAATGGTTGTAATGAGAAAGCATGAGGGAAGGCAATTAACATTTAAAAGAGGAGCCTAGCTCATTGGTAATGGGGATGATGCCATGGCTGCTGTATGCCTTGGCACTTTGCAAATATTTAACAACGACCTGACTGAAACGGATGGGCAAACAGCATTATACGTCAACAAGGAAGGGGTAGCCAATCCATATTGCAAACTATAGATTTGGGTTGTTAGTAGTATCATTTAGGTTTTTCTTGCGGGCAGCAGCCCAAGTGATTTTATGTGTTGCCTAAATATATTTATTTAGTGTAGGCGGAGATTGTGACCTACTTTTTATGCTCACATAATAGGCCAAAACTCCAACATTTGCCAGGGACAATCGTGGATAATTTGGACCATGCAAGCAACAGTTGTCAGTCTATTTCATTGTGGTTCCACAGTTTCCTTTACTAGCAAGCGCCTACTGCATGCATTCACATATCATGTAGGCTCATCTGTAGGCCATACAGTAGCTTGCGGGAGGAATATCCATCAAAATAGCTATCAAGTTGCGCTATTCAATTTAATCAATGATTAGGTTGCTGTCTGACAGGTTAATAAACTCTACATAGCACAGGAAGCCTGCCTGCACAGTGTGTCTGCATTAAATCAATTTACAGCATCAGACATTTTTTCAGATGTTGCTTTAGGTTTAGGTTCTGTATTTTACATACATTTTTTGCAAGTTCTCACATAGATTGTAATTTGATTTTAACAAATAGTTTCCTATTACAGACTTTATTACCGTTAGTAACCTGTTTGTGTCACTTTTTGTGGATCAGACTTGGAGGACGAGGGCCTCCACTCCACAGACTGAAAGTGTCAAATACTATGTTAAACTAAAACATCCATTTTGTATTTGCCATGGACACATTAGAGCCTTGATTAGCGCACTGATCATGACTGAAAGGACCATCATAATTAAATCTGCTCTCATTTATATTTTCAAACACTCAATACAGCACAGTTAATAGTGAGTCCAAAACTAAATGTCCTTAACCAAACTGAACTTTTCTTGTTGGTGGTCTAGTTTGGGTTAGATTTTGTCCAATCTGCTTAAGCTATATGTCAAGGTAAAGTTAATTATCGTTATTTAAGTCAATTGGCTATTTTGTGTCTAAAGGCCAAGAAGATATAAATAATGGTTAATTTACCTGTGGGGGAAATTATTTTGTCATTATTTTTCCACCTTAACCGAACATGTTATACAGAGATACAGATAGGATAATATAAAATATGACAATAGCATGAAAATAATAATTAAATTAGAGGGAGTGGAAAAATTATAGAAACATATAGTGACTACTTGGAATAGGGCCACCTCTTGTCTTTAGAACAACTGCCATTGTTCATAGAATGCTGTCACATTCCAATAGTTGTACATAAGATGTCTAGCTTCTGAAAGCATATGATAGGCGGTATTAGAAAAACCAATGTGATGAAACAGAAAGCAATGTGTGTACAGTACAGTAGGTCAATTTTTGTCAGCAAACTCCTTATAATTGTTTGATATGGAACTGAGAAAACTACACTACAACCTAATCCATTGTCAGGAAAAAATGTCTGGCTTCAAATCATATAGGATAAAAATACTACAAAACTCATACACTGATGTAGAACAGTGTCAAAGGGGGGAAAAGTTACTAGAGTATGAATCACCACTACACCGTTATGTCTGTGATTATACAGTGGATGTACTATGCATTATGAGGTGTACATACTAAATGGGCATACAATTGTATGTTTCAAAATCTCAAGCAACAATGACACTGTTGACAAAAAGTGCTGTGGGAGAATGTGAGTCGAAGAGATTAGTCAACAAACATGTGAATGTGTAGTATAGTCTCAGCCTGCTGTCCTTCTAGGGCTTTTGTGAAGGACATTTCTTTCCTCCTGACCACCTAATCAATCAGCCTCCTGCAGGGAGAACAAGGTTCCCCGTCCCTGTCACGACGAGTCAATGCAGCGCACTACTACCGTCAGTCTCTGAACAAGTCATAATCGTCCTCATCTGACAGAACTGTCACTCAAGGTAGAGCTACAGAATCAGAGGACAATAACAAATTGTTCCAAGTGGAAATGGGATGAACTGAATTTGAGTATATGACAAATATTTTAAAATGGTAAGCACATGATTAAAGGCCTGTACATTTTTTTCTAGTAGTAGTATGCATATCTAGGTCAACTATCATGACAAGCTACATGAGTATTTCTGCCACTTGATAAAACTGTCGTTGAGCATTAATTGAGATAGCACACCAAACATACTTTTTCATAGCCATGCATCTATCATGGGTAAAAATGTCTGCATGGAGTAAACACTTGGCTGTGATGGGGGAGAAATCCCTTGGGAGACCTGCCATGGGTTGGCTCCCATAGAGGTAATGCAAGGCAGAGGAACAAAGGAACATTTACAAAGTGAGAGTGGGTGCTTTTAGTGCTATTTCTATCCTGCCTGAATCCAGGTGAACGATGTGAAGCTGTTGCTTGTCTGCTCTACTCAGCCTCAGGCTCCATTTTCTTTTTTCCCCAAACACTGAATTGTTAAATTCAGCATTCTGTCACAAATAACCCTTTTTTCCATAGCAGTTTAACAAACTAATTCCCTTACACATTTTTTATATAGCATCAGAGATCATTTCAGAATGTAATGTAAAATGTCAAGCACAAAAGCTATACCTACAAATCTCGTAAGAATCCTTGACGTTTTTTGTAGTAAAGTATGTTGATGGTATTAGTTTAATGAAATGTTTTTTTTTTCTTCTATTGTTTGATATGAAGTACATTTTAAATACTTTTGTCTTTAGTCAAAAGTTTTGTTCCCGGGGAACAATAAAGAAAATTACCATGGTGCACTTCATTGCTCTTGCCTCGAGGACAATAATTGCTTAAAACAGTTTTTCTACACATGTTTTGATTCAAAGATAATCACATTTTAAGATGCTAAACTGTAAATATGTGCCACTATATACTGAGATTGTAAATTGACCTTTCTCAAGTTCATATTGATATTGACAAAAACTGGGTTCACAGAAAAGATCAGTAGTAGCCCATTCCATGATCACATGAAAAAACCACACAAACAATGTTTGGCATTGCATGTCGTACAAGAGGCATTAAGAACTAGATAACCTTTATTGGATATCAGGTGGGGTATCTTTTATCAGGGAACTACCGTAGAGGAGGGTGCAGGTCCCTATAGACACCTCCATATCCATCCGATGATAGGTGGACAGAAAGATCAGGGATGAAACAAGCCAGCGAGAGAAGTAATATTTCCTCTGGGGCTGTAATATAATGGCTTGGATCTTGGGTATGATAGATTTTCTTTGACGCTGGGCAAAGAAAATTTCCACACTATCAGGAATCCATCTGTAAGCGCAAACAATGCCGAGACGGGTCGCCGTCTAGTTTATTTGTTTCACGTTTGTTCTCCATTCCCGGTGGGTAATAGGTTGCATGGAAGTGTCATTGACTAAAACAGACAAACATTTAAGCCGAGGGGTGCACTGACTGTAAAATAGTCTCTAAAAAACGAGGGTATCGATTTCTTGTCCTGGGTACACAAACATAGAAGCCAGGGAGAGTACCATCTTTATCTCTCCTTTCTATCACTATTGGGACTGATAGGCTTGCAGAGAAGCCCTCGGCTAACAGTTTTCTCCTCTACATATATGGGCAGCTTCAGACCAGCAGCATTGTCCTTCTCACAAACCCTGCCAGCAACTGGAGCCCATGCTTACAGTCTTTAACAAATGGGCTGATGCTATCTGGTCCTCCAATACAGTGAGCTCAACAAAAAGCAATTCAGAGGGACATTCGGTATTTATAAATGTCAACTTAAGTAAAAGCTAAGGTTCCAGTTCGGGAAAGTTTTGTAAGGTCAGCGTGGGTGATATAAGTAACGTTGGTTCTGTTGTTCACAGAAGGAAAAGTACATTTTTATCCTCAGTGAAAAATATAGTTAAAAGGAAAACGATAGTAAAAATACGCACAGACTGGCCATGGACTGCAGTTCTTGAGTTCTTATATACTAAAAAATATATATCATACTAATGTTTCTTATACAGGTGGAAAACATTCTCAAAATTTGGAACCTTTTCAGATGCCTGTCAAATACATTCTGGAAAAACACAGAAGGGAAACAACTGGGTTTGTTAATTGTAACCACAGAGAAAAGGCAAATAAATAAATAAGTAGACTGAAGGCCTGGATAGCATCAAATAAGACACCTGTTTCCACTTGAGTAACAAAGTGACAGGTAAAGAGGGTTGACCTCCCTCTGTGAAACAAGTCCGTTGAATTGTCCAATTAAAGACAAAGAGGACAGTTTGACAACACCGAAAACAGTGCAGGCATGTTCCACAAATGAACGCTAAATTAACCAGTATGATAGGTTAACAGTAAATTGGACAGGTTAATTTGTCAAATAATCTTGATTAAAACTATCAAGACAAATGGATGGGTGCTTTGGAAAAGGTTATCTAATTTTCCAATTTCCCAAGCATAAAGCAAGAGCAGTTTTTCAATGCTTACTAATAAATGTAATGATATTACTCCTCTGCCTGGTTTAACTAAACAGGAAATTCTATAACTATTATAATATTAACTGCCTACAAATATTACAAGATTGATCATAAAATGCACCGTTTGTTTACAGGGAGCTATTGGCATCTGTATACCAAAGAAATGAATCACTTGTCCGGGGTTGTATGAAATTATTCGTTAATTCAATTTAATTAAAACAGGTAGATTAACTACACAAGGAGCTTTTCTTTATCATGCCTTGAAAGATCAATTTGTTTTCTGAACCATGCAGGATCTCAAACACATCACACAAATTAGCCTAATAAGAATGTATAATCAGTGATAATCTAGATACCTATATTGATAAATGTACAAATGGGAAACAATCCATATAAGAAATAAATGTTGAATACATCCATAAATTATTCTGACACGTAGTATAATTGAGTGTACAACATCTGATATTCCCGCATTTAAATCTGTTGATACAGATGATAAAAAACAAAATAAATAAATAAATATAACTGTAACTATCATTTTCATTCGGAACACCAATCACACAACAGAGATAACCCTTAAAATCACAGCATTAAATCTATGGGTTATGCACTTTTCACAACAATGCAGGGTTTGTTATTACTTCAAGCCATCAGACTGATTAATCATAATATTCATGAGGCTCTGGCGAAAGACTGGGAGTGACCTTGACTTCTTTCCTCAATGTGCTTATGCATGCCCTGAAGTCAAGGAATATCAAAGGGGACACACTCCTGGAGATCTGGGGCAGAGACATCATCCTCATCCGTCACAGGCCTCCAGGCTAAACCAACACTTAAGAGAGGCTGCATTGCACTCTGGGAGAAAAAAATATCAGACATAGCAGGGCCCCTTAACTCAAGGTATAATCCCTAGTGACTATTGTTGCCTAATCAGAATGAAAACCAGACAGGAAGGTAAAGCAAATAGGGCACTAACCTTATTCAAAATCATAACAAATTTGTAATTTCAAAATGCCCACAATAAACATGTAAAACAATTGTATCATTTGATAACCAGCTCAGTGGTCTTCTGGCTAAAATATCTATCCTGGGAAAGAGAGTTTTAAAATTCTATACACACTAGTAGTTTAATCCCTGTGTTAAACGTGCATCTTTTTCAGAGAAGGAAGCTACCTAACACAACAGAACCAGAAGAAAGGTCCTGCACCATGTCCCTTTTGATTCAGAGAAGGCTACTTATCTAGTTACCATTTCAGTGGTAAGTAAATGTACCATTGCAAATGAGTGCAAAGAGTAAGATGGTATTTTGTAAAAAAAATTAAATCAAAAAAATTAAAAAAGATTCCGCTACTTTTAGTTATTTTAAGCAAATGCTTTAGCACATGGCTAAAAACTTGGCATTGACAATGTTGTAGTGGTACTTAGGTTATTCTTTCAATAAGGCAATGGATCTTTGTTGAACACTTTATTATTTTCAAAACTGTAAGTCAAACCCTTGCAGCCAGAGTAATACTTAAACACTCAATGCCATCAGTTTAGTCAGTTGTAATTGGAGCTGAACTTGGCTCTCTTGCTGAGATCGCTGTAGCTTAAGTTTAAAGGTAATGAATGTAGCATGGTGAATATTATGCTGTGTTTGTAGTAAACTCGCACTACGACCACCAAAAGCCACTGCCTACAGTGATCGATGGTTAACTTTTGTTAGCGTAATCGTTTTGGCAAGCAACAGTAGAGCCGGTCAGTCAGTGTAGGCCATTTCAGTTACCATTAGTGTTATACAAACCCCAAAAGGTAACTTTTTTTGCAGCTTCTCTTTTTTCTCTTTCAAAACGTGTTCTTGAAGGGGACAAAAAGTTTTAGAACTCACTTAGAAATCGCTTTCAGCATGGAATATCTATTACACATTCCTCAAGTAAAGAATTTACAACTTTAAGCAGTTTGTATAACATTATAAGATGTGCAACAACTTTTTGATTCATATCGTTTTCAACTTGCAATTTCCACTCTCAGTCACTTGATGCCACACTGGAAAAGTTATTAATAGTGACCGTTCTTCATTCAAGCCATCTAATTTATTCTGTACTGTCTCCCATTCCTGTCAATTTATGGCACTCAGAGGAAGGCACCTGATGACCAGACAGACCAGCTCAGCCTTTCTAAGGGCCCTCTTTCTGCAGTGCAAGCACTGGCTGTCAGGGACATTTAACGGTAAATTTACATTATTTATGAGGGCCCCTTTGAAATGCTTTTCTTAAATATTTTCCAAATTTCCTTATAGAATTCTTGCTGCCGACTTGCAACGTTTTGAAAATACAGAGCAAACAACGCTTGCAGGAATACGGTTTGATGTCTCAAGAAATTGAGTTATTCCCCACTGCTGATTGATCATGTATACCTCACCCATGTTGCAACTCACACTGTGTCTAAACAGGTTTTAACCAATTCACAGCCCTTAAAGTACTATGGTTACCTTGGTTACTTTTTTACATCCAATAACATTCCCCATTGCCTATTGCTTTACTCTCAGCCTGTAAATGGCAGATTAAGTTAGAAAGCTCGGAAAGATCCATTCTAAACAGCCTTGGGTAACACAACAAAAAGCAAAATAAGGAAGGAGCTAAATTAAGTTTGTCTGGCAGAGAATTACACAATTCACAGTTACTTGCTGTGCTGGAAAGGTAGACATCAATCATGACAAATCAAGTTTAGTCTAAAGACTTATTCTGGGAAAAAAGATGAGCTAAAAGTAGCTTCTATGTTCAAAATGTTCACATACAACCATCTTAAAGTAATAGCGAGCAAGTATCTATGAAGGTGCTTGATTATCATTAGTAATAAAGGTTGGACTGCTTGAATTGAAAATATATAGGCTAACCCATTAAATCCTTATAATCTGTCAAAGGGAATTATGCTTGCAGATGCAATCAACACTTTTTCCCAGAAATCATTATCAAGTTCTATCTACCTGTTCTATCTGTGATATACTACGAAACCTGCAATGTAAAACCAGGCTTTTTTAAATTGTTCTAACTTGTTTTATAATTTGGCTACTAAAATTGTATGTACCCTAGAAATATATTTTACATTTATGTGGTTAGTCCTCTCCAACATTGACTAAAAGGGAGGAATATTAAAAGGAGAATGACCTGAGATCACACCTAAACTTAATTCTATACAGTTCAAAAGAAACGTGAATCGCTCAATTGCAATTGGTTACTCCTTGTCACATAAAATTTGGCAAATAATCTATTCCTCCTTCAGTACCGGCCAGAATTACCCTTTTCCTCTGGAAATCTTCCCCTAAGATTCGGTTTGTAATGTATGGAATAAAATTGTTATACTACATGGAAAATAATACAGTAAAAAAGAAAGACCTGCGGACAGTTTAGTTGGCTGACTGGTGTGGTTCTGTATCAAGTAGATACCTGATTTATTATACTATAAAAAGTGACACTGAGTGTCTTCAATTATTAGTCTTTTTTTTCCTTTTCTTTTTTTTACCTTCCATTTTTTAAACAATCCATGCCTAATGGAATTAGATTAACGTATATTCAAATGCTGTGAGAC
>CM030172.1:38079631-38170230 GCA_017639675.1 Aplochiton taeniatus | reverse complement strand
TAAATACATTCACCACATACCTACCACTCACCCACCCAGGGTCCAACCTACCTGCTCATCAAAGCCAACGATTATTGTTATATGGACGGAGATGGGTGGAACTTTGTTGGTTATGTCAAAATTGTACAGAGAGTAGTGTCTCAAAACAATTCCAGGTAAAAAGAAAATCGCCTCACAAAACACTCATCTGAACTCTGAATTTAAAGAGCAGTGAAGTTAGAAGGGGACTGATGCAGACACCTTGTCATTACACTGGGTCCACTATGAGACTGCTCATTTTATCTTTAATGGCAGTGGCTGGCTGGCAGTGTGAGAACCAGTTTATGGCTGTTGGGGGCTCTGAAGTGTGGGACTGAGAACACGCCAAAGTCCACAGGCTCAAAGGGAACCTGTTGTAGTAACAGGTGTTGTGACAAAGCCAGGGTATATTGGTGCTATGGGTTGTCTTCCTGCCTGCCACATCACCCATGTGGGATACATTTCTTACAACAATGAGGCCCTCTGTGCCACTGCTTCTAGTGTAGTTTAGCACCTACCTCCCACTGTCTGTTGCTTATCACTGAATGTACAGATAGGCCATGTCCCACAAAACTTACATAAACGCCCCTTTTAAAGAGGTGTTTGTGGTGTATACTGTATGTCATCATTAGGTGGATGAACCTTTTCAGATGCTGCCATAATGTTTAACTTTATTCCAGTTTGAACCAATAGTGTGTCATCAAAATCTAAAGAGAGAATGAAAAACAAAAAAAATGATATTGGGCTTTGGATAAGACAACAGTTGTACAAAAATGACTCACTCTGAGATCAATAACTCTGTTGTCCAGCCTTGTATCTTGGTTGACAGTCGCTCTTCCTTCCTGTGGAAAAATACAAAAATTCAAACTAAAGAAACTGGTTTATTCAGCCCTGACAGTAGATCTATTGTATCGACAGGTCTTCAATTTCCAGGGCATTGACAGAGCAAATACAATTGAACGTGGCACCGTAATAGGGACCCCCCTCTATGCCAACAGGTTTCATCCCAGGAAGTCTAGTGCTTCCAGGGCTCTGGATGTCAAGCTTCCTTAGAGGTCCCGATGGGGTTGGAATTAATAGTCTGTGACTGGCCACATCCTGCTTAGAGTCGCTCCCTCACATAAGGATGGGAAGACCGACAGGAGAGACACGAAAGACAAGACCGGCTCGGCCAGGGCTCCTGGGTGACAGCCAGGTGCTCCAAAAACTGACAGAGCGTGTGACGGACAGCCCCATCCCCCTATAGGGAGTGTCTGGGCCACCACAGCAGCTGCAGGGATCGGCGTCCTGCATTAACACCGATGGGTGCTCAGCTGTCTCATGGCTATGCTGGGCCGGAGATTGCAAGAGAAACACAGCAATGCTGTGATTATGATACACCATGAATTTCCAAAATTCTATACTAAAACTAAAAATTCGACTATGGAATGACAATCCTTGAACTGGGATGAAGTCAAGAAATAGACAGACATATCTACTGTAGAGACGTTTTGGTTCAAATTTCCTAAGCACACAACTATTGAGAAAATATTACATATCAAATCCAATGAATGTGAATCTTTCTCAGTCTCGGTGGATTTGCGATCAAATACTAATTGTGAATGAATCACTACAACACATGACGTTTTGCATGACGTGCTTGAAGGTAATGACCCCTGCCAAACCAAATGTGTCACCCTTGTATTTACTCCTCCTCACCTCATCACCCTCTCCATCGGGCCTGACAGCATCCTCCAACTGCAAGGGCAGGCGGGGCTCAGCCTGGCTGATGACAAATATCTGACACGGAAAGAAATAAGAAAGAAAAGAACAGCTTTTTCTCAGCAATAAAGGGGACTGAAGGGAACTTTCTATTCTTCCAGCTGCTGAGAGGGTGGAAAGTACCATGAATATCAATGAAACAAGACTGGGGCAACAACTAAAAGTGAAAGCCACAAAGTAGTTCAAGTCAGTCCTTGAAACAGACTTGTGAGCTCCAAAGCACGGAGGCCTACCCTCTCGATGTGCAGCTCCACATCCTGCTGGGAGCAGCTCTCAATCTTCTGCTCCACCTTCCTCACCAAGGCCTCCACATCCACAATGCTCTCCTTGGCAATGCTGCACAGGGGAGGGGTCGGTCAGGCAGACAGACGACAGTTAGTATCCTAAGACAACAGTTCAAACTAGCCTGCCTATATGTCGGAAGTCTACTATGAGAAAGCAGGCATACTTCTCTAGGTGTACCCAAGATTTGATTGAAGTTCAAAGAAGCGTTTTTACTGGGTTTGAAGAGCAGTTGGTAACCACAGATACACAGCCAGACGAACACCATTTTTCAATCTCAACACACCCTAAATATACGTCTGGTGCAACGGCAGACATTCTGTAGGAGTCTTGGTACCATGGCATGTGTTTGTTGTGGTTATGTTATGGTTCACCCACCTCTCAATCTTTTAAATAACGGTATTCTTTTTTTTTTGTTGGGGGGGGGTCCCTTATTGTGCCGCTACAAAAATCGAATTCTAAGCTAAGTCTAATTTGAATGTGTGTGTACTCAATCGGTCCTTTAGCATTCAGCAATCGGACACATTCAAACAAATCCTAAGGTTAAACAAAGCCGAGTGAGGGGACATGTTTGGTGACTGGCCATGAGTCTGAATCACAAGGGCACCAGTGTCCGGTCGGCCCCTCGCCAGCTCAAACCCGGCCCCCTAAACAGAGATAGGAGGAACAATACCAACTGTCACATGGCGTGATGGCAGATGGATCGCGCCGGGTGTAATCCTTCACTCCTTTTCATTAAAAAGCCGTAATGAGACACTGAGAGTTGGGGTGTCTCTCTGCTCTCGCTCCCTCGGCAGCTGCCGTTGAGGCTTCCTGCACTAACCCCGGATCAACTAGACAAATAAATCAGCCCATTAAGAACCTCTCAGTCAGGCCCGGGGACGAGAAACACACTGAACGCTGAGGGAGGGCGTCTGATTAACTCTGGACGAAGGTTGACAACCCAACACAGGCACACTGAGTGGGACCTCTTGGCGGATTTTTGGAGCGTATGTTCAAGGCGGTGATGTTAAGACGGGGTATCGGCTAATGGGGGATTATGGACTCAAGAGGATGTTGTCATTGAATCAATAGCATGGCTTCCAAGTAGAAATCTTAAAACATGTGGAAGACTAAACTCTTCTCTAACCATGTCATCATTGGCTTATCCTGGTTAAGAATAATAATAATGAAGGATTAATAAGTAATCCTGGGTCTGACGCACCCTACTTATCATTCTTCAACAAAGGGCCATTGCCATCCGCTTCCAATTGTGGATTAACAAGACCGAGGGCAAGATGTTTTGACCAGGTCAGTGGTCTGAAATCAGAGCATGTTTAATATTGCAGTATGACTGCACTCGACTAGGAGCTGTTTTGACGCAAGCTGGTTTTCTGATTACCACTGTGATATCAGATTTACTTGCTCCGTCATTGGGTGGAATTATTGCCATACAATCAACTGCCAAATGAAACCACAAGAAGTTGCGCAAGCAGGGTGATGAGGAACTATATGTTTTACTTACATATATGTATATATAAATAAATATAAAAGAATGAAGATGTTTTGCTAACAATTTGATCAATCTGGTGGACTCGCCCATAGAGGATAAATCCCCTATTACAGTGAATGCCATGTCTGACTTCTAAATTTGGTAGTAAATATTTGGTGGTCAGATGTAGTATATTTGAATGTGCTTTCCACCACGCTTAAGGCTAAGTTAATAATTTGAGGTTGAAAAGATCTTGTAGTGTAGTAACTCAGGAAATGTTAACCAACTTTACAAACATTTCAGTTGGGCATTGCTTAAAAGGAAGTCTGTGGTCAAGGCGCTCTGACACTTTAGATCCTTACAGGCTGGGTCAGTGAGTCCTGCCACCTATGGTCAAGCCATGATCAGTGTGACATTGGACCTGGTCTAAAAAAGGCAAATGGGCTTGTTGGAGGCCAGCTTCCTGTTGACCTCTTATGTGCCTTCAAACTACAGGCCAACTAGCTGCATAAAATCAAGTTAAAAATCTTTTGAGCACCTGACAGCAGAATGAAGTGAAGAGTTACGAGTCATACATGTGATATCTGCCACTAGTCCTTTTCTTTTTACTAATGCCAAGTAGACATTCAAGCCTGGTTAAAAGTACTAGGTCAATGAGAATACTTCTGAGGGACATGGATGGCTTATGAGTGCTTATATTACGTGCTCCTCTTAAGTGTTCTTTGCTGCTTGTTATTCTTGTTCATAGCCTGTCTGCAGCTGAACTTCCGTCTGACCTCTACCATGATTAATACTGCGGCCCATAAGTGAGTTTTTCCCAATCTCAAACACTATCTGCCATCCTAACAGGAATTAACTCATTAAACACCTCCGCATCCCGCCTTTAAAAAAAAAAAAGTCTGCGTTTGTTTTGAACTGAAAAATGATAAATTCCCCTACAGAATGTGTGAAATTGGGTCGGGGGTCCATTAGGGCCCAATATTTTCCCACCATTGTTCTCCTGACTTTAACAGGAAAAGCCGTCTCGGTACTCACTTGGCGGCAAACTTGACCATCTGCTTGCTCGCACGGTCTCCCACCGCAACGAGCGCCTGCACGTTGAACTGCTGCTGACGCAGAACCAAAAAGCATTGCTTCCCTGAAACAACAACAGCAACAACAATAGAGAGCGCTGGTCTTTGATATGATCCTTTTCATTGATGTTGCAGAGCTCAAGCCAACTTTGTTCTTGTTGGAACACTAATTTTGCTTATATACTAAAGCAAAGTTTAAACCCTTTAGCCCATGTAATTCTCAGGTGGGTGTCTAACATTTATAAACGGAACCACTTTTTTAACTGTGGTACAAGGATGGTGGGTGGGCAAATTGTAAGAACACGCCTTATGATTTAACTGGGGCCATAAGACAGTCAAGACCACCTAAGTGCTTTGAAGTTACTTCCCTTCATTGGTTTGTTTGATTCTGTGTGTGCGCGCATGGTGTGAAGGTGGCGCAATCTTGCGATCATACAGACAAAATAGCTCTATCCTAGTACAAAATAAGGATGCTGTTTTGCTCTCAATGACATCCTTTACTAGCCAAACAAATGAATGAATAGTCCAGCGGAGGGAAGTGACTTTCTGGCATGGAAGTTGACATGGAAGGAAACAGTCACGCGTCATCATTTACACTTCGTTTATTATTATATTGTCTGCATTGGGGTGTACGTGACTTGATTTTATGATGCAGCAGGTAAGCCAGGCTTAAATAATGATATTCAAACAGAACAGCTAGCTAGTTAGGAGGGTGGTATTTCATCCGTATTTGCATGTTGCACTACAGAACACTAAATAAAACAAGTCTTGAAATGAATGCCTTAATGTAACCAACAGAGAAACACATTCTGTAAGAGGAGAAAATCAACCTCTCTCACCCTTAACCCCCAGAGATGCAACTGGAAGAAATAACTTGGGTCTGAGTTAGTGCCATATCATACTTTTTGGGCATTCTAGTGAATATTTATTTATGATGCGGACCTTAAAATAAAAAAAATTGCCTTTTTCTGTTAACGACTTAGCCCAAGGATAGTTTGGCTCCAGTATCAAAGGCCCAGTGCATGCAGTCTGACTCCTTAGTACAAAAAGATGATATGAGCAGTAGCAGGCGGGCCAAGATGAAGGATAATCTCACCTTTGGCTCTGCTGGTGTGGATTCTGGCGCGCAACCAGATAAGCTCATCGGCTTTCTGAGGTGTCAGTGTCTGGACGCGCACCAACGTCCTGTCTGGCTCACACAAACACGCACGCACGCACGCACACACACACACACGCACGCACGCACGCACGCACGCACGCACGCACGCACGCACGCACGCACGCACGCACGCACGCACGCACGCACGCACGCACACAAAGATTTACAATATCTTTAGCAACAGGCAGAGACGGAAAAGCAGACCTTAGTCGCCCATTTGGCTGGGAGCACCGCCTCCACCCCCATATGCGCCTCCCTAGCCCTTACTCTTATCTCTCCGCGTCCTTGAGGACAGGCATGCAGGTGGGCGAAAATAAATGTTCTTTGTAATTAGAGCTGAAAGAGCAGTCGTACAGACGGAAGACCTGACTGCCTTTCTGCACATTTATCAGAGAATTATTGCAAGCTAGCAGTCACCCCAATTATCTCTAGCATCTCTGTTGCAGATATGACTCAAACAAAAAAAACATCTTTGTGAAACAGAAGGAGAACAGTAGACTTTAGGCTTCAACGTTAATATGTTGGAAAATGGGAAGGCAAAAATAGTGAAAAGGTCTGTGTCCTTACCCAGTTTCTGCTGGGACCGGATCATGGGAGACACACCATACCGGTCCTTGGCAAAGTCCTGAAAGGATTTTTACATCTCAGGTGCATTCACAACCACTTTGAAAGAAAATATTACATATTGTACTTTTGTTAGTCTATCATTAGGCAGAAAGTAATAAAATAAAATGCCAGACTATTTCAAGTGTACATTGTACATTGGCGTCACAGGAAGAGATATGGTGAAGAGATATTATCTTATCTTGGACTTTGTAAGTAAATGGTCGAACAGAGTAGAATGGTGCTCTGCAAACAAGCATTTGCATACAAACCGTTGAAGAGGTGTAAAAGCTTAGCTAAGTACAGCCAATAACATCAAAAGCTGACAATGGTTCACTCTCTCCAGTATACTTACATCTTCATCTGTGCTTTGTTGATCAGTAGTCTGAAAAAAGGAAGCAAAGCTGTTCAATTGGTATGGCATATAGTCGGAAAGTGACTAAAGTACACTAGATCGAGATCAAAAGGACCTATGAAAGATTACAAGAGATAAGACTTTTAATGGCAAACTAGACAAAATTACAATCATTGCCTCAGCATAATATCCATGTAATTTCTATGTCTTCACAAAGCCCTTCCACATCAGAGAAAGAATAGTGAAAGGAGAAAATGCTTTTTATCGAGCTGGCATAAGTGGACACATTAGTATCCCTTCTGAGTTTTAGGCTGCTTAAACGACTCCGCACACAATGATATTTTACTGAATCAGTTACAATTCAATTTCTCAAGAGTGGATTGGGAGGAGAGCGATTATAAAATATCTGGATATGTCGGATGGTGTTGCTGTGTCTCAGAGGGAAACCCCAGTCATTTAAACATCTAAATAAGCACGCAATCTACGTCACAAAACTCTATTCTGATCCCCTTTCCCTTCACTAAGGTCTGTTCAAACGAAAACAAACAAAGAAACAAGTACAGGAATCACAACACAATTGACATCCCCTCACCCCCCATCTTCCTTTGACCCTGCGTGCTCAATAAAGCAGCACATCACACCAACACCAGGCTGGTGGGCAGTGTGGGGGATGAAAGCAGCACAAGCAACCACACACTCACTGACCTGTTTGGCCTGTTTCTCTGCTTTCTTTGCCGCTTTTTCCGCCTCCTTTTGCTGTTTCTTCAGGCCTTTCTTAGATGGAGCTGCATGCTCCTCCTCAGTCGCACTGAAACAGGAAGCCACACACAACACAAACACATCGGTCAACTTCCACCTTCTATTTATCCCACTTCCTGTGGGAAGCTTTCCACCGGGTGGGAAAATGTATTACAAGCTGTCACCACCTTTGGTTTTTCTACTGTGGACAGACCAGCCTAATGGCAGGCTTTTAAGTCTGCAGTACCTTTAATCCCATAGTGTTCACACACTTCCAAAAACAGCTGTAACCGGTATAAGTAGTAGGATGGGAGTTTGGACAACAGCTCACAGGGGTTACCCGGCTAAGTTAGATTAGCTGGATAAACATGACGCCGATCTCAAGCTAATGAGCACAACAGTGGTTTTGTCCATGACTCTTTTCCAGTGAAACATTGAATAAGACTATCTGTGAAAACGATGGAATAAGACTACACTTAGGTTTAGGCCTATCTGACAGACCTGCATGTGCTCATGTGTTGTGAAAACTTGCAAATTTCAAATGACCAGACCATACTTTACATCAGAAATATTGTTGACTTCTTATAGGTAATTTTCCCAAACCTTTTCTATTACAATAACATGCTAAATCCATTTGACCAATTACATTTGTTTTATTTTGTTATTTTTCAATTGTCCTGTTATATTTGAAGAGGATTATTAATGTTAAAAGTACTTTACACGGTAAAACTACTGTGTTCTGAAATAAAACGCAAATTAGACTTATCATATGCCTACTACTAAAATGAAATGCACAATATTAAAACGTGACATCATACAAAATATTTTTTCCAAAGAGTTGTATCCCTAGTATATACATTTACTATAATGTAATAATAATAATAATATTATTAAATAATACTTTTTTGTATTTTTTATCTACCACAATTACACTTTTCTCAATCCTTTGACTTTGCATGTTGGTGAAAATGTCCTTCTTCTACCTCTGCCTTTCTGTTTGTGTATTTTTAGCAACAAGGAAATTATAGCGCCATACAAAGCCATGTCCCAGGTCTAAATGGATTTAATACGCACTCGAAGGCACTTTTTTAGGCCAAAAAAAGACAGAAAATTATGCAAAAGCCTAATAAAATGTATGCCACATAATTTACCACCACAATTCAGTGATCAACCTAAAAGCTTGAATGGAACCTTGATAACATACCCAGCTAAGCATAATTAACATATTGACACTTAATCCTACCCCTACAGCAATTGGCGCATTTCTATGTGTGTGTGAGCAGGTTGATGCATTGCACATAAACAGGAATTAACATCAGGAACCAATGGGTTAATAACATAACATACAACAACACAACAGACTGAGTTCTTTACTTGACTTCAAAAGATGAAGCACCTGTCTAATGCCTAGCCTGACCTTCAAATATTTCCGTTCACCACTGCCTTATATGATGCAGCCCAAGTTATGTGATAGGCCTGACAGGAATACTTTGCTGGTTCTCTTATGACAACTATGCGAAACAATCCACATGCACAAAAGCAAACCCCAGCACTTAGGTTTTCTTGACAAATATGATGACAGCAAATGTTAGTTGTCAAAGTGGTAGACAAATGCCTTTGTTTACGTCTGTAATGTCTTAGTGAGTGTAGGCCTATATCATTTGGATATTATTATCCCTCTTTATCTCTCTGTCTTACTAATATTGAACAGTTTTAAACAGAGCTCTGATTCAATGGCAAAACAGACAGTGGTGGTAAGTCTTTAGCTTAAGTCAGGTAACGTTAAATCAAACTGAGACTGACTAACGTTGGTCTGTCTAGTTAATTTGTCAATTTAGCAAAAATACCTATCGTAACCATAGCTAGCTCGCTAGCTTCAGACCAGTGTTTGAGGGCAAGAAAAGCGAGCCCTGGCTACCCGAGTTTCAAAAAAACATAAAAAGAGGCATACAGTGAGATGATGCAATCAACTGAAAGAATACACTAACGTTGACGTTGGCATACACACTAGACAGCTAACGTTAGCTAACACACTCTGAAAGTAGCTTTAGCTAACCAGATTGACAATCTATTCTAATGCTTGCCAATATAGTTTCTGCTTACCCTTTGACTTCGTCTTTTGTCATGTCAGTATATATTATTTCCAAATAATAGCTAAATTGCCAAGAACTAATTTATGCTATGTGCCCCTTTCTAAAATCACCCAAAACAGCTGTAAAAGCTTTGCATGTGTGCATGGGAAAGAGGAGGAAAGACCTGTTTACCCGATGCACTAAATCGATTTCATCATATCCGTGTAGAAATAATTCCCAAATATAAATAGTTCCGCTTTAATAACCTCATTTTATCAATAAAGACATGAGCACAAGCAATAACACATACACATCCTAAACCCCTTCATTCAATGTTTGGATCAAGTAAAAACCCTTGTTTTATTTTCTAAAGTATCTTTGTTACTTTAATACATGAACATACAGTTGACAGGTTCATACACTATTATCAAGCGTACTCTTGATGAGTAGCAGAATTAATCTGATTAGAAAGGTTAATGCAATCATGTTCTGATGCCATAATCAAACGTGAAAGAAAACAGAATAATTTAGCAAACACAATAATGTGGCTATTAATTCATTAGTTTACTGCAAAATAAGACAAACACAGAAAGGGTTGTATTTTTTCCTCCTGTTACAAATATTTTTTAAATGGGCACATTTAAATTATGTCTTTGACTTGTATACTATTCCCATCTAGCCAATATACGAAGAGAATTCCTCCTGTTGTTACTTTAATGTTTTTGGTTGAATTAATAAACTGCTTGCTCGGAAAAGGAGGTGTGTTTGAATATTGAAGGTGGCAATTTAAAAGATGCTGGTGGTCCCGGCAGCTCCTGGTGTAGGAAAACAGTCTTCATGCTGTTCACTTCCCAACCCTAACAATGCCACTGATAATAATAGGTTTAATGCCCATGAGAAACACTCTCTGTTACTATTCTGTAGCTTCCAAAACAACACTTGCTCAAGCAGACAGCATCTACTTTACATAGCATATATTCATTTTTCACCTGTTATGTTAAACTAGGCGAATCATCATCTGCTTGGAATTTTTAGAGCTGGAGGTAAAGATAGAAATATGTGCTTGCTTTTTGATGTTCCCAGTCCTGTCAATAACTTTGGTCTTTAATCTGACTGATCTGAATAAATACAGAAATAAAATGTAAAACAAGAACATCGAGGCACACTTCCATTTTTATAAGAATGTCTCATTTCACACCATTTGCAATGGTTAAACTGAGATTTGTTAATACACAGTATACTGCAATGTATACTTTCTTCTTTTCTATAGAAAGGCAAAATACACTTCTGCACACATTCAGTTTTTGCCCCTTTCATCACTTTCGATGTATAAGATGGATTCTATGTAATTGATCATGTTAAATGTGGATTAATGGACATACAACAGAAGAGATCGTAAAACATAAAATCCATAAGATGCGCTTCCTGATGGCATTTAAAGTTGCAGAAGTGGGGGACTCAATAGACTTTAAATGGTATAGCTCACCCTATACTGAGTAGGACAGCTGAGCTTTTATGCTAAAATGTAAACTATTCTATCCATTTACAACTGAAAAAGACCCTCTCATGTCATCCTGTTTTATTGTGAGCTGTATGTGAGAACCATAGACTCAGAAAATGTCCATAAACATCAGGGCTTGATGGGGGTACTTAGCACCTTTATAAATGTAAAGAAATGGAAATGTATCCTATCGTTGAACTCTGTTGGAATGAATGTAGAGGGCACGATGCTCACAGCCAATGACGTCTTGATTATTAGTTTCCAACTTGAGAATGCGTCTTTTATCATTTCATCCACACAAAAGACCCATACTACTCACAAACCATTTAGACTTCAGAAACAGTAATCTGACTGCTTATTCTAATGTCAACAAATGTTCCCCGTCTTTGCTTGCACACAATCTTGTGAGTGTACACTTGTATTTTTTGACAAACTTTATACCTAATTTAAGTGCCATGTGTACTATCTGCAGCACAACTTTTAGCATATAACTTGACCTTTTTATTATTTTGATTCTTGCATAACAAAAAAATGTCCCAAGCTGAGAGATATGTGTCTGTATCCAAATCAAAGACAATTTCCTATTATTTATTAAGATTGTAGGTCATTTTATTAAATGCTGAATAAAAGCACCCAGTCCTGTACCGAGAATAGTATATGTCCAAGGCAAACAGGGGAGCACAACACTTCCTTTCCTTTGCCAGGAAGCCATATGTGCTTTCATTCTGACATCAGGTTTAGCTTTTGTGCCATGGTGGGTTGGGATGTAGAAGTGCACAGATGTTCCTGCAATTACATGCAGACTCTCTGGTCAGTCGCCCCCCCCCCCCCCCCCTGTCTTCAGCCAGATCATGATCAGGTGGAGACATTTGTGTTGAAAGAGAATGCACCTCCCCCTGGGCTCAAACTTTACCCTGCCCTAGGGGATAGGTTCATCTATGAAAAGTTTAAACTTTAGAATGTAGAGAAACTGAAACACTCAAATAAAGTAAAAAGTCAAACTTTGTTTTTATTTCCCAAACAAAAAATGTAAATTGTTGAAAGATATAAAACAGAGGCAAACATTGAAATACAATTTTTTTCTTTAAAAATCTTCCAGTGGGAGCGACAGCAATAAATTATAGCTTTCAGATAATCACACAATGTAAGTGCGAACACAAAAATAACAACTATTTACATATGTCAAAACAAAAACACTTATTATGAGGTATCAAACTCCCCATTATCCACTGAACTTAACCTTTTAGGCTTAAAATGGTTAAAAGTAGTCTCTGCAACAGGCTTCACACAATATATACACAATTGACCAGTCAATGGACATCGGGCTCTGCCCAAAATGGCAATTTGCAATAAGGCTTGAAAAAGCGTTAAAAAAGAGTAAACAGCTACAAACCTATAAAAGTGTTTACAAATATACAAAACGTAGTCTTTTTAAATTTAAGCGTACGTTTTTTTCACAGGCAAAGTAGATCAGAGTCTGTTAACTGGACAAGACACTTGAGGACTCAGATTCAGTAGATACTGATGATATTGGCCCACGCTTTTTGGTCATGAGAATCTTGTGACTTGATCTACTACTAACAGTCAACGCATTCCTGGCCGATTTCTTAAACTTGACGCCCAGGAAAGCATAGAGGATTGGGTTGAGACAGCAGTGAAAGTAAGCCAAAGCCTCCGTAACAGAAATCCATTTCTGCACTCCTTCTTCCAGAGCACAACTATGGGGGATCACACTCAGCTTCATTAGTGTGTCCACAAAGATGCCCGCACAGTACGGCAGCCAGCAGCAGAAGAAGCACAGGATAAGGATTATCGTGGTCTTCAGAGCCTTCTTCTTCAGTGCCTGACCCTTGGAGCCCTGGGAGAGCTTTGTGATGATAATGCAGTAGCACGTGAGGATGACAAGGCCAGGCAGTATGAAACCCACTAGAATGTGCTGGAAGCGGAACACTGCCATCCAGATGTCGTTGGACTCCTGTGGGTAGATGCGCTCACAGATTATTATGGAGCCTGCCGTTGCCAAGCCATCCTCCTCGATGAACAGGTTACTGCCTCCTATGTCCTGCACCTTTGCAAACACCAGGTCAGGTACGGTGAGAAGAGCAGCAGGCAGCCATACACCCACATAGATCACTTTGTCTGCAAGCAGCTTCCTTGAGGCTTGACTGTTGGTGGCCCGTACCACAGCCAAGTATCTGTCCAAACTGATGAATGCCAGAATGAGTACACTACTGTACAGGTTGAGTGTGTAGATCATGTGCACAGTCACGCAGAGGAAACCACCAAAATACCACTTGCTGGCTGCATCCACTGCCCAGAAGGGAAGGGTCAGGACAAATAAAAGGTCAGCCACGGAGAGATGGAGCCTGTATTTGTCGGTCATCGTCTTGACTTTTTTCTGATAGCCCATTACGATCACAACCAGTCCATTGCCCACAATTCCAAGAATGAATATTATTCCGTAGATTATGGGTAGGAAGATCTTATAGAAGTCATTGCTTAGAGCTCTGCCACAAGGCATGTCGTAGTCCACAATATCCTCAGATTCACCGGAGCCATTTTCAAAATTATTATCAAAAAAAATGTGCTATAATGGAGAGGGGAATACATTATTGTATAAGTATTATTGCAGATATTTCTTGCTAAAATGCAGAAAAAAATCCCAAATGAATCAAGTTATATGATGGTCAATTTCTTGTCAAATAAATTCAATAAAACATCACAGGTGACCAGAAAAAGTTTGGAACAAAATAATACTGACTAAAACCTATATAAGACCAAGAACAAATGGGGCTGGGGATTGCCTTTTGAGGTATTTTTTCAGCTTCTATATTACTTAAAAATAACAATAATTTAAACTAAGCCACCATTAATGAGGCTAGACAACATAGATAATCATTAAAATGCTCACCTCCTCATAGTATGCCATTTGAACCACGCACGAGTGTTCTTTAGATGCAGATGTGTTGTTTGCAAGTTAGTCTCAATAGTAATGCTGCCAGAGGTCTGAAACATAAATACTCCACAGATTCTGACCCCTCCCTCCTCGAGGAGGAGCGTAGGTAAATCGCGTACCATATTGACGTCCCCAAAAAGGGAAGGCTATAAAGCACATTAAGAATCTTGTAGCTCAGCAATTTCACCATTTAGAAGATCTACATGGGTTTCATCATAAGCTATTGTTTTTTTTTATCTGCAGGCTTAATATTCTTCATGGCTGTGATTATGGACGTGAATGTTGCTCAAATCGCCAATAAGTATTGCCCATTGTATGTGTATTGTTTTGAGTTCCAGTTTGTGTGTTTTTTTCTAATCATTTACAAATAAAAATACCAGTGTCGATTTCTCATTTCAAATCACTTTCTAATTTGTGCTTTTTGTTTTGGCACGCGAGTAAGCTCATGGTCGTGCGTGCTGAAACATCAGATAATTTTCACCCACGAATCTCTCCACGGCATGTCTTGATGTTATGTCTACTCTACACTCAAGTGCTGAACTGCCCCAAGGCTGTCAGAGCGACCGCACTCTCTCGTGTGCACTGTCCCGCTTTCGACAGCACATGGCTGCGGAGGTGGCTTCTCATTACCCTCTCTTTAACTCGCAGATTTCTAGGCTCAGTTATTTTCTCTGAAGTTTCCGCGCTGACAAGACCACATTTCGAAACCCAATTATACACCCTTATCTAAAAGGTTATCAAATATTGCTTACGTTCACTCATTAGCCAAGTACGTGCCGTGATTCTAAAAAGGTCTTTAAAATATGAGTGGGGACGACTGAATTAACTAGTTCACATGCTCGTGTTGTCCTGGTCTACACGTGTTGCATTGAGGACTTCTACATGGGCATATAAATAATAACACGATAGAAAATAGTAATGCATACATGAAGTGCAAGCATTAAGTCAGTGTGTCACTGACTGATCTTGACCTTTGTCTTTGTTTGTAGACCAGGACACCTGAGGAGAGGAGTTGGAGGGATGCTGCTGAAAGGGAATGTCCACTGTATGGGTAGGCTGTAAAGTTTCCTTATCACATCCAGCCAGTGGCAAACAGTTGTCCTGTTTCTATCTGAGGGGCAAAGCTGTGCTTCGACTGTTTGTAGATTAATTTAATTTAGGTTCTTACTCAGTAAATAACATTTTACCTAAGTAAACTATACATTTTAAAGTTGTACATACCATAATCATTATATGGGAGATGTCTTAGTCTAGGCTGATTTTCAAGGAACAGTTGGCAGTCTTTTCTAGTTTAAAGAAGAGTTGACATATACGTTTCTATTTTGCATTATTTGTGCTACGCAGCCAAATAATTAAGATATCTTGTCCCTAGCCAAGTACCAGCATTCAGTAAAACTACAAAAAATGTTTTCGATTAGCCAATTTACTTCATAACCGCTGTTTCTAATTTACTGAGTTGTGGGTTGCACATGCGTAGTGATTGATTCATTACATGGATTTGCCGTCCATTTCTTGCACAACTGTTGATTTTGTAAAGTTCCTAGATAGTTGTTGGATTTTTCTGTTTTAAAAAAGGTTACCAAGAATGATTTTTTTTATTTTCTATTGTAATATACATTTTCCAAAGCTAATTGGCAGACACGGTGTAATGCCAAGAGCACGAGGCTAAGGATTGCTATCGGCCGGCTGAATACAAAAGATCTGTGAACCACTTAGAATACAAATCACAAGTGTGAACGGTGGTGAGGGGGTACTTCAGTCAAGAATGGGTATTAAAATTAAGTGAAAGAATGCCTGTGAGATAGGGACGGGAATGTGCAGATCCTTGTGGAAACTCAGTCAACAATGCCAGTCCTCTAGTCCCAACTCATCCATGGCCTTCAGCAACTCAGCACCACATCTTTTTCATCATGGTTCACGGATTCAAATAGCTCATCAATTATTTTTTATCCACTAAATGTTTGGTTTTCCCCTGTATAGAAATAAGGGGTTTTAGGTTGTCATTTTAGAGGCGTAGAGATTTTTCTTATGGGGATTGCCAGGTTTTTCCTGTGGTGTTTTTCTACACTACATGACAATGACTTATATTTATGCAACATTTTTGGGGGGCTAATGTTTGCATTGACATGCACACACACAGTTGGCAATGTGGAAATATGAAGTTTTCTCCTCACTTTTTCTTTGTAAATGTGTAAATAATGCTGTCACAGCCAGGAACAAAGCTTTTTCAGTTTGTGTTCACGTGTTTCGTACTATATAGTTTATTTATTATTTATTTCTATTTAGTTTAGTCTGCCATTTGACTAAGATACTTGTTTGTGTTAGTCTCATTGGCCAACAGTGTTAGCCTGATTTCTAACACATTTTAATTAGATTTTTTTTTTTATTTGAGTTGTCCATTGAGGTCCAGTTTTCTATATTAATGGTTTTCTCAACTCCTATATTTGATAAAAATGATTTTTACCATAAATTCCTTTTTGTGTACTCATTTTAGCTGGTAATAATAAAATAGTTTTTGTTACATTTTTTAAGGTGCCTTTTAGTTTACCTTAAAGCTACATAATCTCGATTTGGAATTGTTTTGCATTAAGTGGGAATATTCTGGTAATGTAGTGGTGTGTTCTTTTTTAGAAAACAATGTCATGTTTTAAATGACTAATAAAGATTAGAATGTCCCTGCATTTTGTGCAGGCATTGCCAGTATTCACATTGGAATGCATAGCTATGATTACAGCGATATCTTTCAGGGCTCTATCGGGGTACTTGTGTTCTCCATCTGTCCATGGTCTGTGCAATTGGAGTCTTGAGGAGGGCTGGGGTTTGGCAGGTTGAGAGATCCCACATTCTTGTTTAGGCCTGCACCATTGGCTTTGTTCAGTGTTTGTGCGATGGTTCTGTGGAGAAACAAGGTGCACCAGGGTTAAGTCAATAGAACATGACACCTGGAAAAAGAACACGAGGGCCTCTGCAATTAGAGTAGGTGTTAAAATTAAGAACCTCAAAATTTTTCCTAAAAACAAACATTTGTTACTTGTATCACTTTTCTCTATTTACTCTGCTGAATATATCTTATTTAAGGACTTATATCTTTCTTATATTTTATACAGAACAGTGTTTCAGAAAATGTTGGGAATGTTTCGATGCTTTTGTTGAAGGATGAAAAAGAACAATAGACTTACATTTTAAGGCAGGAGTGAGCTCTTATCTTTAGAAGGCACCCTCTGAAACTTCCTTCTTGGGAGTTGACTTGAAAGTAGAGAGCATGGGATATATTACATAAAATTGGCTCTGTAATGGTTTTTTTTTACCACGCATAATATTATTGTCAAAACTTTATAACTGACAGTGTAAAGGTTTCCTTACTTAGTTCCTACTTTACTTTCTAACTCAGGTTTATACAAGCTTGGTATTTTAGCAATATTCTGAACAACACATTAAGTGTGTCAAGTTTCAATGCAAAGAAAGGCCACCCAACCTTGTCTGAACAAAATAATAAATACATCTCATCTAGCTCCCTGAGTTGCTTGCTTCTTTTAATCTCAGTTATCCATTGGTTGGAGAAACACTTTGAGCTAAGACTAACCCTCCTTTTGGAAGTTGGAGCTGTAGATAAACACCCAAACCTAAGCATTGCTAATATAGCAAATTTGAAGACCTTTTTTCGATTGGTTTGGACAGCAGTTTTGTTTGTTTTATGTCCTATGTTGATACCACCACATTGTGTGTCTGAGAGAAACATGCATGTAAGGTCATTTAAAATGTCTGTATTATTATAGACACTTATGTTAAGTCAGATATACCATTTTGTTGGTCAAAAACAGGAAGTAGGTGGTTCTCTCCTTTAAATCTACCCGCCTGACACAAATTCTTCTGCCGTGTGTCCTGACATGGGTTCACCCTATAAAATTACAAAAAGAGCCCTAAACCAATGAAAATGGATGACTCCAACCCTGGGGTGGGATTTATATTCCACTGGCATAGATCCAGAGGGGACCACAAGAGTAGTTGAAAAACCAAAGTGTAATGCTGTGTAGGAAGGGTGTTTCTATGTGTCCGTGATAAATGCAACGTGGGTTCCCTTTCCTTTGTCCCCTAACGATTCATTTGTGGTTTTGCTGTGAAAGAGCCTTGACGCAACCTTAAAAGGCGGGAATTCTCTCGTTGGTTTTATCTTGTGAATAAGTAGCATTTAAAAAAGCAACAACTTGTATTTAGTTGTTTCCATCACAGTTTGTTTCCTGTTGTGGAAAACAACCACTCACTAAATATTTCGTCTTAAGTATTTGTGCGGTGGCATACATTTCTGGAAATCTAGGAATTAGCCCCCTTTCAGAATGCTTCTGCATGAGTGGCTGTTCTTTCTAGGCAGCAGGAAATCTTAACTGCACCTAGATGCGACAGAAGGCCATGAAAGGGACCACGGCACGTCTCCTTTCAAGCGCTCTCTCTGATCGAAGATGCTCCATATGGCCCGGCTGCTGTTGGAGGGGATGAGGAGAAAGGAGGCCCCCATCAGACGGTGTGGCAGCTTAGCTCAGCCCTGATCCCCAGATAAGAGGGACAATGGTCCAGATGACCGGTAGATAAGCTTTTTATACAGCCAGGGCATAGACCTGCCTAAACCCAGACTCCAAGCCAAGTTTATGTTGCTGATGTTGGAGAATATTGCAAGATTCATTAAGATTCCTGGTTTCAGAATTTTAGGTTGATAACATATCCGATAATAGATTCAAGATAAGGGATGTTGCTTTATATCTTGCTGTTCACTACAATTAAACATAATTATTATGAACGTATTAAGTTACTAGTGGTGGACAAAGTATACAAATCCTGTACTTGAGTGAAAGTACAGATACCCTTGCTAAATACTACTCCACTAAAAGTAGAAGTCTTCCATTCAAATTTCTACTTGAGTCAAAGTAGAAAAGTACCAGCTGGAATTTTTTTAGCACTGATTTATAGCAAGCCTCAACAAAGATAGGTTAGGTTCGCTCATTATATATAAAAAAAAGAATCTGTGCATCGACATGAGCATCCCTGTAAATGTGCAAAACTCTTTATGACTCTTTATGTAACATAATATCACTAATTGTGTCTGTCTAATCTGTCTAGTGCCCAAAAAGTGCAAAAAAAAGCATAAATGATCAAATACTGCCACAGGGACAATTTTTACTACCACTCTGGTGCCGCCTCGAAGTCTGAAAGAAGACACCATGCACAGTCGTTGCCTGAAGCCAGCTGAAAACAAATAGTTGTTTTATTTTCTTTTTCCTAGGGTCTCAAGGAAAGGGCCATTGAAAGTAAAAACAGACACCTGTTAACATGATTTGTTATTTCTCTCTTTCTCTCCCCTCTAACCCCCTCTCCCTCTTTCTTTCTCTCTATCCCTCTCTATTTCTAGGTCTTTGTTGTTTTTGCATTTCTCTCTTTCACTAAAATAGTACGTTATAATTATGAATCCCCCTAAGAGAAACTGTACACCTAATTATGGTGTGCTCAGCGCCCTGGTGTGTTTAGCAAACCAAATTCTATTCTACTGTATTTGTATTTGAGGTGGAGCAGAATCAAGTTCCCCTGCTGATATGAATCCTTTTTTTCCCCTCACTGAGCCATGAAAACAGATATGGGTTGTACACATTACACTTAAGCTTTATCATTGTGGGTTTACTTTGTAATGGCCATGGAGAAGTCCTGGTGGTAGTATCACCTATGCATATGCTAAGTAAAAATACTCTGAGGCCTACACCAGCTGATCGTGCACATACATATTTGTGTTTCTCTTGTACCCTATGGAGTAAAACAAATGGGGAATTCCCATGGGGATAAAAGTTGTAAGGTTTCTGAAGCTGTGTAAACAAACCCTCTCTCCCTCTCTTCTATCATGGTAGAATTTCCTCCCTGTTTGCCTCTATGGACAGATTCTAAGGGGTCTTGCTCATGGCCTAAGGGCCTTTGTATTCCAGTTGCTTTTGGTTTATTTTCCCAGTTTGAAGCACAATTGAATTCTTTTCTTTCTAAAGACTGCTAAGGCTTTAGATGCCTTTGCTGATACAGAGTGTTTCTTATTCTTCCCTTCTCCCCTGAATCGACAACGATTGTGTTTTTGTATAAACAGTGACCCATTGTAAATAATATATTGGGATTTACTACTCCTTGACCAACATCCTGTCCACGACCATGTTGATTATTTAGCAGGGTCGGTTTTTAGCCATTTAGAAAGGGAGGCGGTGAGATTTAGGCTCCTGATAGAACAGCTACACCACAGAATGTCATCTACAACTTGGATACAAAGATATAAAATCACTAACAGCCTTATTTCACTAACTTGCTAGCCTACACTCAGCCATCTTTGTAGTATCTCCTTGAAAGCCATATAATTTTTGGGAGGTTTACTTGGTGCTCAGTGTTCAAATAGGTTATATGTATATATATATATATATATATATATATATATATATATATATATATATATATATATATATATATATATATATATATATATATATATATATATATATATATATATATATATATATATATATGTATATCAAAGAGCATCAGTGTAGATGATGCTGTAGAGACACTGTAGTCTTTTTTCTGTGTTGCCTGATTTCTAACTGTTGAGGTCTGGGTGGTGATGGACTTTGAAGGGAGACCCTGGGCAAAGCGTGTTCTATCGACGGTGTCAACATAAGCCCTGTAGTTATCTGTGCGATCTGTAGGACTGGTGCTCAGCCTTAGTCAACTTGGAAGTTTGTTTACTTAAACCTTCTCCTTTTTATAGTATTTGATTAAGTTATGGCTCACCAGCTATTGACATACTGTATATGTCGTGTTTGCAATTGTTTAATTGTGATAGCTGTGCAAATGATAGAGCAGGATCACAATTGTGATGAAAACAAATGCTGCACAGTTCTTTTCAAATGTGTCTAAAGACCCATGTGGTTCTGTTGAGTCGATACAGTTTAGTGTTGAGAGTCCTTTGTGCTGTTGTCGCATCCTTTCTAAATGTATTTCCCTCTTAGTTGTGCAAAAGCTGATTGTTATCCTCGAGAGGGCCAGCCCACTTATTGATGCCTAAGAGAACCCTCAAGACAGTCATTGCTCAATCATAGTTCACCTCTCTGGCAGAGGGCACTGGCACCGGCTTTCCCTCTCACTTTAAATCAAATTAATGTCTGATCCATCATGCCCCCTGGCCTAAGGGGGTTCGTGCAATCTGTAGGGACTTATCCTCCAGTGTGTGTCTGCTAGCTGCGTATGTCCAGGGGTCTAGACGTGGAATTGTGTATGGGTGTGTGTTTGAGCATTGTGTGTAGTCCAATATTTGTGAGCGCTGACTAATTGAATTAGGGGGCACCTTCCCTGGAGATGCTTCCATCTGGTTATATATGTTATGTGACAAGATTAGGTGACTAGGACATTCATCAACAGATGCAGATGTGACTTAGGTCTGAGACAGGAAAGACCACATGCAACATGGTCAACTCCTATTGGTGTTTTAGCTAAGTGGCCTAACAAAGCTGCATTGACAGTTTCAGAAGAAAGTAGTTCCAAAATAATTTAAAGTTCCCTCATTTAATTATTTTATTTCATGTAGTGTTTGTGTTGTATGCTGAAAGAAAAAATCACTCCAATTACCTAATTAACTTGGTGGTTTTGTACTTCATTGATAGTTGTACATTTCATAACTGTTTGTCTTCCCTTAGGGTTTGTAATTCTACTAACAATATTTTTTGTTTTAATTTCTCCTTCATGTATGCTGGTGGGGCTGTTGGGTACCAAGTAAAAGCCTCCCTCCCGTTTTCAAGTTCTGAAACTAATCAACAATTTCTTAAACTGCCCGAGGTTTTCCTTTACTGTCCCCCACACCTGTGACCTGACCTCATTCCCCTAAAGTTGCGCAGTCTGTTTATCAGTCTTCCTTGCTAACAGTGCCTGACGAGGCTCCAGAAAAGGTGACTCAACCAGGACTCACCACATTCACCTCTCTCTGCCTCGGCTCCCAGCTCTTGTTTCTACCCCTTTCTCTTCCGTATGATTCATACGGTTGAGTGGGTTTAAATGCCCACGGGTAGACTTTCATAATAGGCAAAGAAAGGGTTGTTTCTTCCATCATCAGGTTTCTGAACCATCTGCAGGGCATTCTCTCTCAAAACGGCTAATGAAGACATACTTCAAAAAAGGAAAACACTAAGACTCTTCTTGGTCCTCGTAGTATTATTTGTCATTAATTATTGCCTGTAGTAATTTAATGATGCTTTTTGTATCTTACGAAGGATCACACTATGAGGGACAGTAATTACAACCCTTGGATGTTTGTCAACCCTAACAACCCTAGTTTATTTCATGCTGAGGATTGTTTTAATGGTGTGTGCCAACATGCAGTCTTCCTCTATTACTCTTGCCTTTTTATGTAGTTTCTACCAGTCAGCACCTGCTGCCTACACACACACACACACACACACACACACACACACACACACACATACACATAAACAAACCCTCACACAGCGCTCCCGCCAGAGTGGCAGCCAAGCCTAGTGAACTCACACTGAACCTGCCAAGCTTGTTGTTGTTGTCTGTCTGCCTCATCACACACAGCGTGGCGGTGCTGGTGTGTTACTTTGCCTGCACTTCCCCTGTCTACTGCGGGACAGGTGGAGCCACCACTGATGGATGCTACAGATGTCCACCGCCGAGGGGCCAGCTCGGAGATCAATAGCCCCCGTTTGCCATGGATGATGACTCGTCATCAGCGCTATCACTGGCCCGAGGCACGCTTTCCTCATCTAGGGTTGCGTGAGAGGCTTGATGGGGGGAAAAAAGCGAAGTAGTGACTACGCTCCTGTTGTTGTCTGTGCTCACTGGCGTCAGCGAATGTCAAAATATGAACTTTTCTTCACAATGCACCGTGTTGCTGCGTCATAGGACCTTATGAAAACAAAATTGCTCTTATCAGGCCTAGTTGATGTCCATGATGTGTTAAGGCGAAAAGGCCATCAAGTGCTAGGCTATCCAGATTATAGCGATACACCTAGAACACTCAAATCAGCCTTTTATTGGCAGAATTTAGTTGAGGAGCGTGCATAGGTTCCTTGAACTAAAAGGCAGTGAATTCATTTTTAACGCCTCTTGTCTCTTCCTCATTAGTGAATCCCTGTGACCTGGTCATTGTTTTGCCACTCTCAGAGGCAGATGGCCTCTTTCCCTGTAGTTGCGGGGGAGGGAAGGATGGTGTGTTTGTGAAGTGAAGTGTGCCCTGGCCTGGAGTGAAGGCCCTCTGTCCAGCCCAGCAGGGCAGAGGCAGACACAGGCACAGACACAAAGGGCTAGAGGCATCGACGGTGGCAGTGGCAGACTAGTGTGAAAGCTCGACGAGGGCAAAACAGTGAGGGTGCTTTGTGGTGGCAGACAATGGAAGGAGGTACAGCAGCACATCTGGTTCGGGGTCTATAGTGGCCTACCCAGGGACACTGAGCATAGAGTCACTTCCCTCCCACCGGGGGTCTCCCTGCACCATTAGCTGCTCACTGGGCAGAAAAAAAGGCATCCGCAACACTTATCGCAACACTATGTTTACCATCGGCCTTTTAGGTTTCTGAATTCAGCATCCTTATGGAAAGTAAGCTATTTCAGCTGTAGAGTAGGTAGAGGAGAACACTTGCTGGAGAAGAAAATTGATAATACACACGTTGGAATACGCCTTTTGTAGGGAGCTAAAGAGCAGATGACTGACCTTTTGACAATCTTTGTTTGCTCATTGGTTTTCAAGGCATTAGGGTACTAACAAGCAGCTTCATGAGTTTTAAGCGCCCTAATAAGTACCTGAAGTGACCCTTAAATAATTACCAAAAAAGGGACACATTGTTTGTTCTGAGGATTATTCCTGACAATCTTCCACACTGTCGGTGTGCCTAATCTCCCCCTTCCATCGAAATAAAAGACATGTTTAAGGTGGTATTTTAGAGGACTACAAAATGCATATAATTTGGCAACTTGATATTTTTATATTCGTTGAACATTTAATATAAGATAAAAGCTAAATATTCCAGTTTTAAATATTGTTTTACCCACTCACTCTGGGTCCCCTTAATCTCGAGTACAAAACATAAAAAACACTGAAGCTGAAACAGGGTTTATTTTCCTACTGTGGAATCTGCTTAGGCTGGTTACACTGGTTCTTCTCAACAGAACTGAAACGGAGTGCTGTCACTCGACCAAGTGATCTGAATTTATAAGGTAATAAATTGTGTTAGCCCTGAAATGTCCTGGGGTTGAACATATGACACTGGAACCATGGACCTCTGCCCCTGTGACCCCTGTCAAGCCACAATACTTGTCATTGGTTAACAAAGACAAATAAGGGTCACCCTCACTTTCTTTAGATCACCTTGGTGATACAATTACCGTGACCTTTTAAAAGCTGGCTCATCTTCCCACAGGATCACCACGTGAATGCACAGATATTTAAACAATGAATTTATATCCAGTGAACAAAACCGTAGATAATGGACATATACAGTAAAGATCAACGTACGATATGTTACAAGCTGCTCGGCCCAATGTTTTGAGAGAGCGGCCGTCTGTAAACATCTCACCACTAAGCCAAGCAAAGCTGCCATACAAAAGGACAGAAAGGTGGCCACTTACAGTCTAGGGCAGTTGTGACAGAAGCTGGTTCAAATAAACGATGGACACACACAGAGACACACCCAGACAAATACACATACTTACACCAACACCTATCCATCATCAACTTGCGCAGGGAGAAAAGTGATGGAAATTATGTTCTCACACACGTATGTGCATGCAGAAATATTCTCTCGCACACATACCTAAACAAACAGCATTCACCAGCTGGCAGAGAAAGTGCTAGTTACAACTGTGATGGTTTTGTTTGCATTTTCATCCTTGTATTTCTCAGGTTCTAAAGTTAGACACAAATTTGAAAAGCAGACCATGTAAACAAATACTAAGGATCCGCCTTGGGTGGTATTTTACGACAGATAATCCCCCTGTTGTAAACGAGAACACTGTCCTTGTTGTTAAGTGTCCTTCCTTTGACTACTTTCTAGTGGTGAGGTGGTGTGTCTTTGTCCAGTAATTATTTTCTGTTTTGGGATCATTACACAGACACAATGTGAATTGAGTCCTTTTGTTCCTAAATATCTGTCATCAGGAACAATCACACGCATCAGGCTTGTGACCATGGAGGGGAAAGTCAACAGATGGTGCTCATCACTTCCTCATTTGACTCCTTTTAATTTCCCCATCATCATTTCTTCATCTGCTTAAAACTAATATTCCTGACCTTTACAATGAGACTGCATGAAAAGAGAAGTCAGTTGAGCGACAAGGGATTGGCTTCACGCTCATTTAATGACTTATTGATGACTGGCCGTCTTTCATGTGAGAAGCCCCTCTCACCTCCAAGTGTCCAAACATTCTCACAGTCTAACATTTCTCATTGAGCATTCCTTTTTGATCTTGGCTGAGCCTTTTTCCAACCCACTTCAAGTCAAGTATCACTCAGACTCAGACGAACACACACTAGGATGTGTCACTGAATTCTTGTTTTGGGGCGAATGTGAAGAAAGCGCCTCTGGAAGCCTGACAGGCTCGTGTTACTGGAGAGAGATTTAGAAGGGAGTATACAAGTCTGTGAGTGAAATGAGAGGAGGTAAAGCCCCATACAGAGGGACTGGAGACGGGGTCAGAGGGTCATTAGGACTGAGAAGTACACTGAACCAGCCAGGGATGGAGGACGGCCCGGCCACACACCACCTGCGCACACGCTTTCACACCCTGCCCCTTGGCCACAGACTGCAGTGGACCCCGCCCACACACTCATTCCTCTCATCTCTTTGTTTCAGACTCTCAACCCCCCCCCCCCCCCCCCCCCCCTTATTTTTTACCCTGTCTTTTTCCTCTCTCTCTCTCTCTCTCTCTCTCTCTCTCTCTCTCTCTCTCACATTGTCCCTCCCGCTCCATCTACGTGTGCCTCCTGTTTCCTTGGGCAAGATTATTGAACCTCCCCCTCAGTTTATCGTCCTCTTTGGTCCATAAATCTTGAAGAGAAATGGTAAACCAGCTCTGCCACACAGCTCTACTTCTGCTGCGGCTGCCCCGGAGCCATGACAGGGCTCTGCACTCCAGTGACACCCACTATTCCCCAGTGGATCTGTGCATGGATCCCAGGGTAGCTGCCACCAGAAGAAACAAAGAAGCCCTTGTAATATTTCTACCAAGTGCCAGAAGGCTAATTTGTTAGAAAAAGAGAAACTTTTCATCCCCATGTGTATTACAGGCCTTGGGTTAAAAGTAAGTCAATGTGGAGAACGGACTAGAAAGTCTAGATTTAGAGCAGGGAAATTATGTAGCCCCCTTCAGCATTTGCCAAGAGAGACTGTAGGGCTGTGACTGGTATACTCAGAAGAACATTACAGCTTAGACTGGGAAATGATTTAATATTGAGATGCTAGCCTATGATCGCACATGATGCAGTCTGCTGAGTAAACCACTTCCCCTATTTGATGGTACATGTTGTACTTGTCATTGCGATGTTTTTCAAAAGGAAGAAAGCTATTTTTGTCTGTGAATCTGATACTGATATTCAGTCTGTTACATTTAGGTCCAATTTCTCCAACAACTTTTGTGTGGTAGTACAGCCTAATTCTTAGACCACAGGGTAGTTATTAATACACTTTATTAGTTTTAATGTTTTGGGGGAAAAGATGTGTGTCCTGTTTTACGTGAAGTATTTTGTAATACAAGGTAGGAAAGATGCTGATTGAGAGGGAGTGTGGCAGTGATCGTTATTAGTATGCAGTTGCAAAATTCCTTTCTCTTTCGTATTTTTTTTTTTTTTTATGTTCAGATTATTCATTAATTAAAATCAATACTTGTGTTAGAGAAATTCAAATTTTTACTTTGTTTGTAAACAAGACAGGCAGACGGCAGCACTATTGTTGCATCAAAGGGCCATCTAGTGGAAAGGCATCAGTCATTGCACCAAGGGTTGTGGTCTGTGACAGCAATTTTGGACTGTCACTTTGGACTAGTGTTTGCTATTTAATCCCACAAGTTGTAGCACGACTATTGTGGTTACTTCAAAAGACACATTTGAGAAAGAACTAGAATAATTTCCATTGGTAAAACGTTTGAGTTTCTATTGTCCGTGCCCTTTTAAACTGTGACAGAGTGAGGAAAAATGGTTCAATTGGAAGTAGGCAGCAAAAGGCAATTAAGCTCCCCCTGCAGCCATTACTGCTTCAAGTGTTGGAGGGACAACTGTGAATGAATGGTGAAGAAAGAGATAGGAACAACACTGCGTTTCAGTAGTTTTACAGAGCAGTTGAGAACATGCCATTACAAAACATGGTACCACCACACTCCAGACAGTCGTTATAAGGCACCTTCCTTCAAAGCCTTCACTGATCCTAAATGGATGGTTGAAAGCCAGCAGGAGAGCTATTATCCAATCTTCCTCTCTGTCCAAATTGATTGTGGAGCTCATTTTTCCGGAGTTTACCCCAAACGTTTTGTGTTAGGTGCATAGATTGAGACAAACCTATCTCATTTAGCCGGGTATCCCGGGGGACTATGGACCTGAGAACATAATGACATCACACAGCCATACTTATTTACAAGCTTTGTTTACAGACAGGACGAGAGAATGGCTAGAATTAAGTAATTAATCTCAGTTGGTACGGATGGGTTGTCGGGGAAATGGGTTAACACTTATCCGTGTAAATAGCAGATATTTTTCCTAATGTCAGCAATGCCATTTGGAGGGAGTCTAAGCAGACTGTTTTATCAAAGGGTACAAAAGCCTCTGAATTACAATTCCATCATTTATATTCGCAGTGGCCATTTGTCTTGCTCCAAATCCTGTCTGAGCTTTAGGTTCATTTGCAAACAGCCATGAAACCTCCAAATGGGGGATAAAGTGAAAAAGACAGGCTACTGAAGGAATTGCAGGATCATTTATAAAAGTGAAATGGGAAGTGCCCTGACAGGTATATTCTGTGGCGCTAGACATACACACTAGTTTCTGGGACAACACATCCACCCTGATAAATGGTTGCTACTTTCACATTGTGACCTTTGAGTGAGACATCTAATTGTTACTCACCAATGATCAAAAGCTGAGCCATGTCTTAACAGGAGTGCTTTTAAGAATTCCTCTCGTTTCTGTCATGGACTGAGGCTCTTCTAACAGTGTAGAGGATTGGAGCAGGCAGGTCCTGGATCCTGTTTGTCCCACGATATTGGGGGCAAATTGACAGGGCTGCTTTAACTGTCTCGGTCTTCATTTGGAGCTGGATGTCCTTGACCAAACTGGCTGACAGCCAATTTACTTTTGAGAGGACAAGTGTGTAAAAAGACAAGTGTGCATGTGAAAGCTTTAACTGTATTCTCTATTCCCCTTATACTTGGGAAACTTAGCTCCTTAGCCCAGCCACTTTATTACTTTGTCCTATTTACAATGCCCAAGAAGTGACTGCTTTTGTATATTGATATCTGACTCCAGGCAAACCAGATAAGATCAGAGGGGAGTAGCAACTTGTCAATGGTATGCTGATGTTATTGCTAATTATTGAAATAAAGGGTTTGTTAGATGCTCTGCCTCTGTATAAGTTTTGTTTTATGTTGAGGGTGGGGTTTGGTTTTCTTTATCGGTTTTGTCCATTGTCTAACTACTTGTATGAATGTGAATAAGTTCAGATAACAGTCATAATCAAATTTATTTGAAAATAAAAATGTATGTAGATTTGACTTATTGTAGAAGCTGATAGTCTATGTGATTATGTCCATAACTTTAACTTTATTTTCCGATCCACTTATGCCAAGATACCAGAACTGAGAGCAAATCTTTTCTCAGTTCTCATTTAGAAAGCTCTCAAGTATTCAGAATCTTACAAGTCTCACTCTCAGTTTGGAACAGTAGTGTCGTTAATTATGTAGCGATACGCAAGAGATTATTTTTAACCTATCCTAAGTTATTTGTGATTTCAGCTTTTTGTTAATTTACCCACTTGAACCACAATAGTCTTTAGGTTAAGAGATCCCAAGTTCCTTCTCTGAATAAGCTTGCTTTCTTGATGCCACTTTCAAGTCGATATTTGCAACCCGATTGCTTATCAAATGCAGTAGAAAAGAAACACTTGTACAATGTCCAGATTTGAAACTTAAATTGCTTAAAGTAGGTAGTCACCATTGTATAATCTATTGTATTTGTGTACTTGTAGTTTACTTATTCCATCTCAAAACATTATTAATTATTTAACTCAAGTTCTATCTAATCTAACAGTTCTATTTATTAAAACTGCATAGGCGGAATTTGGTGCTTTTGACTGAGTTCCCCTGCAACCCCAATACATTAGTATTGTTTTTAAAGTACGAATTAAAGCAGAAACAAGAACAATTCAATGATGTCATTAGGAACACATTCATTGACAAAGTCATGAAAAGTTGGAAAAATGGAATTAAGCACCTGTGAGATAAAAAAAAAAAAGTATACCTCTGGGGTCTGCGGGGACCCCAGTTGGTAGGATGAGGGTTAAGCCTTTCTGAAAATCACGGTCATAATCTCATGTTAATTTAGATTCATTTAGGTTCAATTAGCTTTGGGTTTCACAATGTTTCATTATTCATGTGTATGTTTAGACTCGTCTTAATGTATGAAACATCAATGCAACTCATTACTTCTCCACTCCATGATCTATATTAGTAGTCCTGCTTGTAATGATCTATAGTTTTTGGAACTGGCAGCCATTTCTTAATGTGCTTGAAATTGATCAATGCTGTTGAAAAATTAATCAGGTAGGCCCTGGAATTATCCTCAATAAATCATGCAACACTTCTGTTCCATGAGATCCCTGGATAAATATCCGCTTGGTATGGCAGCTTTGTCAGAACGGCAAAGAAATGCTGGCAAGCAAAGTCAGCCCTGTGTATTTTCAGACAACTTATTATTCATCTGGACAGTTTCCAGCTATCTGCAAGTGTCCCGCTCTGGCTCATCTCTCACCTCGTGAGAGTGACGGAAGTGGAACGGACATATTTTAACTTCTTAGTAGGTGAGATGCACCCTGACAGTCTCGCTGACTGAACTTGGTCATTTCATTTTGACCGCCTGCCAAACTCTTGAAATGTGTTGAATGTTTAGCCCATGTTCAATGAAAGCAATAGGTGTTTTGTGGGTGGATGATACTGTAAATGCTTTGGAGGACAGTATGTCTTGACTAGTCATTAAAATGGAATATTGCAAACCAAGTCTGCAAGTCTTCATCTTCAATTTTGAAATTCTTGGTTTATTTTTAATTTTGGGCAAGCATGGTGTACTCTTATATAGACCTCGACAAGAATTGCAGTTCACGTCACAACTCCGCAATGAAGGAAGATAGAAAAATGTATTCCCGAAAGTAATATAGGCAATCTGTCTAGCACTGAGTCAATCTTAAAACAAAACTCACTAGCAGATTAATTCTGGTAAGTTCAAAGAGATTGAAGCTGTTATGTGTCTGAGATACAAATTTTCTTTGCCAGAAGGGGCAACTATGAACTCTTAACTAGGTAATATACTGCCATACTGTGGTTCAGGTCCATGTTGCCTGGCAACCAAGAGCCTCTTAGAAGATGTGAATATGCCTATTTAAATGCAGCTCAGTCATAGTTCAATGAAAAAAAAATGCTTCTGCACTTGATATTTTCCTCAATAACCCCATCTAATTATGAGGGAGGTGGGTGTCTAAATGGGGTAACGATATGTGCTGTTTCAAAGCCATGCCAGCTGTTTCCACACCCATTTGGGCTTTAAGTAATAGCCTTTTTAATTTTAATTTTAATTTTATCTCTGACCATTCAAGGTCTGTGACTAATTGGCTAGGTATTTGATAAAGAATCATTAGAAGTGTTTTATTGGGTTAATATGATCTGTGCTTCCAGTAGCATATTTAACATGGATCACAAGTAGAATTCAGTTAAAATAAAAGATTTGCATAAAATCTTCAGAAATGAAATAAACAACCTTTAGTTTTTTTCCCTATGTATTATATTTATGTATTGTTTTTGTCTTTTAATTGTTTAGTGTTTAATATTAAAACTGAACCTCTTCAGTCAAGCGTTACGCTTAATTCTTATATGAGTAAAATAATTCACTGCTTTACAACATGTTCTATCTTTTGCAGATGTTCAATATTTCTGTAGTTTAAGATTTTACCACTATTATTAGTCATTTGTTTTATGTTTGTCACTATCCCACTAAAACAACCCTCTTCCATCAATTGTAATCATATGACTGATTTGAACAAAGAGTAAATACTCTGACCAACAAACATACAGCTCAAAATACTACACTATCACTGGCTACACACACACACACACACACACACACACACACACACACACACACACAAATTAATAAACACATTCTCAACCATCCAGACTCATTTGTACCTCTGGTTGAAATAAGACTGAACATCTCCCAACCTGATGCTTAATTACTATGAATGAAAGCCAGCCTCAGCAATTCACTGCACTAAGATGGACGACAGAAGTTTGAAAGTTGCCCGTAAGCCATTCCAGCAGCTACATGCCAAATGTAATTTTCAATCTACTGCTCACTGATATAATTAGAAAGGTATTACTATAAGCATGCAGAGCACCCAATACATTAAATACAAGACAGAACAACTATTATTTTGGTGGTGCCAAAGGGCTAAAACTTCAAGGTTGTTATGGGAAAAAGCTGGCGCCAAGAGAATTCTCTTCTTCACACCCTTTGTTCTCTGTTTTTCTATGTGAGAAGTTGATGCATATTGAAAAGGTTCAACACATTCACTGCAATATAAAACAGAACAAAATTTATTGGAGGAAAGCCAGAATTAATGATATGCTGACAATGGCTATCCTTAGCCGATACAATTTATCATTATAATGCACTATAGTTATCTTTTCTTTTCATTGAGAATGAATACCTTTATATGCTGGGTCAGCAAAAAGGAAAGGCGGTGTGTGAAGCCAGTGTGGATAGCATCTTAAGACTGTGCAATTTCCCCACATGTCTTTATTCGGCTTTGTCCATATCTACATATCCATTGACCCGAGGCCCGATTAGCAGGATTTCTGATGAGCAAAAGGCGCCATCCAGGCATTAGGAGCCAGTTTGTCTGCTAACAGTCCAGTGTCACTACAGCAGAAAAATTGAGGTCTCCATCCCTCATATAGCAGATGACCCACAACCAGCCATTCTAGCAGGTAAAATCTGGTGGTCATGCAGACAGAGACTGCAGTGAATAGCCAATGGCAGGAACTACTACTCGTCCGAACATGTTTGTATCTCCTCTGACAATCAGTATCAAGATAGCACACAGATGATTTAGAACAAGATCACCAACCACATAGAAGTAGAAAGCTTAATACAGTGAATGTTAGTCATTAGCTTTGGGAATGAAATAAGGATAGAAAAGGCTTTTCACATTCTTTTGAACCAAAGCAACTGTTCTATTTTACAAAGCTTTTGTTTAACCTTCCCACACGCCTTCTTTTTATTTTAGTATGCTAAAATTTAGAAACCATCTGGATTTAAATATCTGCAGCATGTTTGCATTGTACCGTCTGATAACCAGTACAAAACAAAAATGTTAGCCATTTAATATGTGGTCTTTTTATCCCGATAGCTTGATTAATTAATCTTGATAGCTGTCTGGAGTATACTTGCTGGATGGTTGTGTTATTTTTCTTAGTTAGGGGCTCATTAGGCTTGCCAGCTGTATACTTGAGTTTTGTTTGTGCAGATAGATTTATTCTTAAGGATTAGCTGGGATTTAGATGTCAATAAATGTTAAGCCTAGGTGCACACAGACACATTTAATTATTTATTAGTGTGACTTCTGCTTGTTGCTTGAAGTCTTTTTCAAAGTCACCACTGGATGGCATACTTCCTTCTTGTAATGTAAGTAGTGAAGAGGGATGGGTCCATCCTAGTATTGAAAGCTGTAGGGATGCATTAAAAACATTATTCCATGCAATGTGTGTGTGATGGTTTTCAAAACCCCTCTCCCTCAATTTCTACATTTATTTTCGTCAGATGTTTTGACTGGGCTGTGACAGAACTTCCCGAATCAGGTAGTCAATCATTCCAGTTGGTAACCATTCAAAAGAGAAGTTTTCTCTTTTTTCTCTGCTATCAAATGGTTCCTTTTGTCCCAAAATACCATCTGTAAGCGGCTGCATGTCGCACCTCTTTTCTCTGTTCAAACTATCAGTGTTGTGCTTTTGACAAAGCTTCTCCAGTGAGCCAGTCAGCAATGATTCAGGGAGTGGGGCTGTCACCCCTCCCCACCCCCGCCTCTTCTCCAACAAGCACACATCCACATGCACACATGAACTCAAACTGACACACACAAACACGCTCACACAGACACCCACACACGCGCACACACACATACACACACACACACACACACACACACACACACACACACACACACACACACACACACACACACACACACACACACGTCTACACACAAACACACACCTATTTCCATTCACATTGGCGTGGCTGGCATGGAAACAAACAGCCTTTCCCTTGTCAACAATGCAGGACATCTTGTCGACCTGTTACGGTTCACAGTGTGTCCTTTGGCTATTTCTGTACCGGCGGTGTCTGGAATTCTGATGTACAACACATCAATATAGGTGTGCATCTGGTTCATTGTCAAGCTTAGGGTGTTGGTCTGTGGTCTACCTTAACAGATGGGGTTGAGTGTCAGAGAGGAAAGAACTCAAAGACACAATGCCAGATAGCGCAGAGCCACATCCTTTTTTATGCTATTTGAGGTGTGCTATTTTTTCTCTTCTCATCCCTATGTCCCTTTTTTTTTGTAAGTTGTGTGTCAGTTACCAGGGGTGTGAAGTATCAGTAGGCTCTACTCCCTTGGATACCAGGCAGCCTCCTTCTCTATGGCAGAGTCTGGGGAGGTGCGGGTAAGTCTGCAGGTGTTCTCCTGGATGCGCCCAGTAAGCCCCGGCTCTATCTCGGGTAATTAGGAGATAATGGAATCTTCCTTCAGCCTTATGAAATCAGCTGCTCAACCAAACTGTCAAGTCTATAGAGTTCGGGCTGTATAGCTTTCTCCCTTATATCGGATGATCTGCTTTTCTCCAGCCCAGGGCTGAAACGTATCACAGTACCTTCTGAACGGTCTTTGAAAAGCAAATGCTAGCTTTATCTCACCCTTAAAAAAAATTCCTTGCGAGAAACTAATAGAAAACCAAGAATGAAAACTAATTGCATATTATGTGGTGTTTTCAGTTGTATTACCTCCCACATAAATAAATTACCTGAAATATATGCTTAATATGAGTATAGTTGTTGCACTCCTCAAGTATAAGACGTTCTTTTTTTTTTCCTCCTCCAAAAAATGAAAACTGTTTCAGGTCTGCAAAAGAAGATATATCCTTTTACTGTCTCTGAGCCATTACACCTCATTGTTTTCTGCTTTCCCTGTTTGAACCCGCCCAAACAACAGAGGATTCTCACTTGATGGATGTTATGGTTCTGGAGAGCGCTGGGTGTCTTGAGGGAATGCCTGTCTCCAACAGGTACAATAACTGGCAAGAGTAGAAGCTGATCATGGACTTTACTCTCCCCTAAAAGCCTTTGGAGTGTCACAACAAGCATTACTTTAAACGGTTGAGTTCAGCCTGTAATCAAGATTGAGATGTCGAGCTCTATTGTATGAGCAGTTATATTGTCACATTGGGTAACAGACTATCTGTAGGTCATTGTCACTTTTCTAGGGTTGTGTTTACTATTTCTATGACAAAACACAAATGCAGTGGCCATGACAAGTGAGCGAATGGGCTTCACGTTTTTATTTTGTCTTGACAGTGTGTCAAACTCTACCGACACTTTGATAAGTCTACCTTAAACACCCAGCTAAAACCTGGTATTGGCAAGAATACGTTTTAAACCTTTTTAGAGTAAACTGTTATAGTTGCAACAAGTCAATAATTATGATGATTTACTACATGTCACGATAAAAAGATTTCTATTCACCTCCGCGAAGTATTAGATACTTAAGTCCTACAAATAGCTGCTGCCAGTCCAGCCGAATGTTTTGATAACTGGAGCTGTGCCCATTGAATCCACACCTTTGTTCTGAGTGCGGTGCTATAGAAGGGCATCTAAACCACATTGGATGCTTAGATCCTGCAGTGGCTGACTGAACTCTGTTCTGAGTTAGGGAATCTGCCCTATTTAAGATTTGTCTTCTCTCTGTTTGCTGAACACCCTCTGGAGGCCCAGGTGCACTGGAGTATATCCGTTGCCAGAGCTCCAACCCCTTCCCTCAGATTGTCCTGACAGTGCTGCTGTCTTTTATTTAGCTGTTGGTGCCTGCATCCCTCTTTCAGAGCACACTGTTACACTTCTCAAGGAATATTTACCTCATGTTGTTTAAATATAGACATCCGCAAAGCGGACCCTAAAGTTCCACAGGCTGGGAGGGTGAAGATATTGTGGAGTCTGATGTCATCTGTAATTCAGTGAGTTGTTCGTCACAGATTGGATCAAAGCTATGGGGTTACAGAAAAAGGTTAATTATATTGTAAATGTGCAACAAAATGAAAATATTCCTAGTGTTTTATAAAGTTTATTCAGCTTTAAATGTGGCAAAGCTGAAATATATATATAATTTAAAAGTAGCACTCTGTATTTTTTGTCTGTAAATACTCATTGTATTTCATTGAGCAAATTACTGGTAATTTTGACTTTGGACCTTCCTGTTCTGCCAAGAGAATGTCACAGGACCTAAATTCTTCGTGGCAGCAGTATAATAGATTTGGTAACCCAATAACGTGCATATTGCTAAACATTGTGAAAAGGCTGAGGCAACAGCTCCTATACTATACTATCCTATACTGTTTATTTAAAAACAATATCTATTTGTCTCATTAAGGTTGTCAATTGCAAGCAAAAAGTTTTAAATAACAAACATCCACAGTAAGAGACCAAGGAATTCTTCAGCACAAACTAAACCTTGAGTTCCTTGTAAATCGTTCGCTTTATCACATTTTCACACATTCTTAGCTACTTTTTAAAAAGATAGATTTGGCATGGCACCACGGGACTCCACCTTTAAAAGGGCAGTGGTAAAGGGCAGTGACCACAGTCATGCACTAGGCCTGGGCTGATATTGACAGTTTCTTTAACTGATGTCTCTGGAAACCTTCATGCATTATTCATCCAGTGGCTGGGGGACGACTCTCCAGACCAGACTCACCCCGGAGACTTCACTATGACCTAGGTCTGTGTCAGCCTCATTTACAGTACCTTGCATATATGAGAAAAAAACTCTATATGTATACTTTAATGTTGACTTGTGCTGTTGCGTTCAGAATATTTCAGACTCATTACTCTCTTTTATACGATGAAAGACATTTAAAGAGAGCTGGTTGATTCCACAACCATCGATAATTATAATGTGGTCCTTAAAAGCAATTTTTTGCAGGTCACCTCTGTGTTAATGAATATAGATAATAATTAATCTCCTGTTATCTCTGGCACCTGCTAATTATGTTCAATAGTTCAGAAATGCATTCATTTAACATGCTAATTAGTGGCTTGAGGGTGTATGGTGTTGCCTGAGAGGATGCATTCGGTAAAGGCGTACAACTAAATTCAAGACACTTGGTTGCCCAATCTTATCTTCAGCAAATGTTAGTCTCTGTCGATTGATGGCCTTTTAGCAGCCACACATTTTTTCATTTATCCTAACAAGAAAGACTGATATGTTGACCTTCTCCTTTTGATGAAATGGTATTTGTACCGCCAGTCTGTCCCCACAAAACCTCTTGTTATCACAACTGTGTCTGCGATGGTGTAGGTCTCATCTCCAACCCTGCCAGTTACAATACAACTCATTTCCATAGGTTTATACTTGATGTCAGCGGCATATAAAAAGAAGAGGGGTTGTAGCAATCACTGTCTTTATTCTGTCTTAAAATAATAATAATAAGTATTAATACGATTTATAAAGATTTTACAGTATTTCATTATTACAATTTACTTTTTGAGGAGAGATTTAAAAGAGGCATTCCTTCTAGGGCCAGTATATGAAGAGTTGTAATTGTCTAGCATAAATAAAAGCATACCAAATCATCAGATTTTTTTTTTATAGCTTAGTAAAACCATATAAAGGAAGAAAAAAGAGCAACTAAAATCTAACCCTGAGGCATTCCACACGCTCAATTTGTTTTAGAAACAAACAAACAGAGTATATGGAATGCCTTAAGGTTACATTTATAGTCTGAAACATAGAATTGTTATTAAGCTATTATTTTTAAATATAAGAATATTACATTTGTCGCTGATACAAGGTTTTGTTATGGAAGGTAAATGCATATAGTCCCCGTTTTTATTAATTCATTCTATAAAGTCTAGCTTCTCAATCAATGCAAAGCAACACGTGTCTATGGATTTTGAAGGGTGTATGTTTGTTCTGCCAAAATAGCATTTGTGGGGCACATGCAAAGTCATGTACAAATACACAGGTGTGCATTAATCCCTCTAATCCCCCTTTGTCACAAATATTATAATGAATCACCACACCTACCCCCAATGACACAATCTGTCATCTTTATAGATTTGTTTCTCTCCCACACACACGGTCATAAGCCGTGACGATGGTGTTAGCACCTAATTACTGCGGATCATAAAGTAGATTGGAGATGTGTGTGTGTATGTGTGTTTTTTATAGCAAAAGCTTGATATGGAAGAAGTAATGAAAGAATGACATGCCCGGTCTGAATGCACTTGTTATCTGTGTTGGGAAAATGAAGGTTACATTTCATGGCCAGTGAGTAGCCTTGACTTCAGATCCAGCAATAAGTTTTGTCAGAAACAGGATTGTTAGACTTCAATCAACCTTTGAGTCAACTGTCAGTGGGACAGAGGTTTTTTCAACGCCTGCACCTAGAAGTGACTGGCTGACATATGGGATGTGGCATGGCTGTAACGGTTTACATGCCACTCCTGATAAAGCGGAAATGGAGAGTCTGTCACTTTAGAAGATGGTGAAATGGGATACTGCTCAGGGTCTTTTAATAATTGCCACTGATGGACACCTGCCATTCAAACTTTTGTTAGTCAGATAGCCATTTCTCTACCGTCAGGGTAATGCACATTTTAGTAGTAGGAATATACACTTATACTATACTATTAAAGATATTCAACTTACTATTGTCACAGAGTTCTTTTTTTATCACATCATAAGAAAGAATAAATTCAGGTGCAGCGCTAGAAAAACTATATTTATTATAGATCTATTGTCATATGAAATAGTTTATACCATTATATATTCTTAGTTTCCAGAACATTCATAATTTCATAATTGGTGAAGTCATATATGAGCTTGCCTGGGGAAAGAACACCCTCTTCCAAAACATTCACATAATCCCTGTGATTCCATTTTTCTCCAAGAAAACACTTTATTAGATGCAGAGAAGGAACTTGTTTTAAAAGATATATTCTTACAGCCTTACGCGGGTAGTGAAAACATGAACTGAGTATGTATCAACCAAAGGTATATTTTCAGTGCTTCAAAACACTACTTCCAATAAAATAGTAAATGTAAGAAACACGTTAATAAAACTAGGAAGCAAACCCTGATTGGTGATTTGCACCGCTGAGATGTGTTATATCAATAGATGAAAGATCCATGCAGTTTTGTGTAAGAGCTCCGAGGACCATAGTGTGTACATAGTGTTTCCAGCTCCCTGGCTCAGGGGGCTCAGTTGAAATACTGTGGAGGCTGGTCTTTGTCAAAGAGATGTTGCAACTGCCATTAAACACTTTGGCTCCTCTGGGGCAGTCTGGGGTTTCTGTGCATCAGATTTCCTGTCTAATCTGCCTCTTCCCTAATCTCCATGGGACCAGACCTTATCTCTGCGTCTAAAGGGAGGGAGGGAGGGAGGGAGGGAGGGAGGTAGCAGGCCAGGGAGACAACAGAGCATGGTGGGGCAGCTCAGCTCAGCACAAAGACTCCATCGTCATAGCCCCCTTTCAGATTTCCTACTATCTTAAATAGGTCTTTGTGCTGGCCACATATTGTATGCTATCTCCCCAGCCATTGGCTTTCCTTCTTCAGTGGTTGAACAACCACACGATGTCTTCATCATAGAAATAGACTTAAGTGTTTCAATCTCCTTTTTATGGTTGAAACATGACTGGGGGTGAACCTGAAACGCTGCGTTGCCAGAATCCCAGATGCAGTAATGGGTGATTGTATTCATGCTGCACGAGATTGAAGGAAAAATTATTTCTAGACCATTAGAAAACACTTGTAGTGGTTGTGGGCTCTATGAAGTATTAATGCAGGCGAAGCATCCTGCTGTGTGAACCACCTGACAGTATTTCTAACCTGGCTTGTTCTATGTCTGGGTTTCTGCTCAACTGGTTATGAGTACTGCCACATTGTTAGCTAGCGTGTTTACATAACGTTTACGGGATCATGTAAATGATCCTTCCAATAGTTTTATTGTCTGTGCAAGGGCTTACTGTAAAAAAGAAAACACACACACGTGCACAACACACACACAGCTCTGTCTTTACTATGCACTGTATGGGGTAATTCCTGGCAATTAAACTCATTCATGTGACTTGAGAATGAATAATTAAAGATGTGGCTTTAGCCAGACGAGGTGAGTGCTGCTACGAGTGGAGGGTTTATTGATTGTGCAGCACGACTGACCTGTGTCAACAGCCATCTGTCTCCTGTCACTGAGGTGTATGGTGCCTGGCTGGAGAGGGCTGATTCAATAGCACACTGCACAGGCATAACAAAAGAGCCTTAACTCTTTGACTAGGTTGGGACAGAGCAGAACCGTTGCTTCATTCTGCACTTTCCCACCAATCCAAGAACAGAATTGTTGCACACTGACTCCAAAATCTTGGGCCTGTAATACAAAGTGAAGTAGCAGAAATGAGGAGCAGGTCAGCAGAACCGTATACTAATTGTGCTGCCAATTTGCTCGGTCGCACGCTAGGTAGACTTTGCATGATCTGTCTTTCATCGTTTGAATCCGTGTTGAGCTCCGAGTCAGTTTGTTGGTGTGCATTTTGTTCGTTTCTATTTAAATTATTGACCTGCTAGATGGAAGTCCAATGGAGGTCCTCCGGGATAATTGTGTGTTGCACCCCCTGGTTTACGGCACAGAATTCCATATCTCGATTGTGGGAAGAATCCTTCAGATAACTCATGTCAGGGTTTAAACAGCGCATTGGTGTAACGTCGCCACCTCAGCACATTAGCTATATTTACTACCACCCGTTTCCACAGGAAATTGCCTCTGCGAACCGGTTTGATGTTGGGAATACGATCTCTAAATTCCAATCTAGTGACAATTTATAACAGGAGGTTTTCATCGTAGCGTATGTGGCTGTTAAAATTCCTCTTCAATGAAGTCATGCTGTTGTCCTTAAATAGAGGTGTATTGAATTCAGCTGGTCTTTCTATTTATGTCTGTAAGCGTGGATGGTGCAGGTTGACAGGGTTACAAGAGTGCTCACAGATGCACTGAATAATGGAGGATCTGTAATGGTGCTTTAACATCAATCATTGAGACCATTACCTTTACTAAGATCACATTACTGTACATCACAGGTGTGTAGGGAGTGTGGGGGGTCATCACTGGTTATTAGGGTGAACAGGTCTGTAAACCCAATTAATTTGTGTAACACTATGGAATATCAATTTATTTGTGCAATTCTATGGAATGGAGTGGACAGTCGATTAATTTAACCTCAAGTCGGCCATATGGGATTGTACAGTATGTTGTTATGTTAACGTGCTTGTTTTTTCGTTATTCCAGCACAGTGATGGGCTACTCCCTTTAGAATTGGATCCAATCTTTTTGGTTTCCGCCGGCTGGTGTATTCCTGGAGAAATGTCACTCCCTATTTCATTCCGTCATGCATGTTTACAGAGCGCTGACCTGCCAAGTAGTCCGCGTCAAACCATCATCTTATGGGCCTTCTATCTATTTACCTTATCCATCCTTCTGTTGAGGGATAGAGGACAAAAAAAAAAAAAAAAAAAAATCTCTGGTACATGGACAGTCTGAGGCAATCTTCCCTACTTTTTCTCTGCTGACAGCTGAGGGAGTGTTAAGTGTTGTTGACCGATCTGACATGGGAGGAAGTTTCAGAGATGAAATAGTGGGATAAACAGTTGCCTAGAAACTGTCAGGGGAGATGAGGTTGCGGGGGAATCTGCTGACACTGCCAAAGTTCTATGGGGACATTGATTAAACAATATTTCTCAGGAAGCAAATTGAAGAAGATATATTATACTGTATATATATATATATATATATATACACAGTATACAGTATGTATATATATATATATATATATATATATATATATATATATATATGTATATGTATGTGTATATATATATATATATATATATATACATACTGAGTATGTATGGAAAATCTTTACATTATGTCTGTTTGGCCTATGATTAACAGGTTGGTGTTTAGTATCAATTAACTGAACTCTGCATGTCCAAATGTCACCCAAGATTCCCATGGAAGTCACTCACTTGACTTGCAAATACAATATTAAGTACATATAGCCGTTTTCCCCTTTCGGAGATAGCTAATTAGTCTTAGTGCTTAATCCTGACACTCACTTGACATTACTCCTGCAGTGAGGATGCACACTGAGTGGAAATTAGACTTGGAGATTGAATTTTCCAGTGCTATTCCTCTGTGATCCTCATTCATGTTTCACTCTAAGGAAATATACTTCTGCCCTTGTAATGAAGACTATCAGAATAGCTTTCTTTGCAGGACGGACATCCCCTAAATGCTGTTCTCAGTTCTTTGATACAGTAGTACACAACAGTAGGAAAGAGAATAGTGGGATGTAAAATCTCATCCTGCTACCTTTCTTCTTACTGTAGCTCACATGCAATATAATACAAATACTGTATCTGCATGTTAAGAAAGCTATAAAGAGATTTTGCACAGCAGGATAATTCAATCCTACCCTGCACTGGCATTACAGATTCAGCAGCACTATATATGTACCATGCAATGATGCTGGATATTTTTCTGGTGTGGACAAAAAAGAAGCACTTTTAGTTGGTATCATTTAGTTTGGCAGATGTTTTGAAACCTTAAACACTAAAGATACTTCACGACGAGCTAATAAAATGCTACTAATCAATAGTATCAATAGTAAAATACAAACACAATATTTCCTTCAATATACACATTCTGTTGCCTGATCCCCATCCACATACTGCAAGTATTTTGCTTTCAAAACAAGCTCACCGCATCGTTGCGAAACATTGCAATTTGCCTACAGTCGATAACTGGTTTGTATACATGGGCATATGAATATGCATAAACATTGCAAGATGTGAAAATGCTTTATTTTTAAAGGCTCGATCAGAGCAAACATGTTACATAGAATATTCTCTAGCCCTTGCTGTTTTTTTGATAATGAGTTCTGAACCCAGGGGAAATGATTAACGAGCTGGCTGGCAAATTAAACCCCGAGAACAAGGATGCCGTCGTCCCCAAATTGGGCGGTGCTTACCTGGGACTACTTAGGTCACTCCTAATCCTTAGCAGCACCACCCTCCTGACCTAGGGGGCTCCCGTGAGTGCACTCAACTGCGTGTGCATAAGCACCACAGGAAGCTTGTCACATGTCTCTCTATTGCAGATTACAGATTCTTAACCTTGTTGTGGGGGGGAGTGGAGGGGCTTAACCTGAGAAAGACTTGTCTAAATGTAAATAAGAGGAGCATCTCTCTATGCTCCATCCCCCACCCTCACCCAGTACTTTGAGCTGTAATGGATAACTCTGCCAAGCCGGTAATTACTCACTGTCTGTCCTCTGCACTGTTTTCATTACTCCCTTAAGAATGTGTCTGTGTGTCAGGGCAAGGTGGCTTAAACCTCCCCGTCCCCTCAGAGTCTTTCTCCATCTTTGTCTCTCTCTCTTTCTCTCCCTCTCTCTCTCTCTCTCTCTCTCTCTCTCTCTCTCTCTCTCTCTCTCTCTCTCTCTCTCTCTCTCTCTCTCTCTCACACACACACACACACACACACACACACACACACACACACACTTTCTCTATTGCTTATTCACTCTCTATTACTCGTTCAGACACACAAACACACATGCACATAAAAAAGAAGAAGATGCTCTGACTGGTGAGGTTTTCATAAACTTTTTAACAGCCAATCTCTGCATTTACCTTTTCCTATTACTCTACCCATTTTACCTCTTCTGTCTCCTCCTCCTCACTTTCAATTTCCTTCTTACCCATCTCTTCCCTCTTCCTCTTCACCCTCCTCCATCTCTAATGTGGCTTCACAGGGATGTTGTCTGGCGTTCTATGATCATTGGAGTTCAGTAAAGATGAATTCACTTTGAATGTGACTGACTTCAGACTTCAGACTCGGTGCTAACGTGATCCTGCCATCAGATCCTTCTATAACTTTGCTTGGTATCAGTAGCCGCGCAATCCTTCGTTTACAAGGCTATTTAATGTAGGATTAAAGCACAAAGTAATATTTGGCTTTAGGAATTTCAATAAAAAAAACAAAGAGCAGAAAAGCGAGCTTTGTCTTTGCAAAGAGGCAGGTTATCATTGTTTACTTTATGCAGAATTGACTTTCATCCCCCCCCTGAATATCTGTTGCTATAAGTAAAGCATATGTGCAACAACCTATACAGCACGAAGACCTTTCCTACACCAATCAGCCATGCTGTAGTGTTCATTTGCACAGACCCCAGCAAGCCCTTCCATCCCGTAGCCATGACAGAAAGCTGGAGGTGCATACAATGAGGTTACCCACTACTTCTCTGCATTGCAGGGTGACCTGATTAGAGAAAAGCATGTGTAAGTTTAATTGGTGTGAGAGGTCGCTTGCTCAGGGAGACAACCAACCGTGATCTCTGACCACAACTATGTCCCTGTCAACTTAATTTAGCAATTGTGAAAGTATGAAAAAGTAATGGCTGAAATCAGGGCGTTATTTCAGCAAAGGATAGGATTATGATGTTGTGTAGTTTATAGTACTGTAGGTGTTAAGATACACATAGAGCATACCTATTGTCTATTTTACTTCATGTGCACTAGACTACAGTGTTTTCTTCATGGAATATAACCCCTCCCCTGAGGATGTTAATGTTTAATTGTAGGATAAAGGTGATAACTCAGAGTAACTTTGTATAGATTTGCGGTGCCCCTTTGCCTCTAAGGGGACAAGTGGACCCAAAGCATGCCAGCAATGCCCTACACAGCATAGCAGATCTACTGGACCGTTCCTAGTTGTTTGCAGTGACATTCACAGTCACCTGAGGAGGAGTTACTCCCTCTGTCTTGCCTTACATGTCACACCTATGCACCAGCATCACGGCCATCGAATATATGGTTTCAACAGCAGTTTCTGCTCTTATTTGAGCCTTTTCTCTGCTGCATGCATCATAAATGCTATGTTACTTTAGTCAATGTTCCTATCCCCTGATAATGCTGGCAATAACAACTGGCTAACAACATTAGCAGAGTTATTTCAAATGAGAGATAATTAAAGTCTCAATCAAGCTTTAGGGTCCAGTTTTAGGACAGTAAGCAGGTGACAATGCTCCCTCACAGTTTTTTTATCTGGCACACACAAGGTTGTGTACAAGGTTGCCATAAAATCGTTTGACTTTTTAAGAGCCGAAATGACTATCTCACAATTCCTTTAGGACCACCCGGAGACATTAGCTGGTGAACCATGCACAGCGGCACTCCTGAGATCATATCATAAGCTTATTTCCTGATGGCTTTTATAAGAAACTGCTAGAACTATATGTTTCGTTGAATTCCCTTGTTTCTGAAAATTCCTCAGTAAACTTGAATCACTTTAAAATAGCTGAATGGAAATTAAGCTATGGAGCCTGACTACAGTACATTATTGCATGGTAATTACAAGCTTGGATGAGGATAATTACAGCAAGTTTAAGTTGCCTGCTTTTAACCTTATAATAAAAAAGAAATGACACATGACACACCTTTATTCACAAACGCACGCACACACTCAGACACTCTCTCCTTCTCTTCTTGACACACATACACACTCTTAAAGTAAAACTCAGGACTGTTTACCCAGAGTCCACATTTTTAAGCAAATACAGCTTAAAGGTTCCATACCTCCTTGTTTGAGTTTAATTAACGTAGTAAATGTCAAGGGCTAATTGATATGTCTTGTTTTAAAGTAGTTGATAAGCCATCTCCATCACTATAGGATTAATTCTATCCAAAGATTGAATTCCAAGATTTAGATTTGCTCCATGGCTTTTCAGTTTCTGAAAGATTATGCAGACCGTATTTTCTCTGTTGCGAAGGTAAACATATTAACTTCTATCAGAACAAAGGTTTATGATTATGATTGTATTTTTTCATTTTGACGAGATCCTGTTTAAAGTGCATTTCCCATGGACTTCAAAGCTTTAAATAGTTGTAAGAGGAAATGTTTTTTTCCTCAAAAATCTGCGAAATCTGAATTTGTAAATGTGTAATAATGTCCTCTATAGTTGAAGAGGAAAAACAATGTGTTGCTGTGTGCTGTTACGTTTGCTTTAGCCTGGTCCAAATAAAACAGTGGAGACCAACCCAGTGTTTCTAGTCAGCTCAAACATCTCACCATGACTTTTTCTAAAGAGAACTTTGTGGTGCTAGAGGAGCCACTCATTTGAGGACGGCAAGTTGAACGGTCTCGAGGGTGGAGGAAAAGTTCCAATTATGGAAGAATACATTTTTACTTGAGCCAAAAGCAGTGTGAGGAGATTGCTGTCAGAGCAGAGTGACGGGAGTCCAAGGGGTTATCACCGGCTCTGCCAATTCCCTCACAAAGGGTCAGGGGCAAACAATAGAGAGGAATCAAAAGAGCTTTAGCATACATGCAATTATGGACGACATGAAACGGAAGACAGACAAGCTCGTGTCACAACAGCAAGATGTTCCCATGGTGTAATTGAACCGTACCGAGACAATGAGGATGAGCCAACCCATCTGGCCATCAAAATGCACGCTGAACGAGGATGGGAGAATGTTCTGACAGTTTCTGGCAATGAGAAACATGGGTTAGCATGACATTGATATTAGTTACCCACGCCATCTTCTATTATACTAGCTCATCATAATATCAGATGTCTTGACAAAACTTCTGATGAACAAAATGTAACTATTTTCCAGACATTTTTTTAACAACCTCCAGAACTATCTCTAATCACATCCATTGCAGTGGGTGCACTGTGAATTTCTTTTTACGAGCATGGTTGCAACTCTGTAAGAAGTGTGTGACATCCACGTCCGGATGGACACCACAGGTCCACAGTGAACTGTGCTAATAGTTGTGCACTGTTGTTGAGTCTTAAAATCCCAGAGATGAAAATGATGTAGCTAAATACACCATATGCCTGCTTGATTTCGTATGTAATTATCATTACAGTACAATTTAATGTAATCTCTGATGAATAGTTTGTCTCACTATGCTAATGAACATGTTTCTGAAGATATTACAGTATTGATATAACGGAAGTAAATGCAGTTATTACTTTTTTTTTGTGAACTCTACTTAAATTATGGAATTTGTCAAGATTGCACCTCATACTGTTCATCATAGGGGGATTTTGCATAGCTTTTATCGGAAATAAGGACAATGTGCAATTTTAGCACCAAAGGAAGTCCTCCATTTATTCATGTTATTACTCGTTAAGTGCTTGTTCACTTTCTTTGGATATTAGGAAAGGATATGTATTATCTCAATTGATTTACTGTGACTAAAATGGTCAATTTGGTTAAGAATGGAATGGTAGGGTGAGAATAATTTGGGTATTTTCTCCGGTTCTATCTTCATAAAATCAAAGGAGCTGGGTTGAAACGCAAGATGAAGGAGAGTAATCCGTATCATACATTGTCCTATGGGATAGCAATTACTGAAACAATGACACATCCAACCATCTTCTGTCATTTCCTGAAAGCATTTTGAAAGGCCTGTATTCTATTTTAAAAACACCACAATGCACAATTCTGAGCAGTTGAGAAGCCAAGAGAATAGAACAAGGGAAACCGAAGAACTATTCTAAGAAAAGGCTATACGCAGAGTGGAGAGATGTAGAAAAAGGGCGAAAAAAACCAGAGCGGGTGCAGGCTTGTAGAAAGGGGGAGAATAATGCTGAAAAGATTCCGCGTGTGTACTTTGTGTATGTTGTGCGTGCTGGGAAGAAAGGAGGGGGTGGGCTCACTTGGAGACATTGGGGCTGGTTTATTGCGATCCATTCCTCTAAGCCAATGATTTTGAAGACAGAGGCAGATGTCATTTGACTGAGAGGTAGCACCTCCCTGTAACGGAGCATCCCCCCTCAGTGGAACAGAGTGCTGGGAGAGCGTGGCTGTCACTGCTCCATAGCTAGTGCTCTCTCCTCTCTCTTTCTCTCCTCTTTGCGCTCAAACACTTTTTTTTCCGCCCCTTCTCTCGTTTCATCCTGCTCCCTCTCTTTACATACTTACACTTCCCCCTCTCCTTCCACCCCTCTGTCTCTCTCATCTCTTTATCTCTCTTGCCTCTCCTATTTCCTATCTCCCTTTCTGACTCTCTTGCACACACAGAGAGATAGGATCTGATACGCACACAGCTGCAGTAGCACCAGAGGCATCCGAAATCCAGGTAAGAGCTTTGTGATTTATCCTCCAACCACAGCGAGAATGTTTAAAAGAGAGACGTGGGCTTTCTTGCCCTATTTAGGAAAATTCGGGATTTCTGTGCTTCCTTGTCCATGCGCTGTTTTACTGTGATGAACTTATCTGTAATAGTGCAATCTGGACAGTGCAAAGTGATCTGCCCTGCCTGGCACTGCATGGCACAGAGCTTACTTGAGAAGGGATCACCTCGGCGTCACTCTCTTGTCTCCTAGGGTGTTATATAAGTGATCTGGTTAGCGGCAAGCTGAAAGTGAGATCATAGCAACTTCGGGGGGCAGAAGTGTTTCTTGAGTCAGGGCGGCTGTGGCTGATTCTGCTATAAATATTTGTGGTAGTCAGACTGTCTTTGAGTGGACTGTCACTCATTTCAGGAATATGTCCCAAAGTCAGCTCAGTGCCTCTCTCTCTCTCTCTCTCTCTCTCTCTCTCTCTCTCTCTCTCTCTCTCTCTCTCTCTCTCTCTCTCTCTCTCTCTCTCTCTCTCTCTTAAAATGTAATTTTAATGCTTTGTTGGCATGGCAGTACAAAAAACAATGTTGCCAAGGCAATTTAACAGCACTTAAGACATGCAAATGTGACATTCACATCCATTTGTATAAATTGCAAAAACGTAGTATATTTGTAAAAATGATTTGAAACATTTAAAATGCAAATTTTGAGTGTGCAAGCCTCTGTGCATTTTTTGAGTGTGTGTGTTAGGTGTGCAAAACTGTCTCTGTCTTGCCTATTCAGTATTTCTCTCTCTTTGTGATTGACACACACACACACACACACACACACACACACACACACACACACACACACACAGGTATGGAGTGGAACACAGCTGTCCTTTGGTTTAAAGCAAAAAGCCCTGGCAACTAACGAGGAGCTATAAGACAGAAAAGTCTCCTATGTATTCATAGAGTACAGAGAGCTGCATTTTGAGTCATGTTGATCAATTTAAGACAAAGAGCATGGGTGTGTGTCTGTGTTTTTATTGATGTGTCTATTTTAGATGCGGCAGACTAATTGACACACGACGTTGCATTAAGAATGCATCTTTACTGTACTGTATGGGACTATTAGATCCACACCAGTGTGACAACTCGGAGGGGATATTTTCTATTCAAGCCTATTTGGCATTTCAACCACACTTCTTTTTGTGGTTAGTTGGGATTATAAAATGAATTTGTATAATCAAATCCTTCTCCCTCTCTTTATTTTTCTCCCCACCTCTCTAGCCCCTGTCTCATCCACCTCCATTCTCTCTTTCTTTCGGTCTTCCTTGTTACCGAGACCTGCAAATGAGCTAGTAGAGACCCACAAGCAACATTATGTCTTTGAAGTCTTAATAAAGACTACAAAGATATTTATTTTTTCATGTTGCAGGTGGAAATCATAGATGCACAGCACACTTTCTGTGCTGTAGTACTGGTAATGGAGGCTTCCTGGTGGTTGGAATCTTGACTTTCTGCATTGATCTTCTAGTATGAAGCCTCAAAGCCCTTTGATTGATGTAAGCATTACAGGTGTGAATTAGGTAAAAGGTGGGCTTCACTGATAAATACTGTTTCGGTCATCTCTGGGGAATTGAAAGCAGACAACCATCTTTCCTTTTGCTTCTCGCTGAGGTAGATTAGTATCAATCATATACTGCTAATAGAACTAGCTCTCAGAAAACATGTTCAGTCTCTGAAATCAGTAATAGTAATGAACTGTGGGCTCGTATTTCATTTACGGCAGAGTTTGTAAGTGATGCTGGATTTTAATGTGGAAAGATGTGTGTTGCCATGGGAAAATACATCCGAACTGTACCAACAATAGAAATGTCCAGTTCACCTGATGGTACATGAGCAGACTCTGACCCCTGTTAATCAGAACTTGAACCAACACAGATATCATATGATATTGCCTGGTTTCTTCTGCTCTGCGACATGCTGCTGTTACCTGCTGCAGGAGCACCGTCCCAGCTGTCCCCCACAGCCAGCCCCTGTAGTTAACCTATAGCATTCAGGCAAATCGCCATAATGGGGGGGGGTATTAGGGACAGAGGAATGCGGCGGCTGGCGCTATTCGGTCCCACCGAGGGTTCTTTACTGACAGTGGCACTCGGTCTTGTTTGGCGGCTCGTTGGGAGCTGCCCCAGGTGTGACAGGCCGCCGGAGTAATGGGGAGCGTTTGACTGATGCATATTCCCAGCCTTGAATGCATCATATAAAGAAGATGGACCGCTGTGATTCAGGCCAAGCGGGGGGGACAAACCGGTGTGCGGTGAATCACCACAACGAGGGCTACTCCGCCCTGCTTCGATTGATCCGTCACATGACCGGCTTTCTCCCCCGCCTCGTCCCGTTACTAATTACTTCCTGACCGACGATTGATTGAAACATGAGGGTGGTGTTTTGGACCCCCTGGGCAAGCTGCGCGTCGTATGCTACGTGGTCAAGGCAGCGTGCCAAGACAAGCATGGCTGATGGAGGACCTCTCATAACCAACCCCCCGGGAGGGGGGAAACCGACAGCGCGTATACGGACCATGGTGGAGTGGAGGGGGAGCTGGGAGGCGGATTGAGCAGGTGCTCGCCATAAGAGACTTGACTAAAGAGGATTTGAAATGGATGCTGCCCTGCTCATAAGCCCGTCGGAGCTCATAGGCGGCAGCCAATGCCAACAAACGATATTATGGGTAAAGAGTGTTGCATAGTGTTTCTTGGCAAGCACACCTCATTTTCAGCCCGACAGGGAGAGAGTGTGTGTGAAACACACCCACTACCCATTTATGGGTCCCTCGTGGCCTGATGCATGATTTCATCCCATATGAGGTTTCACTTAGATATCCATCTGGTGCTGTTGGTTATAGAGCACCCATTTCTACTTGCTCCATCGATTGAGCCGGTCACTGTTTTAGCTATTTGATCTTGATACCTATTGCTTTTTCCCCTCCTCTCCTCTTTCCTGCTTCCTGCCTCTACCCCTGCATCGTGTCTACATCAGGACAATTATACTAAACGCGGTGGTTTATTGTTCTGCCTGTTTAATGTTCTCTCAGATGGGAAAGGGGATGCTCCTGTGACTAGTTTTCTTTTTCTCCATTATGAACCTACCATCCTAATCAAGTAGAATGAAAATCCGTCTGAACCTCTTTGCTTGTCTGAGACGAACGTAATGATACCATCTACTTTAAGCATGAGTAGAACACACTTGATAAGGCGCTGTTAAAAGTGTGTGATCCCAAGGCTGCATGTCTCACACAGCATGTCTGAATTGTTATCGATCAATACAGGCTATTTGAATAAGCCTTTGAACCAAGAAGTCTCCTTTGTTCCCAGGGAGAAGCGAACCACACCACTCCACTTTTCTTTTTTTTGTCGGAGCTTTGCTTGTTACTAAAAGATGAAAGAGAGAAAGCAGCATACCACATGCATATTTAGCACATGTGGCACTCAACCCTTGTAACTCTTGCTCTGAAATGAAACCAGCTAAAGGACAAGTCACAAGAGGGCTGTTTGTCAATGACAACCTTTTGTTATAATATGATTGACCAGCCTGGATTCCTTTGAGAAAAAGAGGACTATTCCCTGTGTGTCGTAACCATATATATATATATATATTGTGTAGAGAGACCCTTTGAAATGTCACTCTGTAAACTGCCCACGCATTTGAACATGAGACCATAGGGTGATTGTATTTTACCCTCTTCACAAAGCACACATGTTTTTACGAGTCGTGTCCGTTCACTGTTGCTGTTCAGTTTGATGTCCTCTGGTGTATTGGTCCTGATTAGCTTTGTCCCTCTCACTGGGGCCAGGGCTGTTAAGAGCCTCACACCGGGCTGTCACACTGCTCTGGTCAAAGAAACAAACAATAGCTGGATTGGAACCAATGTTGATGACCTGTGGTTTCCTTCAGTTAGATACTGTATACTGCCTTTGTGTGTTGTTGCGTGCGCGCGTGCGTGTGTGTGTGTGTGTGTGTGTGTGTGTGTGTGTGTGTGTGTGTGTGTGTGTGTGTGTGTGTGTGTCAGTCATGGCGTGCTGGTCAGTCCAGCTGGGGAGGGGCATTAGCATTGCTGAGAGCAGCCAGTCACTCCCTGATCTCATTACTTCCACTGACACGGGGGGAACAGCAGAGCCTCAGATACACATCAGATGAAGGTCAAGTCCCTCCAAATAGTGCACCAGTAGTCATACCCCTTCCTTTTACCGCCCTAGGTCTGAGCTGTGTGAACGCCACGATATGTGTGTGGGCTTTTGTTCGAGTGTGTGAGTGCGTATATATACCAGAGAAAGAGAGCGAGTGTCATTTGGGTGCATAGAGGCGTGAGCGAGAATTACAAGAAAGTGAACAGGATTGTGTGTCAGGTGTCGTGGTGGGGTTAGTCTCTTTGGTGAACACAAACACTTAGCGTAGTCTATTGGGTTTGCTGATCCTCCTCTTCTTTCCAATTACATTAGCCCCCCTGTCAGAATACAAATGTGAGAGATGGAGTCAGCCATCTCAGAGGGCCCCTGTCAAGTGGCTGGCTCATTTGTCTGGGGATCTTTTCAACTGACCGTTCAGTTCACTTGCCTCTCTTGTGCACCTGTCCAGCCAGCTGAAGGCTGTTGTCACAATAACCGGGGGTTGCTCCTTTGCCACACCCCCCGGGCTGGCACGGGGTACAGCTAATGTTAAGTGTTCCAGCCTCCATCCCCCCCATTACATCTGGATCACTGGTCATATTCACTCAGCCCCCCAACACATAATAGAATTAGCGCAGTGATACGCGTGTCCTTACGGTCAAATGCCTCGTCCCGCACTGTGCTCTCCTCTCGATGACTTCTCTTTTCATTCCGCTGTGTCTTTGAGACGTCAACGATAATTGCACCTAATGCAAATGGAAAGGAACTGCTCACCTGTAGAGAATGTATGACCTCAACCAGGATAGTCGTTTTCTAAAATACAAATGCATGGTCTGATGCCGTGTAATTGAATCGAGACAACCTGCTGTGGTTTATCCAAAAAGATCCTTTCAGTACAAGAGGTTGGTGTTCATCCATTTTATAAGGCAGGCACAATCAAAGTCACGTTATACCTGAGCAGCTGTTGCTCTCTCTGTACGCCAATATGTATATCGGTATAAAAGTGATGGCACAAATGAATTAGCCACAACATTTTGTGACTTGGAAGGATTCCAGTTTAAAGAGAGACGACTACCTTTTATTTGTTTTGTCGAACCGAAAGTGCCACAGAGTGTGCACAGAATAATGTCCACAGTGACTTTTTGTCCAGTGCGGTGCTTTACAAGGCTCAATGCAGGTTGAAATACACTCCACTCCACGGCTCTTCTGTCTGTCCTCCACATAATTCCATCTATTAATTACCTTAATTTTTTTGCACGTCTCTGGCCCTGCATAATTATTTGTAAACAGAAACACACCCACACACAGAACCTCACATTTTCAATTCCAAACAACGCTTGCAATCTTGGAGCTTCTCACTTTCAAAGGTGCCATGTAAGGTTTGAGTAGATATCTCATATAATTTTTTTTTACCACATTACCGTTGTGTTTATACCTCCATATGAAAACTTTTTGTGTGGAACCTCTATATGAAACACAAATTGCTAATCTCCATTACGTTGTGGATCATTTTGTCCCTATTTGGTTCGTGCCTTCAGCATGATACTCACAAGCGTTTACTTTTAAAACCTAAGCAGATGAGACTAATGGGAATATGTGAGAGAGTTATCTGGACCATTGAAAACCGCTCTGAAGGTCTATAAAGTCGAACACCATATTACCAATTCCAAGTGAGCGTGCAGTTCCTATAGGACAATGCTTAGATAGTCCATGATATTGATTCGGATAGTAGGAAGTTCCTTAAGTAACTTATTGATTTAGTAACAATTTGTTTTCTGAACAAATTATTTGAAATATATTTTGTTCTGCTATGCGCCACTTGGATCTTGTTTTAAATTGCCTGCTTGACATGTTAACACTACCTTATCTATTGTAAGGCAGTGTGACAAAGCACAGATATACAGCCAATAAAGACCATGAAATTGTCCTGCTCGGGATGAGACTAAATTTCAGCCCAATATATCCTGCTCTGACTGTTAAAGCTACTCGGGGCTTTCCAGGGGATATCATGACGAGACGCCCGGAACTGTTGTTTTATATGTATTGTATTCATCTACCTTCTCTGAAAACACCTCTTTTGAAACCTGGTTAGGACAGTCAGCTTGATGGGTCCTTCGTGATGTGCTGGCCTTCACCTCTGCCTGTTGAAAAACAGCTTTGCTGCTTCTGTACCCAGGAGAAGATCCTCCAGTATTTTATTATTCCATTAAAGTATGACCCACAGCAGGCCATGTGAATCCTCTCACTGTCCTCTTTAACATGTGCAGTGGTACTGCACTGTGCAGTGCTTCTGCTATTTTGCATCTAATTAGCGCAGAATCTCTGCCCACAAACAATGGGATAATTACTAACTCTGGATGCCTTGTTACGTGGGTGCCAAGTGCCTCTAGGCTCAGATCCAAAGCCTTAAAACACTGAAAATGACACCAGGTACGGGAACTACGTCAGTGTTCTTCTCTTGTTATTTCATTAGAAAATATGAGAGCACATCAGAAAATGTTTTATATAGGAAGGAATGGGGATATTCTCTTTTTCCAGATAGTTTTCATTAAAAAGGAAATGTGCATAGTAAGGGGTTGTAGACAGCTCACAAGATTAAAGTGATGGTTATAAACAAGTAATGGCTAACAAAATTTGCTATATTAACCATATTCTTCTTTTCCCATTGCAACAGTTGGCCGGTGACTGTGAAATAAATCCCTGGTGAAACCGTTGACACTCTACTTTTTATCTTGTCCTTAAAGCAAGCTTTTAACAAAAATGTGTTGATCCTTAGTTTATTCGGCTTTATCCAATAAAAGTATAAAGGCTGAATTATATTGCATGATGGACATAAGGACATTGTTCTACTAGTCCACGATGGCTCTTATTTATTACTGTGTGTCAGTCATACACTTTGTTATTACAGATCCAATCCTACTTCACTTATATAACCACTGAGCAAATGTTTCCTATGACTAACTAAATGACAGCCTTTTCTGACCTGCATATGCTGTCTATATATTTATATATATATATATATATATATATATATATATATATATATATATATATATATATATATATATATATATATGTGTGTACACACACACACACACACAAAATCCTTTTTTGATTTCCTATTACTTGGTTTTATTAGTTCCAAGACTACTCAGACTGGTGGAGACTGTTCTCTTTAGGTAGAATGGTGACTGCGGTTACCACTGGGAGAAGTGTTTTTTTCTCAGAGCCTCTGCAAACACAGCACAGCTCAATGGACTCCTCTGTGATATTGAGCGCTTTTTCAATCGGGTGGCAGGATGCTCCTGTGACTGTGCTCACAGGAGAGGGGAGGCATTATTTCCATATAAAACAACCCTTCAGTTTTCTTCTCCACTCTCCAAGACAATAACAAGCACAGTGAACCCCAATTCAATCATTGAATTGTCCATTCCACTGATTCTATTTCTACTGTAGCGCCTGCCCAAATGATTCAGGAACTGAAGGAGTTATTAATATGTCAGGAGAGACCAAGGTGGGCTATCAACGACAGAGGAGAGGACGTCAGGAACTTTTATTTTAACTGTATCATACTTGAAAGAAAAGCCGTACACTGTTGCTCTATTAATATAGCGTAGCTATCTGTTGTGTTACCACCTATATATTAAACTAACAAAAAATGTCAACCCTATTTGAAAAAGAAAATAAAAAAATAAGAGTTGTCAATGTGAAATACTTTCTCTAACTATGACAGACTTGACCAGACCGCTGGGCTTCATGTTCCTCATTGTGTTTGGACAGATGGCCTGATCTTACAAGGGTATTTACATGTATTCTTTTCTTGATCTTCATTTGAATTCAGTTAATGCACTTCAGTAGCTCTCAGCGTGACTCCTTTTTCGTGTTGTCTTTTTAAGTCTGAGACAAAGCTGTTCTCTGTGCCTATGCACAATGCCTTATAGAATATGTTGTGAAATAGACAGAAATGAATTGAAATTAAATGCCAATATCCATTTATAATATTTCATTGTTCTCCTTTTCAGTCTAGAATAATGCATGTTTTTGTTCTTCTGTTTCTGACAACAGTGATTCATTCAGCCTGGTTTTCAAATGTACCAAATGTAGTTGTCAGGTGTTTTTTTCAAGTGCTTTTTTGACATTGCACTAAGGAACGGATAAAGCATGTGAGAGATAATCAATAGAACTCTTTGTGATCATGTCTTTAGGGATAGGCCGGATTTTATTGCAGACCTTGACATATCAAACCGTGTAGTTAAGGCGGGAATTTAGTGATTCCATTGTCAAGAGGCAGGTGCAGGTGAATAAGTGGGATTAATTAAACAATCTCCCAGCATACACCAAAGCAACTTAACTGATGAAGCAATAAGCACAAACGGCAGCTCTAAACTTCACAAAACAACTAAGACACATCACGTAAGCTCCAAACAATACTACCTGCTGCAGGGTGTTCTGGGCTGTGTCTATAAACCCAAACCAATTAACCCAGGTGTCCATAATTAATAATCAGGTGATGCTGATCTTTGGAGAGGGAGCGTGGATGTGACATGCAAAGACGTGAAAGAAAATGATTGATTATGTCTATTGATTCAAACTCGAATTTACCTCCCCTATGACCTAGGGGATATCAACCCAATTTAATCAGCAAACAATATGTAAATGATTTATTTAAATTACAAAGCGACAGACACATAGGATACTGAAAATACCAATAACCAATAAAGATGGCTGACATTACTCGCACAAGCAGCCTCAGCTAATTAGCATTACATTTCTAAAATATTGAGCAATAGATTATCACATAATAATGGATGGTGCCAGAGTTTGATTTTGTACATTAATGCAATAACCATTGTCACTGCTGTCCAAAGGTTACCTGCAGTCAAAGTTTTGTGTTGTGTACTGTAAACGCTTCATGCTAGAAAGAGGAGATCTAAAGGTGCTTTTATCTCTTCACTGAAATACAGTAGCCAAAGTCTAGCCCAACTCATCCTCGGTATCACTGTGCACAAGTTACTACTGGTTGAAATACCATCCTTGGCCCAAAGGTCCCATGTGTGAAATTCGTTGATGGTGGCCCCAGTGGTGTTATTGGTATCATACTCTGCGAGATCCCTCATATTTGTGGTAGAAGAATTTCTGAACTCCACAGTATGTGGTCCACATAGATCATATATTCTATCTCTTGAATTGCCAATGGGCAAGATTTTGGAATATATTGTGAAGATATGTCCTCTGGCATGCCTTCTGGTTTGCTATGTTCTTTTCCTTTTCAACTTAGAATTGTCTTCTTTTCTTTCCATCCTTTCTATCGTTTTTATTACAAACTCTCCCAAAATGGTAGAGCTAATCCATTTACCATTTATGATGTCATAAATATCCAACAATTTAGGACAGGGAAAGGAAAGCGAAACATGTATCTTTCTTTTTTTCTAGCTCATTCTTAGAAAGTGATTTTTCCTGCCAGAATCTTTGCCATAGCATTTAAAAAAACCTGTCTGCACAAACCAAGTAGAAGAAACAATTGCCATTTTTCTTTCCGCTTACCTCCCAACCTGAACATCGGAAAGTGCTGAGGCACAATCAACCTCTGGCTGATTGGACCTGTCAGGTCTTAAAAATTTGATTGGATTTGGCCAACCTGAAGACTATGGTCTGCCTGCTTGCTAGACTGCCAGCAGACAAGCCCTTGCTTCACCAATGAGACTCAATCCTCAATAAAGTCCCACTTTCAACCTCCCTGCTGCCTGTCTTCCTTCCACTTTTAGCCAGCCAACACAATCAGATACGAGTGTCTCTCATAGCTGCAGAGATGGAATACATGCGGTGCCCAGCACTCATTAAGAGTAATTTGGATAGTTAGTGCATTTCAAATCTGACCTGGCTAAGATGGAGTTTTGCATTGTCTCACCGTTACGGATTACCAAGTCTCCATGAAATGTAAAAGCACTTTCGTATTGTTCACCTTTTATTTAACTAACTTTGAAATGTGTTGCCTAAGTCCTTAATGAGGAAAGTACCATGCTTTTGGCTTTAGATATACATTGTTGTCAGTTGTTTCAACTTTATTAAAAACCTTAGCTCAGATATGCAAGAGACTCTTAGATCAATATTTTAGTGGGTATTAACTTAAATATTAACACTGTACATCAAAGCTAGATGTTCTTGACTTTTACTCCATTCCCATGCCTATAATACAGAGAGGAAATGTACTAGTTCGACAAAGTTTGACATGACGTGGATTATCATTTAACAGAGTTATTTTTCTTTTATCATAATGGGCCAGACTAGTTATTGGTACAACAGCAAGAATCTATCAATAAGTTCTGAAATTCACCTTTTTTTAAATAAAATGCATTGGCGGCACAAAAATCATAAAACTGTTGGTCATTTAGATGAGCAATTAGTGTTGGTGGTCAGTAGTCATATGTTGAAAATCATATGATCATTGAAACACCCTACCTCGCATCACTCCTGTGGTGCGTTTGACAGACAGATAGCCTACTCACTGTCTGATACTGTCAGTCAATGTTCTCTTTGGCTCTGCTTTTACTCTTCCTGACGGGCCTTATCTCACTCAATGTGTGTCATTTGATGTGACAATCTGAATGAGCTTATTGTGCTGAAGCCTACTGACACATCTTGTAGGAATGCTAAAATACTGTCTTTTGAGGGCTAGTTTCAGTGAAACAGATTCCAATGTTTTCCTCTCTCTCTCTCTCTCTCTCTCTCTCTCTCTCTCTCTCTCTCTCTCTCTCTCTCTCTCTCTCTCTCTCTCTCTCTCTCTCTCTCTCTCTCTCTCTCTCTCTCTCTCTCTCTCTCTCTCTCTCTCTCTCTCTCTCTCTCTCTCTGGATTCCTGAGTTATGCTACAGCTCGTGTGTTGGAGATAGAGTGCTGCATTATTTTAGTCAAGTTTTCAATTACTATGTGATTCACAGCAGGCAGTGCCCCTCCCTAGTCAGCCCCACATGCCTCTGCTACATTATTCATAACAACAGCCATCAGTTAGTGTCTGTTGATCCAAGACTCCATTTTCTATTTTATCCCAATTATTCAAATGTGACACCGGCGAAGAAGCCATCTACAACTCTGTAAGTCTGAGTACATTATGAGATTCGCAGAAACAAAACAAAAAAAAAAAATACGGAGCGGACTACTACTGTACACTGTATTCTTTCACTGATAGGGATACAGCTTACTGCAACTTACTGAGAGCTGCTTCTTATAGAAGTTCTGTTTTCCTTTTACCAGAGGTAGATCTTCTAAACAGCAGAAAGACTGTATTCAGTTACCACAGATGTATTTGGTTAACAACTTACATGTTATTAAAATGGTTTACAGTGCAAAAGTACAATGCAGTTGGCGGCAATTCGAAAGTTCTGTGTAAATATTTATATGAATTACAAAGTTTGGCTAGTAGCCTACCCGATGTGCCTTTCTGTCTACCCTTCGGAAGAGTTCTGCTGACGCTGCATTCAAAGAAATGGCTTCATTAAAAAGCTAGCAATCCTGCTGAAGAGGTACTGGCCTTCAAAGATGCTATATATCCTCTTTAAGAACAGGCGGCAATCTGGAAGTGGAAAGTTATTTCTTGCTTTATTGGAATCTAGACTCTTTATCTGCTGTTTTTATCAATTGATTAAATAATGTATTGTTCCCGTGTAAGAGGGTGGTTTGGGGTGGGGGCGTCATTTCAGTCACCTAAGGTAACAGGGGTCACGTTAAGGTGAGATCCAATCAAGCCAGTTGTACTCTTTCAGGCTGGCCAGACCAGGTGTGATTATACACAGTGAAAGAGTTACGGTGCAGTTCCAGATAAGATGCTGCAGGTTAGGGGATACATTGGCTACATAAAAGTATCGTCTCACATTTTTCATGTTAATTGCATTGTCAGAGTCAGCGGTTGTTTTGCGTGAAATGTCCTGCTGACTTTGGGCCTTGGAGGTTTTTGGTGGAGTCTGCATTAGATGGTTGAGGTAAGTCTTCCATAGGGACCTGATGAGCATTACCAGTAGAGCATCGGACTCGTGCCACCATGATTGGAGAAACAATCTCTTCAGACGTCTCCAAAATGTGTGTACTCTACTCAATGTAATGAAAACAGCTTTGGGTAAAAGCGTCCTTAAACTATTTGTTTCCATGATTGATTGGAAGCAAAAACTCTGATCCATGTGTTTCAAATCCTAAATGCTATTTGCTATGTTTTATTTGAATCATTCAGTAAGAGAAACTTTGATTAAGCAGAATTAGGCAAATTCACATACACACATATAAGTATCTTATATTTCTGTGTCATACACTCTGTTGATGCATTTTAGCATTTTTGATTGGCGGTATTTTTCATTTCCGTTTTTGTCTGGAAAGTCAAAGTGAGGATGTGTGAAATATAGCTGGGCAACAAAAGGGTTTTAGAATGAATTATCAATAAAAAAAAAAAACAATGTATTGCATACATCATTTTATTTCTATTGTAGAAAAGTGTGTTCCTACACATTTATATATGGCAGTCTGTATCTCTGTGTATACAAAGCAGAAGATCAAAACCCTGCTTTCGATACTAAAAGATTGGCCATTTAGAAAGTATAAAAGAAAGCTATCAATCATCCACTCAAGATAATAATGAGAACAACTTTGAAAAAAATGTAAATCATCCCATTCCACAATGCTATAAACACAAACCTTGTGTACCCATTAGTTAAGAGCGTGAATGCTAATCCAATTATACATATGCTGGTACTCAGCAATCCTTCCTACTGGCACTACATATCCCGAGAACCACAGAGAACAGATCAACAACCCCAACACCACTCCCCCTCTCTGGTAACTGAGTCAATTTGTATCCCCTGGTGCAGAGGTGTATCTGATCGGTGGACTCAAGTTTTGTGCCCTTCCATTGAGGCCTCTTATTGAATTACTGCCATGTGGGGCCAGCAGCTGTTCATTCTGTCCACAGCAGGCCGCTTTCGTTAATTGAAGCGTAATAGGCTCAACAGCAGGCTATGTCAGACAAAGAGAGTTTCAGTGATGCACTGCCCCTGTCAGCTTTGATTCCAGGGAGGCTTGGACTTTACCAGCCACACACCACCACCCCCCCTAAAAAATAAGGACCGACCTAGCCTGATTTTCTCACCAATGCATTTTTTTCCAGATAATATAAAATGTTCAGGGAGGAGAGAAGGACGCCCAATGTCTGTGATCAGTATTTCTGTTTGTACTGTATAATTTGTAGGGTGTAAAGCATGGCAAAAACCTTTTATTGTATAAAGATATCTAAAGTAAGTCTAATGTCTCCGTAGAAATAAAATATTTTCCTGTGCCTTAAATAAATGATAGTTTCAGATAAAAATCCGAGGGATGATTGGTCATTGTCCTCCTCTTTTCCCCTCTTTCTCAAAAGTCTTTCTCAAAAGTTAACGTTATTATACAGCAATTCTTCCATTTTTGCTGCCCTCAGTTATTTAAATTTGTTTGCACACCTTATTTTCTGTCCATCTCTTTCCATTCGCTAGATTTCTACTGGAGTAGACACATATTGTGCCAGAATAAATTGATATGTTATCCAGCGTCATGACATGAAAATGTCTAGGGCTCCACAGCAACCTTATGAAGACAAAACCTTTGTTTAGTTCCATGCACAAATCTTTATATAAAAGTTATTTATTAATGTAACATTTCTCAATGTTACCATGATGATGAAAAAAGGTGGTTCTGGGTGTTTTTTTTATCCCTGTTTTTCTGTGCACCTGTGTCTCCAAATACAATGTAAGCCCTACTGATACTTCAACCATTTGTCTTGCTCCTGACAGCGTAAAGCACCTTGAATTATCCTCCGAGCTTCATGGATGTTAGACGAAATCAGAGGGATGACACGGATCATTGGCATGAGATCAGAAAGTCAGCTTCATGAGTCGTAAAATCACAAGGGTACTCAACATGATACATCTACTACAGTTATTGCTATGACTACAGTTATGTCTTGGGCATTGTGGTTCTATTCTCATTTATCCTCCATGCATATGCTGAGCTTGGCCAGTCATCAATTTTCCCTAAATCGTTCAAAATTTCAAGGTGGCTGGACAAAGAAAGGCAGAAGCCCGAAATCCTTTTTTTGGGTGGAAAATTTGATTTTACACTGCTACCTTGCCATCCACTTTTAGTATGACTCAGTTGAAGTGTTGGTGGATAAATCTGCTGAGGGTTAACACAGTAACTACTGGAAATAAGCTGTTTTTATTTAGTAATACCCTTTGCTTTTTCCGTTGCTTGTGAATGAACAATGCTTTGACAAGGGGAGTACAAAGACAAAACTGTTTGTCATTGGCTTTTCAAAGTGGGGGGTTCATTTTGTTTCCAATTAATGTAACACACCATGCTTTGAAATAATATTTTTAAGAAGGTTCAATGCTGGTTTGCAGAATAGAGAAGATTTCTGCCGGAGAAAAGTAAAGGATACAACGATGGATTAAATTGTCCTCTTGCTGTGTAAACAAACTGAAAAACAGTCATACTGGGCTGTCATTTTAAAATTGAGATTCACATCATACATCATTTACAGATACTACTTTAGAAGGTCCTCAACTTACCCCTGAAAATCACAGTTCGATTCATTAAGAGTCAGAGGTCTGTTTATTAGATTTAGGCGGTGACGCTTTGGCAGAGACGGTTTAGGCGGGCATGACAGACTAAAGCTTTACTCTGCACCACACCAATCAACTGTTTGCATGCACTTTAAACGCGCTTTAAACCACAGTTTCACTCTCAACACTGGCTCCTGCAACTGCTCTGCTGATCACTATTAAACCACTACTAAACGATTAAACATATTTGTAAGTTGTGTTGACTGAAATATAGAGCAGTCAAATATACAGAGTCATGGAGGATGTTGATGACGATGGTTAGAGGATGTGTACAATACACTTTTGTACAAATCCGCGTGTCTGGTGAATACGAAACTGGTTCTACAATCTACGATATGTGCATATGTTCAACCACGTTTGTATTTTCTGTGTTGCATTACATGATGCCTCATAGAACAAGAAACATAATTGAGTTTTCAAAAAATTATATACATTTTCATTTAGTCTCAGTTACAGGGAGTGCAGTTGCAACACAGTTAGAGACAGAGCGCCCCCAATACCACGGCATCAAATGAATCAAATGAGATGCTTGGATCAGTCAATCAAAGGATTGGAACCGTTGGAAACATCAGGCATTATGGTCCTTTTCTTTAAGTACAGGCTGGACCCTTACCGACGGCCCTGTACTAACTATCTCTTTTCTCCAGTTTCCACTCATGACTGAACTCTAATAATCCCCATACAGAGATTGAGTTGGCCTGGGGTCTCACCAGCAGTGGTCTCCATTGTCTGAAGACCTTATCTCTCAGCCGTGGCATATCATCTCCTCAACATTATATGGGCGGACTGAAATGAGAGCCTCAATTATATCTCTATACTTTTCTCATGCCAGCCCTTGTTTGAAGAAGTATCTGCTAATTTTTCTAATAAGTGGCGGGCGCCCCTGGTGTGAGAGCCAAAACTACAGCAGATGTTGCCCTCTATTCTAATTCTGCCCCTGCAGCTTTATGTTCTTAATGACACCCAGATGCTCTCTTGAAAGAACATACAATACAATCCAGAACTGAACTACAACAAATAGGTTAAACTTTAGAGGTTGCACAAGATATTTCTCTCTGTGTCTGGGCTATTGGGGCGACTGAAATAGTTCGTAGATTTGAAAAAGGTCAGTGGACAATGAGCTGAAAATGGTCTGATGTTTACATCCGCAGGTGGGAAGTATATGAACAACACTTCTGATCATGGAAAAACAAAAGAAAATACATCAATGTGCCTGAGTACATTTCCTGTGTAGCCAGTGCTCTGTGTTTTGAATGAGAAAAAGAAACTCACATTATATTTATATTTAACTTTAGTCCATTTCTTGCGCATTCTGCATGTTATCTTCTGAAGGCTGTGGCATCTTCAAATCTCAGCATGATAAATGATTCTTAATTAAGTCCCATTTATAAACGCAATGTCCTTTTGTTGTTGACATGCAATTCCTCTTTGAAAGCTGCATTTACACTTTATGTAACGATTACTTTGAATTGCAATTGTATCTCTTTAAAATAGTCTAAAACAAAATGAGGCCACTGGACATGTCAATCTCCTGTAATCTAGGCATTTTTGACAAGGACAATAGCTTTACTCGGTTATTCACTGAAGACCTCTTTGCCGTGAAAATGTTTTAGATTTTAGCAGGAGCTTAACTTGACATACTGCCTTCTTCAGTTTATAACTCCCCTGGTGATTATTTATATAAGCACAGCCTATCTCTGTGTCTCGCCTCCAAACGTTAGTACCCTTCGATTGAATGCAGCTCAGTTGAAATGAATGAAGGAGCTGAGGCTTTAATTTTACCCATGGCTCCACGTTCCTCACTGTCTCCTCCTGTAGAAAACACTTTTTACAGGTTTCGGCTGGCGCTGAAACATTTTTTTCGCAGGCCAGGAGGCTTTCCAGGCAAAGCCCCTTTTCCCGTTAATAGCTCTTTTCCAGAGGGACGCCTGTTTGGACTGTCAGGGTCCAGGTGTCCATGCTACCAGGGCCCCTTGTTATCAGGCTGCCTCAGCATGCAGACCCGCCCAAGGATAATCCTCTATTCTAGCTATCCTTCCTGGACAACCCCCTCCGGACCCCCATGCAGTCAGACACAGCCATGGTCACTTGCCTATTTCACTCCCGGTGGGCCTCTAATCAAATCGGAGTGGAGACGGACTGGCCGGTGTTGTGCGGGCGGTGCTGCGTTAATTGGAAACTGGTTAACGGGAAGGATATGCGGCCAGGTGGAACTGCAGCACTGAAGAGTTTAATTATCCTGGAACCATACTCCGCTTTTTGCTCACTCCTGATCTCACACAGTCTCTGGTTCTGCCGCTCCCTTTTTTCCCTGTCCCTGTCTCTCTCTCTCACTCCCTCTCTCTCTGCCTCTGACACAAAAAATATTTTATATGGGCTTTGTCTTTTTGTGGTCTGGCTCATGCATTCAGCTGTGTCCTTTTCTGGTTCTTTATTTCTACTTTGAATGCTCTTTGCTCTTTTTAACACATATAGTCACTGTCACTCCAAGAAGAGTGCTTTTTTCTTCATCCCACAGAAGATGTACCTTCTCAAAAGAAGCCAATTAATTTTGGGATGACAGTGACTTTTCTTCCATCTCCTGGAAAGAATGGCGTACTCTCACCTAAAAAGCCCCCCAGGTATTTGTTCTTTCATCAGATAAACCGTTCTCTTGCTCTCTCGCTACTATGATATCCCCCGCCCCAAACAGACTTGAAACTTTTTATAGTAATTAGTTCTGAGGCTAAAATAGTTTTAATGGTTCTTTCTGTTTTCGAGCACTTTTTGATCAGTGGTGTAATGGTGTACAGGAAGGAAAAATAGTGTGAAAATATGGAGCGTTGGGAAAACAAAGTCTCTTTTCTTTCTTGGAGTCACAACATCACTTTCTGACATTTTGTTCCAAAGTCTATCGATTCGAAAGGAATGAGAAGGTTGTGCTGTATTGTCTGTAGTCTTCTTTACCTATCAAACAAAAGCAGCAGAAAGCTAATGTTTATGTTGTTGCGTCATAACAGGCTATTTGGCATTTTGTCAATCTTCTCAGGCTCTCAGGCTTGCTGTCCTTTCTACATTGCAGTTTCTTCCAATAATGAAAACAAAAGTCTTTGTTTTCAAATGTGCAAATATCATATATATTTTGGTAGATAATTGTCCAAAATGGAGATAGCTTTTGTGACGGGTACATTTGTCCTTGGCCACATCTCATTCAATCAGCAATTAGATGGAGTGAATTTAGACATTGCATCTATATTTAAATATTTCCTTCTGCTTTGTCTCTTTTCAATTCCCCCAGTCCAAACACATTTGCTTTGTAATTAATCGTTCTAATGTAACAGTTTTCTACCAAAACGTAGGCTCACAGACCAGCTAATTGAATACATGACTTTACTCTGCTCAAATACGCTTTCATAGATATCCAGACATGAAAAATAAAATGGATGAATTGAAATCTAACTGTTTTGCCCTGGCAGTAATTCTGTATCCTATTGTAATCCATATACATTGTGAGGAAACAACATGATCTAGGCTATTCCCAGGGTTACAAGGTGTGGGAGACTGAAGCTGTTAATCTAAATTCCCTCCACACCCACAATGGAGGCGTGTGATCTGTGACCTGGCCCGCCTGCTTGTTTAACCAGCCCTATATCTGCACCTGCAGAGCGGGGACACAGGCAGCTTTCGCCATCGCATGTTGCTGGCCATGACAATATACATGCAGCTGATTGAGTTCACAACCCTGGCTCTAAGTGCAAATGGTTGGACTTGTGGTTTGTTCAAGCTGCTGCAGGAGATGTGAAACCTCTCCATGTTGCTTAGGCCTATTGCACAGCACTTTGTACAACCGCTCATGTTAGTTGTTCATACCAACATCGTGGACGTCTGTGGATGCCTTATAAAATGGTTGAATCCATTCCCTTGATGTCATTAGAGAAGAAGCCAGACAGAAATTGAAGCTTATTAAATATATATATTTTTTGATTTATAGTTATGAGGTGTAATAACCATACATCACATTTGCAGGAGATCGATTTTAGAAGAGGTTTTGTGGAGTGACATTTACGCAGCAATTTAATGCTTTATGGTCGGATGGTATTAAACAGATTCCATCGATGTATATACGGATAAAGAGAAATCTCAACCATTTGCGTTTTTCAAGAACATCCCAAACGACTAAAAACTATTTCTAGTAGTAAACTAGTCATAACCATAAGATGGGTCCTGACGGATTTTTTCAGTCATTAGGAAGATTCAATATTTCCTTTGCGATGTGGCTGTGCGTTAAATTTAATTAAGTTGAAACTAGGGAAGACCTCCCTCTCCGACCCTCGGATGTTGGTGAGTTTTTCATTCACCAAGCATCCAGCCAGGAGATGAGAAAGGCTCCAGAAGAGACTAGCCATTTGAGAGACACAATAGAAGGGCTAGGCGAAGCACTTAAAAGGCCTGGGAAATAAAGCCAGGGTCAGAGGGAGCCTGAGTTCACGGCACTGTGTGTGGCCTTGAAAGTCAATAGAGGAGTGGAACTCGGGGCTGCGGTCACGGAGCAAGGCATGGGGACGCGAGGAGAGTAGGCAAGGAGGGCAAGAGGTGTTAATAGAATCATGGATTCTCCGGGATGAGCTCTGCCAAGAGCCCGGGCTCTGGTGTTGACAGGTAATCATTGAATGTCATTGGAGAGGGGAAACAGGAGCGGCAACTCTTTGATTGTGCTCTTGTTCTTGATACCACTGTCATCGTGTGACAGAAGCGATGATAAATTGTCACTGTAATCCTCTGTTTGTCCGCAAATTTGCAAACAGAAACACAGCAATGAAATGTTGTGGAGCCAATGTTTTCTATCTCTGATATGAAATATATGTAAGAAATTCAGGACACATAATGTTGACTCTTTGCCAGCTAGGGAAACTTACCAACGCCAACCTAATAAGTTGAAAAGTAGAGAGGACAATTTTACTATATAATAATATTACAATGCGTACTTCAGTTTTGCTGGGATTTCACTAAACAAACTGTTAAAACAATGTTCCCCCACAGTGTTATCTTTATTACTTGTAATTACCCCCCAGTTAAACAGTGTCTATTTACTTCCCCCTGTCCTGTTTCCTACCCCTATCTTTACAGTACTCCCACTCTGGCTGATTCCCACTCCAGCCCCAGGATTGGACGGTTGGTGTCAGGGGCAACGGTGTCTGCTGTTGGCCATGGTGGCACTGACATAGACCCAGGGTTCTATAGATCAGCTGACTCACAGAGGTGTACCAGCTGCATGATGTGGCAGGAGGAAGCCCTGGCCCAGTTTATCGCGCCACTGACATGTGAAGAGGCCTCCTTGGTCCTGCTATCATCCTTACCTCATACCCTTGCCAGGACACTGCAGAGGATGACGGACAGTTCTCTAGTTCAGGTACGTTCAATTCCACAGTGTCAGTGCCATGAACCTTAATGTATGGATTTTATAACGTATGCATGTCAATGCAGCATTATGTGAGATATGTCTGTTCTGTATATACTGTAGTTGTTTCATTCATTCTTATCTGCAGGTAAGGTTGAAAATGACTAATTAAAAAAGCCTCTTCCTATCTGTAAACAATTCACATTCACCACCATTACAAACTCTGAAGGGCAAGTACAGTGGAAAAACGTTGTATAAACATGTTGGCTATATTTAAGAAAGTAATGCCACTCGTGACGGCTGAATTTGCTGTTTTAAAATATATTTCTTATTTGAGTTAAATGTTGTATTGAATGTGTAACGATTTATCATTTTTTGGTTCTCTCCGATTTTATAAATACATGTTTTTTTTTATTGGACTTCTTAAACTAAGTCCTTCTCAAGTTTCTTAGGCTGGAATTCAAAGGAATAAACAAAGCAATGCAGATGCTACCGCATGGTACATTTCCATACCCCATCTTCCTTTGGAGTGGTTTTCTGGCAATGTTACAAGCCATAAAATCAGTTTCCATGGATGGCATCTTTTGTCAAACATTTGCCAATCCCATAAAAACACAATATCACAGCATTGAACATTTCTTCATCAAAGTTTTATGATCCTCTGTTGTGTGTTAAATCCATGTGCACCAGAAGACATTGGATGCACACTGAATAGCATGGGAATGCAGATAGGAATTTTGGCTTAGAATGATGTCTGGAATGTGAACTGGTTGGCTGGATAATTGTATGGAAATCCCAGCAAGAGGGTGGCATCTGTGTTAAACGGACTGGGATTAGATGTCTTTGTTTTTCTCTCCAGCCAGAGCTGGCATTGTCGCCTTTTCAAGGAGGCAGAAAGATGCAATGGCGATTGTACAGAAACCTGCATGTCTCCGCATACAAATGCTGCCTGTCATTGATTTGGGTGGCCCTAATCAAACATTAATTATTGTGACCACCTGAATAGTGTGTGTGTGTGTGTGTGTGTGTATGCCAGGGGTATTGGCCCACAAGCTTGGCTCCTTGAAAAGCCTCTCTGGGTTTGAGACCGGCGCGTGAATCCCACCAAAAAACGGGTCACAAGAGATAGAGGAGGAGATTGCATTCCATCAGATCATAGAGTATCTAATAGGATGCACAGCAGAGTCCCAGCTCCAGTGTCCCAGCTGCATCGCCAATGCCAAGTTTCCTGCAGCGCATCCTGCCACTGTGAGCCCTGCTTGACTCGTTTGACCTAGATATTCGTAAAAAGCGGTTAAGGAATTTGACACATGAGATTTTGAGGATAGCCTGGTCTCTTATTCTGTCGATAGGCTCACCCAGGAGGGGGGCAAACGCTGAGTTGAGCATACATTTGGTATTCAACCTCCACACCGGCAGTTCTACAGAGAGTAATCTTTCATCCATTTCCCCAGCTCACTCACTCTCCCGCACAACGTTTGGACGACTAATTATGGCCCGTTTCTCTGTGCAGGCAATCTCAACGTGCTAAGCACACTTATAACATGAAACAGGATGTTTCTTTTCTTACAAGAAAGCCCTTTTACATTCAACCGTGAAATGCTCTGTCATCCCACAGAGAGCTCTCCTCCTCGTCCTGTGAATAGTCAAATTACCCTGGCTGAAGGCAGGATGTCATTTGTGTTTAGTCAGGTATGCCTTCCAAAATGGTGAGACTTGGGAGTTGGCTGGTAATCAGCAAGCATTGGTTTCTATCGGTTGAATGAATGAATTGTGTGGTCATCAGCAGCACTTTGAAACACAGGTAGCCATTACACTGCAGAAGCCATTTGTTCCAAACCATAATGGGTTGAGCATTTGAAGTAAGAAGGAGAGGTATTTTCATTCTCAATCTTCTCTTTTTGTTTTATCCCCCATTCCCTCCCTTAAACAAATAATGCCCTTACTATGTTGAGGGCAATGGTTCAGAATACAATTTTCCTGATCAGTTGGAAACTAGTGCTTTTCTATATAAACCAAGGGAAAATAATCCTGTATTGCAAATATACAGTATATTTACCTTGGATCATCATTCTTCGGTTCCTGCCTTATCTTATTTACTCAGAAAAATACTAAATGAAATGTGTCCTTTTACTGAAACTGAAGAGGATGAATTTGAAATTGAATTTAGATACTGTTTTGTCGAGTGCAATGCCCACGAGGTTTACTCCATGAGTCAATGATTACTTGGCTGAATGCTCAAATTCTCAAAGGTTGTATACTGTGTGTGTGTGTGTGTGTGTGTGTGTATGTGTGTGTGTGTGTGTGTGTGTGTGTGTGTTACCCTCATGGCACGCTAAGCTTGCCACTTTTACAGGTTATATCTAAGTGCCCACATGCTGTAATAACCTGTCTGCAACAAGTCTCTCTGAACTTGAATCTCAAGGGCAATCTTGCCTTCCTTTTTTCAAGTGTTATGTGATCATTAATTGCGCTGCTTGTGCAAATACAATTAGCGCCTAGTGAATTCAGGCTAATCCCTTTCAATTCGAGGTCAGGAATCCCAGTGGCAGGAGACAAGTGTAAATTAGCTACATTCAGAAGTGGTAACACCCTCTATTAATCCAAGCCCCTATTTTTTTCTGGGGGAAACTTTGAAGTCTTTAGGTCTCAAGCCATCCATATCCAACTGTGTGTATGCTACAGTGTCTATTACAAAACTAAATTGTACACAATGTTTTCCTAATTTTTCAGACTAAAAAGGTACTTTTTTTTTACAGGAGTAAAAGAGGAGAAAAAGTCAATGGGCTGGACTATGATTCTCAAAGATTACTTTGGTGTCATTGCCAGGACATGGCGTGCTGGGAACAACTTGTTTCTTCTCCTGTCTCTCCTTGCCCTTCAAGTCCACTCAGACATAGACTTCCATAAAGACCAGCACTTCAAATGGAAAACAGGTGAGATGAACGGAGAACTCAATACTGTTTTGTGATTTTGAATTGTTCACTGTAAGTGTAAGGCTCAGTTTGCCATTCTGCTTATACCATGGCCTTCCCAAAATCGATAAGCAGTAATCAGAGTAGGGATTTCAATGATATGTCTGTACTTATATTGATAATTATTTATTGTATTCAACACCTATAACTATAAGAAGCTTCTCAGCCTGATACAAAATCTTTACTTGGTTGACAGACTGTTTATTTGGGTGCTATAGACAATAGTTTGTCTGCAATAACTACACAAAATGTTACAATTACTGCATCTCTTCCAACACCACTTTTTCAAGATAGCTGTTATCAGCCACACATTTCTTTGAAAGATTAGTGTTTCCGGATTGATATCTAATCCGAGCCATGCAGGCATGAAGCAGCTAGATAGCTAGAAGATGCAGGCCAGAGCTTAAATTTAGCTATACGACTGCCATTTTGCATTTGGGAAGCTTAATTGCCAAAAGGTGGTTAAAGATAAAATATTACTTTGCAAAAGTAATCCATAATATCTGTTCATTTTATAAAAAACAACAACAATGCACCAGTTCTTCCAGTCATAATCATGTTTTACATGGCTGTGGTATAAAGGTTACTAAATCATTCACATTTTTTGTTTTGTTTAGTATTGTGAAATTAAATGGGTCTGCAAGTAAGCAAATGTTAACGAATTCATGAACTTAACACTGTAACGACACTTGATAACCGACACAGATGAGGCCCAAATGCAGACTCCAATCCTATAGATATATTACTTGTACTGAGCAATAATGAAACAAAACAAGATAGGCTTTACTCACGACTGCCTTCACATACACGCAAAACAATGACTGAGCATAGAAATACAGACACAGGGGAATTAAAGAGGAGACAAAACAGGTGTACACAATTTAACTGAGAACAGGTGTTTCCACTGATGAAGCAGGGGAAGGTCTACCAAGGCCACTTCTCTGTACCGGGACTCTGGATCCGGATCCATGACAAAAACTGTATTCATTATTTGTGCCATAAACTGCTTTAATTAATTTTAGTCAGATTTTATACTGTATATAAATCATTCATTTATTTATGCAAATTGGAGTTAATCTCACCATCGACAAACCCTCTCCCTATGAATTCAACTGGAACACATCTCTCTTGTTGAGGAAACTTCACCTTCCCTGCACAAAAGCTTCACTCGCTCTATGATTAGCACTTTCATTTCTCACTCTGCGGTTGGGTAATGATACTGCCCCAGTGATAAAGAGATTGATTAATTTCACTAGAAAGACCGTATGTTCAGAGGGGATGTAATCAGAACACCAGGAGTGAGGATTTGATATCCTTACAGCGCTAAAGCGGCTTATGTGCCTAACTAGAAATCACTTTACGAAACAATGTCTTCTCCCACCTCTGAATATATCATTCTTATGCTATTTCTGACTTGAGCAAATGACTTTTTATTTTACATTGATAGAGGTCAGGAGGGATAAAGAGTAAATTACACTTTGATATTATTGTAACTCTTGATGCACTTGACAATTTCAGGGCTTACAAAATCCGGCTGAAAATGAAAAGGGCAAAAATCAGGTCTTGAAAAATCTATCTAGAAATGTTGCTTCGAAGTTTCTTTCACTAAAATGTGTAATGTGTCCACTGCGATTGTCATTTGCCATTTAAACACTAAGCAATCCAACTGTTGTTGCATATCGACCATGCAATAGACTGGTAATAAGTGTATTAATTGTCATGATATTATCCTGTCAATTTCAGTGATACAGTAGCTCCACCAAGTTTTGTGAGGTAAATTGCGTGTTAAAATGAATGTTGATTCTCTGTGTGTGCTGTATGGCTAGCATTGGCAGCGGTTTAGCCAGACCTTGCAGAGAGCTTGGGTTTAGCTGAGATGAATCAGACATAGATGTTGCGAGGCGTTCAGACTTGACCATCATCAGTGTCTGTAACGAAAGAACGGAGCACCAGAGGCTGTGGCTAAAATTACTTAAACAAGCTTTCAAAGCACCTATGAGAAGACAACCACAGGCTCTTTTCTTTTTAACAGAGAACACTACCACTAACTTGTTTTTGTGGTTGCTTGTTGAAGTGCATCATTGCACCGGTGCCAGAAAACAATATGTCATCATGAACTGTTGAGTGGCTTAGGGCTTTCAATGTATAACATTGAACAAATTAGATTTTTATGTTGGTATTGGAAATCTATTATAGCATCACAGTACCTCATCAATATCGCATGCTAGAATGGTCTTAGTGCATTTTGTATGAATCCTCCATGTCTTTTTGAGGGAACCAAGAGGGATCGCACTTCAACAGTTACACGTGGATGTAGGTTATAATAAAGCAATACTTTCGCAGTCAACAGTATTTTGTATGTGGCCGAACTGGGTTTGCGGAAATGCACTCCAGAATGAACTGCAAGACTTTGGTTGGATGACAGTTATATTACCTAGCAGTGTGAAGTCCATGCAGAATATGTTAATAGCAAAGGTATTGCTCCCTAAACCCATAATATAGACCCCAAATGATGGGTTTGAATTTGAAGGAGGTGTATAAAGTCCCATTAGATTGTGTAGAAGACTGGTGATGTCGTCTAAAACAGAGCGTTTCAATTGGATTTAATTTGCTCCCCTGAATGCCAGCATTTTAACCAGACAGATAGAAACCATGTTCATCCGTGTCTGCTTTTGCCTCATAAAGGGACTTAGATTTTCCTAAGTCTATATTTGTCATCTTTGAAATAGATGCAATCATTCTCCAGCTGGTCTTCTAAAATAAAGGGGTTCATTTCAAGTTTTTATGTATTTTATAGTTTAGTTTTGAGCATCAGAAAATTGCTGCTTTCATTTCCAAATAACAAAGAGACAACAGCCCATTGGGAGTTTGCACACTACACACAAAAGCTAGCATGGTTTTCACCGCATGCTACTATACACCCTTTTATTCTTAGGTAAAAAGTAACTGAAGTATAGCTAACATAATGTTGTTTCAACCCACAATTTCATGATATACTAAATGCACCCCAAAATTACTTCAAATTTGAACATATGAAAACCATTAGTTTGCAAAATGGACGATCTTTAATAATAAGCTAAGTACTGTAATTATTCTTGTTCTGTTGTTACAACCCTTCAGCATAATGCAGCTAAACGAGGATAATGTTTCTGTAAGTGGATTATTTATTCGAGATGTTTTCTTCTTGTCTTCTTGTTCAGTAGGCTATATCTTGTGTGTGAGCTGCTGTTACTTTGATAAATCCTGCCAAGCCCCTCTAGAGGTTTGGATGATTATGTCTCCCCACAGTTCATCCAAATTTGTTGTGGGAACTTTCAGTTGTGAGAACGAGCTGTTGGGGAATTATATCACAGAATGAGAAGTCAATAAGAGCTTTCATTAATGAGATGAGTACTGCATGTATTGTTCCACTGTCAAAGACTAGAACAATATAAACTGCTAAGGATGTAGCATAGTGAAAGAAAATGCTTAATTGTTACAGAATGAAAAAGGTATTGTTTTGCTCAATAAGCATAATTTATTGTTGCTTACTTAATACTTAATAACAACTTTTGATATTCTCAAGAAATGGAGAAGTCTATCAATAGAATGCTATGGTAGAGTAGGTTATTACTGAAAAGGTTTTTATTGAGCTTCTATTATAAAGGCAGCACACTGCATGTATCACACAATGTAACAGAAACAGGACACACATAATCCAGATTGTCTGGAATGGACACAGAATGTAGTGAACTATTTACTGAAAGTTTGTCATTGTGTAATATTCTAGTTTAACAAAATCTATGAATTCCTTCTGAGATCAAGCCTTTAGGATCCCTGCTCTCTTTAATGTGCTGTTTGTGCTTGTGCTGTATCAACTTTGCAGGGTGGCATTAGAATTAGCCATTATTTCAACACATTTGCAATAAATATAGTTTATAAACAGTTGGGATATAGACACATACATATTTCTTCCCACCCTCCACTAGTATGTTAGCTCCAAATGTATGCCAAGTCTACTGAATTCTGATCAAGGTTGAGGAATTCAAAGTTGACTATTGATCTGAAAGCTGCCGTCCAATTATACATTCACAGTTTCAAGCTTTTACAGAAACCAAAGTGTTGCGTTGTTTAAATGGCATTCTATGAACACTACCTGCAAAGAACACACTTAACTAATGATCTTGGTTAAAGCCAAGCAGTTTTAGATATGCCTGCTCGCAAATATCCATTTTGATTGCTATGCATTTTGTTGTAATGGCCCACTTGTGTGTGCAAGATATCAGAGTGACATTGAGGGAATCTGAAGGTGGCTCTTCAAAGTGCTCTCCACATTGATCATGCGATCGAGATCTCTCTCATCTGAACCCCATACCCTCACTATCAGGCTAGGATGGTAACTGATTGGGGTTGTCATAAAAGCTGGCGGCCAGTCTTCTGGGACCTTCAAGGCAGGAATTTCCAAGCAGTCAGATCCTTAATCCCCTGAGAATATTTTTAGTGAGGAGTTAGCTTTCCAAGCCTCTCTCTGAGAACTTCTTTTCAAGTTGTGAAGGGCTTTCACATCAGCTTTATGCAAAGTGTTCTACTTCCAGTCAAATCCACAATATTCAATTTTCTATAGTGACTTCCAGAGGGGGAGACACTTAAGAGAATGATGGCAACCATTATTACAGAGAAGATGTAAACGCAGTGGAAATGACTGAAGGCCATTGCACTTCAGAAAGGGCTGAGGTTTGTCTTCACTGCTGCAGCAAATAAATTGAAACACCGCAGATTTTTTTCTTTTACTTCTGCTAGTGTCTAAAACGTTCACAAACGTTTCAGGTTTTGGGTCAAACAAAAGTATCGTAGCCTCTGTGCGCTATTGGTCCATGATTTTAGTGGATGTATTAAAATATCGAAGTGGCCAAGCGGAGTTTGACAGACAGTATTTGGACGAACCATCTGTTACCTCGGTTTGGCGCTGAGCTGACCAACAGAGATTGCAATCTGTTCACACTTTCCTGAAATGGGTGTGGCGAAAACATGGGCCCAAGGCATGAAGCATCTGTTGTCAAATTTTTTTTTTCTGCTGTTACTATAACTTAAATTCCACCTTAATAAACCACATTGATGTTTTTATTAAATCAGTTCTTGCAATTTTTTTGTACCTAGTGTAGATACTCAAGCTGAAAGGAGTCACCATGGTTACATGGAATAAAAGAATATTTCCACTTTACCCAAACCTGCTGTGCCTTGGTATTACAATTTTAATCAGCTAAACTGCACTACTGATAAGCCTAGTTCAAATTAAGTCAGCAGGTGTGCAGACAGGAAAATATTTTTGGAAATACCAGATAAAAAAATTATGAAGATTGAAAAATGAAATTAATAGGATTACCAAAAACATCATATCCTCCAACGGTATATATTTCTTCTTAGACAGTGTCCTCAGTTGTGTGCTTTTTTGGACAACAGAAAGGTGTGTCCCCGTAGAATAAATAGATAATGTAGCATTGGGATGTCATAAATCAAATCTATATATCTCAGGTTTATTTTGTCTAGGTCTGGGTATTTTCATTGTGATGCATTGCTTGAGGCTGACTGGGGACTCTTTACAGTTCCAGCAGGTGTAAACCACTCCCCGTCACACTTTCCCCCGTGAAAGAGAGGAGAGAAAATGATAATGTGTTCTGCACTTCAGCCTGGCGTCCATAGGGAAATGTTTAAATAACCTACACTGATTCAAATGTTGTTGACCCAGAGTGGGTTGCGTTTCGGAGGCAATGTGGATTTTATTATTACCTGAATTGCACTCCAGTTTAGATGTTTATTTTAAGTCTTTTCTTGCTTGTTGTTACTATAAGAACATTTTTGTTTGCACTACTAAACTATTAAAATATAAATAAAATGAATTCTTAAGTAAATTCTAACGACTGAGATGGGTAATAGCGTCAATAAACATTTATACAGCATACCACATCCAATTTGTGTTTTTTCTTGAGAGGATCGTTTTCTAATGTTTAGAGGAAAGATTTTTTCATAAAATGGGCAACTAAGTTCAATTTAAAAAAAGTTGCAGCAGAAAAGAAACAAGCAGCTGTGTTTCAGAAGTTATGCCAAAGTTGACTGGAGGTGGAGATGAGGCGGTCCAAAGGCTATCTTTTCAAGGAGCCCATGCTGAGGTACTACCAGTGTTACATGTATCTGCTTCGAAGCGGCTTGCAGGGGATCTATTGAAAAGAAAACTGACTATAGGTGCCTGCACCATTTATTGAGCCAGTGAATGGCAGCCAGTAAATGAAAAAAACTAAATTAGGTTTTTCTATAAAAAAAAAAGCTCTATATGCCAATATCACATTATCAAAAAAAAAATAGCAAACTTATGAGTTGATTTTTTCTATTATGAAAATAGATCTTGAAATGTGTTTCATATGTATTTGGATACACACTTTCTCCTGCCTTTCCGTTTCTTTTCCTGGTGGTTGCACCAAGTGTTTTGTTTCTCCTTGGAGAACACTCTCTGCTAACGCTCTCCCTGTCCTGCCACATGGCGGTCAGGCGACATACAAATCTGCTGTAACATCTTACAGAGGAGGTCCTCATCATTTCCCGTAACACAGAAGCATCTCCTATTTAGCTGCGTGCCTGAAATGGCCCCAGCCTTGTGTGCCCTTCCTGAGGCAGACACTGTCATTAATCTGGGAGAATGAATGAGAGCACACCCTCCTCCCTGCTCCTACCTTGCAAAGCTGTTGTTGCTCCCTCTCCTCTGATCATCTGAAGTTGTATTTGGTGTGCAGATCCGACAGATTATTGATTGGTGCTCCTCTAAGTGCAATGCGAGGGCAGACAGTTTGCCATTCGTTTACAGAATGCCAATTACCTAGACACTAATGAGATGTAATTAGTACCTGTGAAACTACAAAAAGCCGTGCATCATTTTCCTCCCAATACAGCCCCACTAACACCAGAGAGGAGAGGCCCAATAAATATTAAATTGACACTTGAGTATTGCTCATTTTTTGTCATTCATTATATTTTATTTGAGGCCACAAAAAACAGCATGTTAAAGTTATTAGGAAATCAGCAATGTATTTAAACACACTTGTGCTTTATTTGCGGTGCGCTATTCTTTTTAGGGAAACGCATTGTGAAATGCACAGAAAGTAGCATGGGGCAAATGTGATCAAAACAGGTCCCCTACTGCGAAACACTCACAGCCTCCCAAGGCCTAATTGGCAAACACGTTCACCAATTATCCCCACCGTCACATCTTTGATTGTTCCATATGCATGGTTACACACTGCTCCAGAGGTCCAGCAGAGCAAAGGTGTGACCCTACAGAGCTCCTGGCGGGCACCCACTAGAGAGGCATTTCACTGTAAACTTATATCTGAGAAACTCACGCAGACCATAGATCCGCAGATCATAAAATGTGCTTTCTCAGCCGAGCCAGTAGACTGTAATTATCTGTCTCATTCACTATTATTTACACATTTGCCTCAGTATAAAGGAGGTTATTAATGTCTAAATCATTGTAATGTTGCAAAATTGTGAAGCACCATATGGTGATGTGATGGACTGCATAGTTGTTTTGCACTTCACAATTAATGTTAATAAAAAAGAATCCAGGTTGGATGGATTTTTTGTATTCAAATCCCAATTGGTGCTGTGTAGACACCATCTGCCGAGAATCACAGACTAGTTTTTCCTCAACGCCTTGTCTTCTCTACTGTCATGCCTGACATACTTTAAGTGAAGACTTTACCCATACCCAGAGCAGCTCTTTCTAATGGATGCAACCATTATGCTTCCTAATGTGCTTTAAAACCTCACACAATCTACTTTCTGATGGACTGCTTTGCTGACCCAATGTTGGCTCCACCAGTATGTCGTGAACTCAAAGATGAAAATGACAATGCAGTAAGTGCAAAAATAATATTTTTGACATCCCTTAGACAGGTGTTACTCAGTGAGGTGTCATCTGAGCAGCGCAGAGTACAAAATGGCACACTGCTATGCTCAGAAAACAGACTGTAGATCTTACAAGACGTCAATATAAAGTAAAAGGGGTTGTACAGCTTTGTTTGGAGTTGGGAAAACTCACAATTATCCTGTCTTCCTGGTGGATTCCTCTCTCAATATGTCCTGATGGGCGGCCTTTAATAAGTGGTTGACAAGCTGTGAATCCGGAATTCTATGGCTCACCCTGATCGTACCTCAGTTACTTTTTGTCAGAGGCTCAGCTAACAAAGTACGTCCAGGAACAACGTCCCATATCAGAAGAAAAATAACCAGAGGAAAAAAAATCCAGACGGAAAAACCGGCAATTGCTTTCACAAAGAGCCCATCCTGCCTGCTTTTTAATGATTCATATCACATTGGTATACACAGTGCATGACTTTGGAGTCAGCGTTAGCTTTTTGCAGAGGGGGGAAGACCATCACACTCTATCTTATCTAGAGGAGATGAAGGTGTATCTCTCACCTGATCTATTGGAGCTTGCAGGCCCTCCATTAGTCTTCTGTCCACTCCAATAAGTCAGGGGGAGGAATGGGATTGGTTGTGTCTGCACATCTCTAATGGACTCTGTGACAACAACTACCATGACTCCACAGCGCTTGATGACTTTGTCGGGCTCCTTGATAAAGACAAGGTTGTTGTCGTTGTTATGGTGATGCATCAAGGCGGATGTCCTAATAATCATGATCCTCCATATGATGCAGCATTGTGTAACCAGTGCTTTTTGCTTGTGTTTCCGTACATAACAGCTCTCTTAAATGTTTCTCTTAAATGGTGCAGACAGCACCAACGCAATCTGCTGGAGCACCGTTACCCCCTTAGATGTGCCAGTGAAGCATCATACTTGCACCATTCTGAATGGGAAGGAGAAAGCACGGTGTATGGACAAAAACAGGCTGTTATAAGATGCAATGTTCCAAGCCTAGGTTTCACTATTCTGTGATTTTGAAGGAAGTTGCCCACAGGGAAGTGTTTGTTTAGCTGCGCTAACATCACTCCCTCATTTAATGTTTGGAATCTGAAGGTCGAAAGTTCTTTTGTGTTTGGGATGGTATACAAACCGTTTGGGTTGGCAGTTAATGCCCTGACAAGATTATTGCCAGTCATATTAATGACCCCGTAGACTAAAAGGACTCAGGGGCCGAGCTTTGACCAATTGGACTGCTACAGAATGCCTTTATCCTGGCTCCTGTTCCAGTGTTTCATCGAATTGTTCTCTGTCAAATCCAAGTACTGCATAGATCACTTGTAAGTGGACTGAGGCCCAACTTTTAAAGCGGTCTATGATGACATTGTTTGTTGGGTGCCAAAGATAGACCGAGGCCCACCTTTTCAAGCAGGCTATGATGACATTGTTTGTCGGTGCCCAAGATTGAATGCACATGGGCCCAAATAAACTGAACTTAGGGAGCAATCACTTCCCAGTTCAAACATTCACACTTCACGTTAAATTAGGCTGGTTTTAAAGTGACCGGAAAATTTATGAAGTTCTGGTTTTTAGCATGATATGAATTAAAGCAAATGTAGCCTTTAAGAGTGTTTTTCGTGTTTTGATACCTTTAGGTTGATCATATTTATAACAGAATATTAAATAAGCGTAAAATATGAACAATTAGTCAAATAAAATAGGTGTGGTATTGTGTAGCTCAGACATTCACATTTTGTGTCAAAGAATGAAAAAATAAATGGTTAACCACAAGGTTCAAGAGCAACTACACAATGCCAAATGCTAGATTGATTGGTCTATTAAGTAATATGACCTCCCATGGATCGCAATAGAGAGAGAGAAAGAGGGCCTGATTCATTTCGGAGTAAAAGGGAAAGGAGACAAAGATGGTGGCTAACCTAAGTGGTAGCCTCAGTTGATTCAGACAGACATTTATTGGTCTTTGATATGATTCATTGATTTGCACTGAAGTGAAGTACCTGGTCTACTTTAACCTTTAAAATGACTCATGACCTTTTAGCTAGGAATTATGGAATACCCTTTTTTTGTACAATGTATTTGCAATCTACAGTATCATTGGCGTTAACCATTTAACTACCAGTAAGTAAATCCTCTCTGCCATAATAAGATCTCTAGGCTCCTATTTTCCACTACTCTGTAAACATCGTGGTCAGCCTGTATAGCAACAGCGCATGACCAAAGAGACCATGCTGTCCTTTGTCTCTGTCACACAGTGACCTGGGGTGTATAAAATAAAATATAAAAAAACTGTTTTCCCTTCAGGTTTCTCTCTGTGGATATGGCTATTAGTTCTGCTACTGTGCTTGAAACTTGAAATCCCTTGCCAATAGAGGATGACCAGACAGCGGAGTGAATGACATCCAAGCCAATTACTTGTCACCTCCATGCAGGCTGGTGCCACAGCACTCAGGAGTCCTCACGAGACAAGCAATTACATTGCAAAGGTTCTGATCACTGCTAAGACTCTAAAGGTCCTGTCAACTTTTTGCTGCATGTTCTCTGTATTACAGGACTATAATCAAAACTGTAATACTTCATGGCTGCATTAAATACATCATTGGTTTTTCAGTTAAGATCTAAGTCCTGTCTACGTAAGGACATGTAAGATAATAAATGATGTTAACAGCAGGTCTCAAGCATGAATCAGACATTTATGATAAACATTGATTTCATGGTGACATTAGGTCTTCTGTCCGCCAGGATTACTGAGCTGCTGTATTAACTTGAATAGAATAACAAATGGCCCGATGCAACACACTGTCAGGATCTACATTTCCATAGAGCTACGGTAGGAGTCGAAATTGCGCCCACGTGAGCTGACAGGTGTCAGCTGTTTGTATTGTAAACATAAGTCTGAGACACATTGGGTCTTTTTTTTTGCCGTTCCCATTGTCTACCCTTATCGCTTTATTTTTTATCACATTACCACTGAGATAGATTGTGACCAGCTTTTTAAAGCATTTCCGAGATACTTTATGGCCTGTAGTGTTTCAGGGTAGCTGTGTGTTTCAGCAGGCTTTTAAAAAAGCTTTTAAGGATTTCATAGATGTATTTGTATATTATTATTATTATTATTATTCAGTTAGAACAACTAATGCATATTGAAATTGATGTCTAGCACCTAAGATAATTGCTTTGTTGATTTGCCATTATACAGCACCAGCTCATATACAGTACATGGCACTAAGGTTTCTATGTAGAGAATGTGTTTATGATGTTGGGGCATGAAGGTAAGTCTTGCATTGAGGCTCTAAGGCAGAATTTTAAATTACCACTGAACGCCACTGGGGACATTAGTAGGATTGCACCCTGAGGGTAATTCATTAGTCCAATGTTTAAGCTGCATTTAATGGTTACCTTGGGGAAATGCCATGCTTCGTTGACCAGGCATTATTACACAAAACAAAATAAAACAAACATGCTCACTCCCAATTACAAAGTGTATTTAATGGATTTTTAAAATAAGAATCGTTTTTTTCTCTTCATTGTAGGGAGTGTTGTTGGTCATACAGTACACTTGGGGGTTTACTCAGGGTGTGTAAACAACTCTGGTTGGTTATGCAGTTTGGATGGATCATAAACATGTGTTGTGCAGGTGACTGGATGTTTACTTTCTCTAGTGAGTTACATGTTCCGTGGGCATTTTGTTTAATATTACACATCAGTCAGATGCCCAATAACTGAGTGGTATTTGAGCACACACCCGGATGGAATTAGCTGATTCAGGGCTTTCTTAAGATGGATTGACGGGCTGATGATAATCTGATAAATTCCTGCATATGAATGTTGTAATTAAGAATGCTCCTCACTGCTCATAAATTACGGATGATGAAGTATGGCATGTGGGATGTCGTTCTGCATAATGTGGCTCAGAGCTATAGGTATCATTTAATTAAAAAGCCTTATGACAGAGGATGTGTGGATGTAAACAGTCAAACTCAACTGTTTGCAGACAAGTTGAGGATGGATGACTAATAAATTCAGCAGATGTTTGCAAAGGATGGTTTAAAAAAAAAAAAATGCAGGGCAGATACACAGGATGTCTTGATGATTTAATAGCTCATCTAATTTATACTGACCAAGTTGGCGCAGGACTATGCCCTTGTACATAATCCTCCCACTCTGAGAGCAACTGTTTCACAGCTCCTTTGGAAGGATCTCAATATACACTATAGTCTGGCCTATTTATTTTAGTAAACTGCTAAGTAGACAAACTATGCTATCATCATTCTTTCAATTCTGTACCCACGAAAACCAGTCTGATCATATGCAGATGCCCTCACCCCACCCCAACGATGAGAGAGATGGAAAGGTAATAGAGCAGTGGAGCCCCCTTTGGGTGTTAGCTACTATGGTTTACTGGGACAGCAGTGAAGAAGCTGTGGGTTCATCTCAGACCCATGAGCTGACAGAGAGGGAAAGTGATTATCGAGGAGGAGAGCAAGCAAGGAGTCGTTAAGGGTTTTGCCAGCTCCTGTTCCCTGGCATCACCTCGCATCACACACCCATAAATTGCACACGCACCCTCGCACATTGCAAAGCAGGAAGACTGGCTTTGCCAGTAGTGACCAGACAGCATCCTGTTCTTACTGAATGACACTAGGGCAGACTGACCTGGAGGGTAGAGAAGAACTGACTGAAAGCCAGATTTTTCTATTACAAATCACTGCACAGCCATGGTACATTGGGTTCATATCCGATGGATGCACGGCTACAAAAGCCTGCATGGACGAGACCACTGTGTTGTGATGCAATTAAAGCATATCTTGTTAATCTGTAGATCTTAAATTCATTCACAAAGAATGGATAGACGTAAAAGTGCAGAAAAAAAAGAAGATATTGTTCTGTGGTGCTCAACAGAACACTTTGCTCACAGTTTTACACTAAAACATTCAATACGGCTTGCTGGTGAAGAAATTCTATTTTGATTTGAATTATTTTCCAAACAAATCCCAATTTGGGGTGTGCACTGATGACTTTAAGGTCCTGCATATTAAAATCACTGTGGAAGTATAACTTTGGTGCGTTCACATCACATCATGCATATTTAGGTATGTGATGGGAATATCAAGTTAATAAGGCTCATGATAATTCCAGCGATATGAGCCATGTCCTACAGTAAGTATTTGAATGCTGGGGTGAATCAAGTCAATGATATGCTCCGTTGAACTGTGAAACAATTCAGCAGTTGGAAATATTGCCGCCTTAAGCAGAAAACAACAGCTTGAAAGTAACACTGTCGTGATGATCAATGGCTGGAAAACATGCCGTTAATATTGTATGTCTGTGGTACACCGCTCGAAAAGCATTGATCTGTTTCAGAAAATTGTCATTTGAAGGCGAATGTATGTTGGAGTAGGATCTCTGGTATTCTTAATGAAGTCAAATTCTTGGATATTAACATAATTATTCCTCAAAACGTGACCAAATTACTGAGCATTAAAAGGGATTTGGGTTAGACTTCAGTAAGCAAAACATTTCATTAGATCTACACACTTTTTTGTCTGGTGCAGCCTCTGTTTGCATGTTTTTTATTTTTTGTCAATATGAAAGAAATGGAGACCATAGGTCAGCAGCAAATCAACTGAACAATAAAACATTTTAAAGGCAGTTAGGTCTTTACCCAGACCCGATACCCCAGGATTTTTTTTGTCACTTGATAAACTTTGAGTGTAGCTTGAAAATAAAGGGAAATGTACAGCTGCTGTTTTCTTATTTAGCTCTTCATAAATAAATTACTGAGTCCCTGTCTGCGTAGCAGACAATCAATTTATCATTCCCTTAAACAATTCTCTGCCAACCCCTCCTTGTCTTAAACTTACACAGCCAAGCTTAATTTGCTAACACTTATGCTTGATTTGATTTTGATTGTAAAAAGCCAAGCAGGCCAGTTAAATAGAAAACTGAATGTAAATGCATGAGGAGACGGGAAATGTTGATTGTTAGAGCTTAATCTTCAGGCTCAGCAAGGTAGTAACACTCTTCAATGCTGACCCTTGATTGGTCAAAGTAGGAATCGCACTTTGCTGGCTGGATATTGTGTAGTAATGAGTTGGAAAACGCACTGGGGAAAGTGCCGTGCATTCAGGCTATTAGAATAGGAAAAGATTGTGGATTTTGATTATGCCATTTGCTTTCACCCTGTTATTTCTGCTCATGAATGCAGTAAAAGGGAACCCTGTGGGAGTTGTTCTTGATTGTGACCCACTTCAAATCCATGTTTCCCTGCGTTTCTGACAGACTGTTGTGACCGTCCCCTGTGTATCCTTTTTGCCTTAGGTCAGTGGGGGAGGTGTATGGGCGAGGAGTGTGGCTCGGGTGGAGTGCAGACCAGGACAATGTGGTGTGTGCACTCTGAAGGCTGGACCACCCACCACTCCAACTGCCACCAAGCTGACAAACCCGAGAGCCAGCGCCCCTGCTTCAAAGTCTGTGAGTGGCACCAGGACCTCTTCGAGTGGGAGGTGTCTGAGTGGGCGTCTTGTGTCTTAGTCCCTTTCTTCTCCAACGAGCTGAAGCTGAGGACCGCAGAGTGTATTACCGCACAGCACGGCATCCAGAGGCGGAAAGTCCAGTGCGTGCGCACCTCCAACCGCACAGTAGTCACCTCTCGGATATGCGAGTTTTTTTCCCAGAAGCCCACTGTAGAGCAGGCGTGCCTCATCCCCTGCCCCCAGGACTGTGTGGTGTCAGATTTCACTTCCTGGTCCAGCTGCAGTAAGACATGTAGCGTGGGCCTGCAACATCGGACCCGACATGTTCTGGCCACGCCAATGTATGGAGGGTCCAACTGCCCCAACTTGACCGAGACCAGGACTTGTTCCAACCCCACAGTCTGCCCTGCAGGGGAGAGTGAATACCAGTACAGCCTTAAAGTTGGGCCCTGGAGCGAGTGTCGCTTGCCCCACCACAAAGGGCTCTTGCATAACGGGCGGACCACGCTTGATTTTAGCCCCGGCTCCAAGGAGAAAAGCACGGAGAAAAACACAGTCAAGCGGCACACTCAGACCGACCCCCACCTTCATCACCACCAACAACACAGTTCTCCTCATCAGCAAAACCCCAAGTGGTGGGACGTTGAGGTTGGCTACCAGACACGGCAAGTCCGCTGTACACGCAGTGACGGGAAGAATGCCATGTTGAGGTAAGCCAATCTGAAGCAGCCGCACACCACTGTTTACATCCAAAGCAAGATGATCTGTGCACCAGAGATGCATACTCGAGAGATAAACATGTTGCATGAATAAGCTCTTTTTTAAGGTATAAATCCCAGATTACTGTCATGAAAGCAAGGTGCAGTAGCAGCTGCCTGTATGATAAGAATAGAAGAGTCGGGTTTTAGGAATGGGCCTGTGGAAAGAGCACAGCACATACCGCTTTGTCTTATATTAATCTCCTTTTCTCCGGATGTACCAAGCAAGGTGAGTGACGAACAGTGCTCTGCGCCACCTGCCCTTGGTTGTGAGATTCTTTTGGGGCTTTTTACTCTCTCTGGATTTGCAATACATAGACTGTCCTTTTTCCCTGTAAAAGATATGTTCAGCAAAAGACAGTTATTGTAAAATGAATTTGTGGCAGTTCACTCTAACATGTTTGAGTGGTTCTCTGAAGGATACATACAGTAAGACAATTAACTGTTCTATTTGCATGGTAACACAGGGCTACACTGGCGCAGGACTGTGAATGAGAAATGCTGGTATCCTCCAGGCATTTCGTTCAGGGTTTACTAATATGTGGCTGGATGATAATGGCTTTGCACAAAGACACACACTTGTATAATCTTGTACATTTCTAAAAATAAAATGCCGGAGTCAGTAAGCAAAATGCTGAGAGCATGCAAAATGTTCATGCAACACCGTAGTTCAAGTGAGCCCTCTACTCATGTGTCCACTGTTGTTGGAAAGTAAATGATGATCAAATATTATCCTTTTTTACATCCCCTACTTGGTTATAATGATTTCAGGAACAGCTGGTAATTGATTTCAAATGCATGGCCTGCTACATGAGATTGGAACTGTTTTATTGCTTTGTATTTCCTTTAATATTTGTGTCTTCACAACAGGGCATGACAGTTGATTGATGTTCCTGAGTGAAATTAATTCAATGAGTGAAAGTGAATTTTGGGTAATTGAGTTTCAAAATGTACAAAATGGAATGTAATGTTCATGTATTGTGGCAAAACAAAAGTTGAGGCCTTTAATGACTGGAAAGCAGAAAAATCATTTATATTCACTTATGAATCGCAAGAGCAACCATTGAGGTTTTGAATATATATTTCCCACCTGAGTTCTTTTTCATTCTGCTTTTCTAATTAAAGTCTAATTACCAAGTGAAATCCAACAAAAATGAACATCACACGCACGTTATAATACACCTAAGTAATTAAATTGTTAAAATTAAACAATCAAAATTGTAATTATGTGACTCATTATGTAATGCATTCATTTATATTCCAAATAAGAAAATGTGTTTTCGTGTTTGCAGTTGGAAATTTACTTCATAAAAATGAAGCTTATATGAATGTGATTTATGTCAGCCTTTGAATGGAGAATACATGCTTTTGAGGGTAATGTCAGGCATTACATCATACTTTATACAGCACATCAAAAGGTCATTGTATCTGCCAACTTTGTTCTGTATTGATATGTCCTACAGTAAGGTTGTATTTTATGTAGATGGTATTACTTACATCTAATGTGCTCTTTTAAAATTCCCATTCGCATATGGGAACCTGCATTGACAAGTCTAATCCAAATGGCCAAGCAGCTTTCATCCATCATCCATTTCTTAGCTCTTACTCCATCTCTTTGCTTAAAAACCTTATTTATCAAACCCCCGAAAATGTGAAGAAATCATTAACTTTGGAAATTTGACTTTCTCATATGTGACTTCTCGTCAATTCATCGTGACTTGCCTTTCCTTTAATTCCAGCCTTTGCACCCAAGACGACACCCCTTTGACTTTCCAGTCTTGTGTCATGCCCAAAGATTGTGACACTTCTGATTGGTCCTCGTGGAGTCCCTGCTCCAAAACATGTCGAGCTGCAGACCTGTCACCTGGTTACCGGATCCGAACCCGTATCGTGACACAGATTCCTATTGGTGGGGGTAACGACTGTCCCACCCTCGAGGAGAAAGAGGCATGCAATATTATTGGAGATCTACTTCCAAATTGTCCAAGGTTCTCTACTTAAATTCTCTGTGCTTTGTTGAACCTCATTGCTATGTGGATAATGTATTAATTGATTGGGGAATTCAGATATTCTACGTGGCAAACAAATCAATCAATAGAAAATAGTTTCATGGGGTTAAAGTTGATACTTATTTAGTAAGACTGCATGCAGTGGCCTGAAGGACAACATTTTATGCAATTACTGAACCTCATTACTGAGGATAAGCATGCGATAGATTACTATAGTGTTGTTCTAATAAACCCCCTGAATATTATTGCTTTCTGCATAGCTACATTTCTTATCGACTAAGCCGTGTGGTTTGGGGGAAGGTCTTTAGTTTGGGAAATTATCATGTTTTCTTTAGTCTTTGAAATAACGTTAAGAGCCCACATATCCGCTGAAAGCTTACTATACTTAGACTTCAATAGCTTTCTGGGATATTGGCCTCATCCATTTCCAGCTGTTTCATTGGCCTTTTATAGCTTTTATTCAGTTTATGATCATAATCTCGTGCCGCTGTCCTTTCTGTGAATTAACACGTTTTACAGACCTGCAGTCAGCACAGTCATAACAGTTACTTAAACCAACAGCACCATAGGCAACATGCTTACACCTGTACAATATGGTGCAATAGAATAGAAACACAAGTATCCACATCGTCTGTATGTATTTGTAATCAGTAGTACTGGTGCTAATGTGCTTGTTTGAATATGTTTGGATATGCTTTCTCACGTACCGTGGGTGGGTTCTCATTGTGTGTGCTTCCACTGGCTTGTGGGTCTGTGCGTTCTCAGATACGTGTGGAAGACCACCGACTGGGGGGAGTGTCGCGTGGCCCCCCTGCTGAGCCAACAGGACAGGCGTCTCGGTAACCTTTCCGTGCTCTGCGGAGGGGGCATACAGACCAGGGAGACCTACTGTGTCCAGGTCCCCGACAACTCAGTCCTAATTCCCAGGAAAGAGGGTAAAAGCCACTTCCTATGCAATTTGATATTCAAGCCAAGAGTATTTCAATGCAGTCCATTCGGTGCGTCGTTTTATAAGGGCTGTGCCACTGTGTAGGGGAGAAGATGATGCTTAGTAAGGCCCACTGTCTAGCTAATTGGGATCTATCACCAGTTAGGGCTCTCCGTCTGTTACCAAGCACCCGTTCATGCCTTATAACCAGCCACGATCGCTTCTTATTTAAATGTTGTCAGAAGATTAAATCTCTTGAATGATTGAATTGTGCAGGAAGTAATCAAGAGTGTCAGTATTGCATTTGAAAAGAGACTTGAACATTCTGTACACAATAGAAATATGAAGGGAAACATTTTATTGTTTCTTTTGGTTTATTCGAAGGGGTCACAAAACATGGGGGAGACCCGAGTTGGGTTTGGAAGGTGTCTCAACCTTACCATGGCCGGGCCAACTGTTGAATACAAATGAAGATTACTGTGTGAATCAATGTTGTTCTGGGGCAAAGATCAATGAACATAAACTGCAATGTTTGCCCAGACTTGATCAACATGTCTCTTGTCCTTTTTATGTCGGCCTCTGTTATAGGCGACAGATCACACTGGATTATTTCCAAACTATTTGGTCCTCTAGGATGTTATGTCAAACCTAGTCAGGGACTTGTCAAACACCCCAAAACCACAATCTGTGAAACGAGGGAAACGAGACCGTACAATGCCCTTACTATCGCTATGCTTTCAAAGCAACCATCTCTTTGATTCCTAAGAGAACCAGCAACCATGTAAATTGCTTTTGGAAGACACAATGCACAACGGACATTTAGTGTATTTTCTCTTTGGGCTTTCATTTAAATGGAAATTTGCAGCTCAATGATGTGAGGAGGTGCATCTAAATGGAATATTTCATTTAATAAAGTTCCCCTTGTTGAGGATTGCGAAGAACACACCTCTTTGTTCTCGGAAACATGTCTGTAACAGACCAACGTCTGAGCTCATTACAGGTGACTGGGGTTCCCGTGACCTTCACATTATTACAACCTAATAAGAAGTATGATATGGATATGCACTGTCTAGGCTCTGGGCACCCTCTCTGGTTCCGCTGTAATAGGCCATGGCAGGAGCATAGCTTGCTCCTGACTCGTTCACATTTACCACAACATGCATTACTGCTCTATTTCTCATATCGACGTCTCAGCCAGCACTAATTGTACACCCCACCACACCATCCTCTATCTCCACGTAAATCTGTCCCAGGGCTACATCACAATACATGCTAACCCTAGTTTCTTTCTGTGTGTGTGTGTGTGTGTGTGTGTGTGTGTGCGTGTCTGTGTGTGTGTGTGTGTGTATGCAGTATCCAGGCCAGTGAGCCAGAGGCTATGTTCCGGCAGGGAGATCCTTTTGTCTGTCCAGCACTGCTCCATCTTGTGTCAACAAGATTGCATCCTCTCTCCGTGGTCGTCCTGGGGAGCCTGTCTTCACGAGAGCTGCCTGGAGCCACAGGGGAGGAAAGGTAAAGGCATGAGGGAGAGGGAAGTGTGTGTGTGTGTGTGTGTGTGTGTGTGTGTGTGTGTGTGTATGTGTGTGTGTGTGTGTGTGTGTGTGTGTGTTGGCCTGTATATTATGCGTATGTCAGCCTTCAATGTCACCCT
>CM030172.1:38000015-38072617 GCA_017639675.1 Aplochiton taeniatus | reverse complement strand
CTCTCTCTCTCTCTCTCTCTCTCTCTCTCTCTCTCTCTCTCTCTCTCTCTCTCTCTCTCTCTCTCTCTCTCTCTCTCTCTCTCTCCAGACATTTTCACCAGGTTTATTATTGTTTTTATTATTTTTATTTTTTGACAAGACGTTGTTTTGGGAGGACTGGTTTGACTGATGGTGGATCGTTCTGTGTTTGTTTTATGTTTTGCCCGCTCCCTTACCTATATATTATACAGATTGATTGTTGTTATTTATTTGACTGGCTGAAGGGAAAATAAATGCCTTTCAAACATGGACACATGATTGGCTGCTCTTAGAAGGTAAAGGGACTGTATAGATTCACAAAATCCAGACAAGAAATGGGGAACAGCATTTACTGAAAAATAGGCTAACATTTATAAAATCTAAATCATATTTAGTTCACTACAGTACAAAAAAGCTGGGTTTGATTTAACTTTTTGATTTGCTTGATTTACAAAAATATGACTATATTATGATTGAATGGATTGATCATGCTGCTCTGTATTATAGCTGAAACAGTTTTGGAAATGCAGAGCTTCATAAGTAAGGTGACAGTATTATCAGTGTTTTGAGTTGACACTAATCTGCCTCTCTTCTCTGAACCGCCAATAGCTGATCTAAGTCGGTCTCATTGTGGTCGATGTTCAACATTACCCCTGTGTTTTGTATCATTAGGCCATCAAACCCCCCTCCCTCTCTCTCTCTCTCTCTCTCTCTCTCTCTCTCTCTCTCTCTCTCTCTCTCTCTCTCTCTCTCTCTCTCTCTCTGTATATTACCATAATTAAACAAATAGAGATGCTAATATGAGGAAAGTTCCCACCTGCCTAAGTTGCAAATAGACCTTAATTCCTCAGCTTCTCACAACACCAGAATATAATACTTACGTAGGTGTTATTTTCAGCATTCTGAGAAGATTGTCCTAACCGTAAATGCGCTTTAGTACTCCCCTAATAACCTGGTTACATAACAAGAATGTCTGTTTAAGCTTTGGGGATTAGGTGGGGAGACGGCTTCATTCAAGGTTTTTACTGCCACAATAACCCAAACCCCATTTGAACCCAATGTGTACTGTTACTTTCAACCCAAGATGGTCTTATTTTACCTCTGGATTTATCACTGCAGTTCCAATTTAACAGTGCCTGCATTGTTTGTGACCTACATACGGTAGAGTTTAGAACACCTTTTTAGGAGGTGATACTGCAGGTGTTTTGGTTAGCAAAAAGGGTTCATCTTGATGTATTTTCTACAGTACAATTTAATTAACGATGACAGCTTTCTACTATTTTTAGCTACTTTACTATGTGCCAATGGGATGGATCTTCGGTGATACAAGTTTCCTTATACTTGTTCCCTGTACTTATTTTAGAGACACAAGGTTGTGTTTGTTCTGAGTATCTAACTAAGTGTCTTTTTAAAAAGCTTTTAGCTCCAATTTGGCAACTTATTTTATTTATTGAAGATAGTATGAAGATGGGGACCATACTCATGCAGCTGGTTTGTCATTGATTGTAGGCTGGGGAGGTAGATTTCCACCATTTAAATGCAACTTTTTATGATGTGCATAGTTTGCAGGCGTATGTACATTTCAAACTTTATGATTAACATTTTGTTTCACCTAAATGGAAAAATGTGCTTTGAGCCGAGAGAATGAAGTCCCACACAGCTTGAAATGGGACTTTCAGTTCAAAACCATTATGTAGAGTGTCATAAAGTAGGCACCCATATCAACTGTTGCAGCCATTTTAAAGTGGGGAATTTGCAGCATGTGTAATCATTCAAATTGTTCTCTCTGCATAAAGTCATAGAATAACTTACATACTTCTTGTAAATACTGTTAGAAAGTAACGGATAACAAGTAGTCTTCATAAAAATAATGGGAGAACCACAACATAATTACTTTATTTTGTAAAAAAAGAAAATATATATATACTTAATGGAAGATTACTAAAACTGTATCAAATATTTACAGAAATGTATGTCATACTTTAGGTAGCAAATTATTGAGACCATGAACGGTCAAGGATTTATTGATTAACCACGTGGAAATGTAATATCAAAACTTAAATATGATTTCTGTCCATGACATGTTTGGATGTTGCAGAAAGAACAGTTATAAGCTAAAGTTATCCTAAAGGAATTATCAAAGATTTCATTTTTTTTAAATTACGTGGTTACCAAACTGTCAACAGGTAAACACATATTTGTCCTTATACAATCTCCATCTAATGTACAGTTTTGTATGTAGTATGCAATTGCTTATTCTCAATTTTTGTGTCATAGAGAACACAGCAGTATTTCTGAGCATACATTTTCTGTTCAGACCTCATAGAGTTTGTGATGTCAATAGAATAAAGCACCGCTTCTTTTTCAATCTTTTGTCAAAGCCAGAGTGAGAATGAAAAGATGGAGGCTGCTTTGAGTTTTTTATTTTATTTCATTTGCTCATTTGGGGATGTTCACTTCATTCATTCGTTAACTTTCAGCTGGAGGGCCCTCCACCTCACCCCACTTACCTCCCAACTCATGCAAGAGTGTTTCCACGTGATGCCCCATGGTGCTTTTCAACCGGGGACTCGCTCCATGCGCTTCCCAATTTGATGACAGCAGAATGCTGCAGCTCCAAACTTACTCGGTGGAAGGTTGTACATGTCCCTAAGGGAGCTCCTCAGATCCATCTGATGAGGCGCTGTGCCGGCGCTCTCATCCTTGCCCTCTTGACATGAGGTATATTCGAGAGAAAAGAAATAAGACCAAGTGATAGCAAATCCGCCCCGGGGTTGTTATTGTTGAACCCACGTCAGAGACGGAGTGACAGAGTTTAAGTGAAATAATGACACCACCTTCTGAGAGAGCATGGATCCGAGAAGTCTGCTTTTCCATGCTTCTGGCATGCTTTTGACATCCTGATGACATCCGTGTCTTTGAAATTGATTTGTCACATTACAACCGAGAGACCAGACTTTGTTTGCCAGCTGTGGTGTTAAGATGTCTGCAATTTTTTTTAAGAAAACATACCAGAACACGTCCCTTTAAGCAGCATTCAAAGTCAATTTGTTCACACCAAATTATAGATGCAAATATAGAATTGAACTGAAATGTTAATACAGCATGGACTGATATAAATAGCTTTGAACAGTCGTTCCTTACAAGACAAAACATTTCACATATACCCTGAATAACAACAATGTTTGTATGCCATTTGATGTCCACATTTTAATTGATCTCGCGCAAGAATCCAGTTACGAAAAAGCCGTCTGTAAAATGCATCCTCTGAAAATATGGATAACTTAGATTCTTGTTTTAGCTGAGGGCTGGAGAGATAAATGTGGAAGGCTAGCTTTAGAACTAGCTTAGAATGTAATTGGAACAGCAATTTGACATTCGGTAGATAACATAGTATTAAAATTGTATGTGACAGGGTGCTTTCCACTTTGAATTTGTGTCTGACTAAGTTTGCTGTGGAGTTCTCAGTGAGGGAGGAGAGACTGTCTCTCCTCTGATGATCAAAGAACTGCTAAAATATGCGTTCAGCAAGATACCATGAAAAAACATTCCTTCGTGTGAATTGGGTTTCATGTCCAACAAATGATATTAATGTGAAAATGCATCAACCAACATAACATTTAAACAGAAAAGTGTTTTGTTTTTGTGATGAATGCATGAATGGGATATCATGATTCACTTGTATCAGCAATAACTAAACCTGTCCAAATCCAATCCCTAAAAATAATGGAATATCCTCTTGCTTTGTTGTAGTATTCTGCTCTGAGCAGTATGTGATGAATGAGGCTTGTCGTAGCCCCAGGGGTTTCAGAGAAAGGTTGTGCTTTAGAGTAGGTGTACTACCCGTTTTTGCAGTCAGACCTAGTTAAACAAGTCACCGTGTCCCTTATCCCTCTAGGCAAGGGGGTCCCCAGGGCCCAGTGTGAGGATGATCCTCCCCCCATGGCAGTGCTCTGCCGGGTGGCCTGCCCTGGCGACTGTGTGGTCGGGACCTGGTCTGCCTGGTCCACCTGCTCCCATTCCTGTACCAACAAGAAAGCAGAAGGCAGACAGAGTCGAACCCGTAGAGTGTTGGCTCTTCCTGGGGAAGGTGTGTTTACATTCTCTCTAATGTGGCTAGAGTTAATGCAACCAATTATTTTCTACAGTTTTCTCAACGATTTGAAAGTTTTTCATCCAACTTCCTGAGAAGAACTTCCAAAGTGTGTTGTTACCATTCAATATTAATGAAGTATTTTTTCCCCAACAAAGACTCTCTTCCGTATACTGTCGAGCACTGCAGTGTTTTGTTTTACACTCAGACAGAGGTTCCTTGGCAGCTATTCAAAGCCAATGAATCCCTGCATCCGAGCGTATATCTGGTATACCAGTTGATAAACTAAATCTCCAATAGTCTGCCGTTCAGTGTTGTGTTGCAGGTTACATCCTGCCCAGCAGAATGGCTGTGTGTGCGCAGCTTAATGGTTCTGTGTGTGAGCCTGGGCATGCATATGGATTTGATAGTCACACCATGTAATGACTAACTCGCGATTTTCAAGATGTGTGTGTGTGTGTGTGTGCGTGTCCTAAATATGTAGGTGGTTAGTCGGTGGATGGATTGCCCGGGCTCTGCATATCCCACAACGACACCATTTTCACTGTAGGCTCAATAGCTTACACACAGATGCCCACACAACCAGTTAACATCACTTATTTCCTGCTGTATTCATGTGTCTATCAGAGATACCTTAGTCTCTAGCACAATTAATGTTGTTAGGCACAGCCTGTATCTCTTAATGTCAGCACACCCTTACTGCTAGATGGACTGTGCATGTGTGTGCATATTCACACGCACTTGTGCATGTGTGGGGAAAAAACTCCCCAAGAACTGTGTCATTAGATACCCATCATTAATATTCTGCCAGCTTGTCGCCTCATTTATTAAACCATACTCTGAAACACTTAGAGGAAGACTAAGTCACTACATGTCCAAACTCCCTGTCCGTTTCAAAGTCATCCTATGTTCAAGGACAGACCATGCTGAACTGTAAATTTTGATGGAATAATACGCAGAGAAAAGCTGTGGAAAAGCTCTGCACCCTTCCACATTTTTACTTTACCTAGCTCCTTCCTTTAAAATTGTTCATCAATGAAATGTATGATATATAAATATCAATGATGATATGATTGCTGCTGTTGCAAATTATATAACATTTAGATCTAATGGTGAAGAGCGTGTAGTGTGTTTTTTTTTCTGAAGTAGGAGATTGGCTCACAGTAAATACAGACAACAAATTTAGCAGTCCCTTCTTGACCAACATTTTGAATGTTGTCTTTTCACATGCACTGGAAGAATTTGAATGGCATGTAAATAAGCGGCGGTATGATCCGTTAAAGTACCTCACTGCGTGGAGCCCTTTGATGATGCGCTCTTTGATGTTTGTTGCTGACCAGGAGGGGATGAGTGTCCTGCAGCCCCTGCCTTGGAAGAGTGGAGGTCCTGTAATGACCATCCATGTATTATGTTCTACTGGGAGGCATCGGCGTGGGGGGCCTGCGTCGAGGACACCTCCGAGGGCCTCAACGGCAGCAGCGTTGGGAACAGAAGCACCACTTGCGCCGTGGGAGTTCAGAGCCGCAGAGTCCACTGCATGAAGATGAACGTCGGCCAGGTTACACCCAAAAGGTAATCGTGCCGCACACATTTTGGTGAATTGCAGGACACTGTGCCAGGAGACCAGGAGCATCTGTTTTTTCGCCATTCAAGGCTGTTCGGTTAATTGCGGTCCCCTGTAGCTCAATACAGAACATCAGTTCGATAGTAAAAGAGACTCAAGATTTGTAATTGATGCAGTTGAAAGAAGGTGCCAACAATAATGCCTTATTACATTTTTCTTTAGGAAATTTGTTAAAGATTGGTACATTTGTCACTTTTATGTGCTTTATTTATGTTATGTTTCAAACCAAACATGCTACGCGCATACCAAACGTTTTTCTTTTTAATGTGATACACTTTCACTTAGAAACATCTTACGCTTGTCAATATTTACTGTAAAGCCTTGATTGTACTATAACCCTCTCCCCAGAGGGGTGTAAAAAGAGATATATTTTAATCTGATATCTGCTGTAGAGGGAATTGAGCTCCATGGATGACATCGTTAGCTACTAATCTTTCAGCGGTTTATAATGTTTTTTCCAATCGCTTGGGTACTCATTTCAGAATCTTGTGGTCCTTTTTCCAAACTCAGAACACAGAACTCAGAACAGATCATCAAAATGCATGCTTTTTTCAAAACTATAACGCTCTTTTCAACTGCTTGCATATAATACGCATAAACCGACGATAATTTATTCGCTGAACATAAATCACCGGTAGTATTAGTACTTCAAAATGCAATTCACCTATTATATATGACATGTCTTTTCATTTCATAAAATTATTCTAATCATAAACTAATACAGCTGCTCAAAATTATAACTAACTGCTTCATTACTCCTAATGCATGTCTTTTTGGAAACTGAAAAACAATATTCCATGTTTGGATCATGAAAGTTCCAGGGTAAAGAGATCCCTTGACACCATTTACAATCAAACATGAACTTTATAGATGTAATACTTTATCATCATCAATTTATCATACACTGTTTCTACAGTCCCGTGTACCAACTTCCAGACAATGTTTTCAGGCTTTACAGTATGTATATATATGCAGGCCCTTGCCATTGCTTTTGCAATACTACTGTAACAACTCATTACTGATGATGGAGTTCGCATTATAGTAAGAGTATCAAAAGATTCGTTTTCAGCTACAATAACATGGAGCTGCAGGCAGGCCACAATTGAAGCCATGCAGTGAGACGATGGGAAGAAGGAGGAGGAGGAGGACATTGTGGTCGCAGGAACGGCAGATCCTCTCTTGAGAGGTGGAGGTGGGCCTGCTTTGAGAGGTGTTGTGAAGGGACGAGGTAGAGAACAGGGTTCTGTGTGTCTAGACATACAGTTGAGGAAGAGGTTCTTGTTTGACACTTTGTAGCTGTACTTGAATTTTGGTTTGACCTACGTTTTTATCATTTTATCATACAGTAAATACGTTTCTAATTTTGTTCCACTCATTTTGTACACAATGATTACACTGTTTGTCTCCACTACTCCTTTTACAGAACTGCATTTAGAACCAATGTATCAAGCGTTTCATACTTCAATGTTATATGATTGTACCAACAACTAAACAGCAAAACTATCGGTGTCTTTTGGGTGGGTGGTTGATCGAAACAAATTCATGATAAATTCGTATTCTGAACCAATGATTCCGAAGTTGCAAGGTTTCTTCAGAGACATGAAAGCAACATAATGCAAGATTTTGAGCTTACGACGGACTGTGTTGCAAGTGGTGACAGTTTTGATGGTTATGTATAGGGTTTGGATAAATGAGCACAGAGTTCTGAAATTAGTGCCGAAGCGATTATAAAAGACGAAGACAAAGTGCAGCCAAGGCCTTTTGTTCTTTGGCATGGCGGGGTTATATGGTGTCATACTCTGGTTGTATAAATAATTCATACCGTTTGATCTGCTTTAGCTCAATATGTTATTGACAGCCTGGGTATAAAACGGTTTTGAGAGAGAGAGGTATATTTCATGTGCTTGATGTTTGAAGTCCGCCAGCAGCACCATCAAATTCCTCATTTAAAAGAAGTTTCAATAAATGCTTTCATTGTTTCTGCTCTATGCTGCCTGTTTAATTTTGTAGCTGCTGTATGTTAAGGACGGAATATGATTGACCTTGATCCCACACATAACCTCACTTGTTTTTATTTATCAAAGTAGGCCTTGTATGTTGCCAGTTGAAATGGTAGGATGTAAGGTGCTCCTATGGGACATCTCGGTGTAAGACTCAAGGCCAATGCCAAAGGCTACGCCTATCCGCCACATATTGAACCACACCGTGTATGTGTTAATCCTAGACAGTGTATAACCTTGCAACCATTGGGATTTTATTTCCTTTATAGTCTAAAGTGACTTCTGCAGGATAGATTTCGTAGCGTTCCCAAGTGTACTATTGCGTCATAGTGATCTGGGAGGTGAGAAGCAGGGAGCGAGGACGCACTAGTGTTTCATGTGGGCTCCTTCCTCCATTCCTGTTCACTTCCCTTTTGATACCATCTCCAAGCTGATTCCCTGTGGCTGCTGGATGTGGCCACATGCTGGGCCTCCAGTGAAACCTTGTAAGCCTGTTGGGTAAAGGGAATCACAAGACTGAGAAGACTGTGATGGGCTGTTTATACGTAATTCGGAACAAGGGTAGGATACCTTTGATTCCTTGTAGTTTCCGGGCAGAACTATGTCTCCAGTGGCACGCAATCCACACTTTGGAATATTGTTAGTGTCTCTTTAAATGTTATTCGATGATGTCTTTGGTTACCCTGGCAATAAATATGCATATCCTGTCTTTTCTCAGCCTTAATTAGCGGCCATGTCATTGACTTTGATAGATTTCTCTCCTCTAGTACTCTGTCTCCTGGATGGCAACAAGAGTCTGCTCTGAGCCACAGGATGGGCTCACCGTAGTTAGGATAATAAATACACTAACACACGTCCCCAACCATGCACAACATGAATGGATGTTCTATTTACTGGCATAGTTTATAGGCCTTTACTAGTAATCTTATACTGTATAAGCCATTCATTTTTCAAAGCCTCATTTTTACCATCTACCTAAGTAAGCATTGGTCTGTTGAATTTAAGTTACTTATTCAGTTGCAATTGTTACCGTTTGACATGATTGAGCACCACTATACTGTATTGGTGCTAATGAGGAAGACAGAGCTAAGGTGCTGTGTCCTTGGGATAGACTGCATATTAATTATCCTTAAGTACGCTAATTGGTATTCATAAGTCATGCTGCCTAATATAATCCATAAAATGGATGAAACTTTGGACGTTTGGTATGCTTGACCGAAGATCTCATCTTATTTTTTTATTTGCTGTGGCATGATACTCAGACAAGGTGGCAGATAAGCTCAGGGAAAAAAATAGAAAAATCTTTGCATTTTTCCACATTTCCAAGCGCAAGCCAGGAGGTGGGTGTCCAATCACTTATGGTACCAGTGTGACATTTGTGATGTCAAGGACAGGGCAGTTGTTGTACTGTGCTGCCCTGTTACTGGTGTGAGTCAGGCCGCTTATCACTAATCGCACAGGGGGTGAAAGAATTTAAGACCTCTGTCTGTGCCATAGGTGTCCTGATTCTGCCCGGCTAGAAACCATCCGTCCCTGTTTACTTCCCTGCAAGAAAGACTGCATTGTTACCCCTTTTAGTGAATGGACAGCCTGTCCATCTACCTGCCAGTCAGGTAAGACCTCAGGAAACCCCTTAAATATAAGCAACGGTGTATTGCCTTTCCCAACTATTTATAGGATGTTTCAATAATAGTGGATTGGCAATTGCTTTTTTAAAAGACATTTTTTTTAGAGAAGGCTTAATGGAAGGGGAGAACTGTATCTTTACAGACCAATTAAGTTCAGACATCATTCTGATACAAAAGATTCTCAGCTGCTGAAATGTCCTGTCAAAATACTCAATGATTTTATTTCTACATGAATTACATAGAAAATTGCCAATTATATTAAGCTGACACATCCAGGAAAATAGATATTTAATGGGTTTGACTAATACGTTCAAGTGCATCTGAAATCAAAAGTATGTAATTGTTTTAAAGAATTAAGCATCCCTGTAAATATGCAGGAGCTCATTGGGTCTGCTGATGATGCAATCACTTTCTTAATTGCACTATTTTTAGTGTTTTGTAATTAGCAGTGTGTAATGAGCCTTGGAACTAGAGCCAAATGAAGCCATTATATCAGTCTAAAAGCAGTCTATAGAGAAAAAGCACAACAGAAAGTCTATGGCAAACTATTGGACTTAACGTTGCTTTATTTTTCTGTTCATCTGTCTTAGTAGGTCATGGAATACATTCCAATCTACCTATTTATTCGAACACATTCAACTGTTTTTTCCCCGCTTCCTAGCCAATGCAACTCAAGCCACACAGTCGAGATACAGGACAATCATCCAGAGGTCAGCCAATGAGGGAAATGAGTGTCCTGACACACTTTATGAAGAGAGGGAATGTGAAGCACTTCCTGTGTGTCCAGTCTACAGGTAAACACAAGTATCTCAATGGTGAATGCTTAGGCTTGACGTTGCGCCTTTAGAAGTTTGACTTAAGGTAGTTTGTTTCTGTTAACCTATACACAATGGAATGGAATGGGTTGATAAGTTATTATAAAAAAAAAAAACAGAAAAGAAAAACCATGTTTATTTCAGTCTCAAATTCTCAGTCACTGACTATGGTTGCACACAGGTGGCAGAAACACAAGTGGCACACATGCACTTTGGTTCCAGACTCTGTTCGTCAAGGAATGGCGGGACCAGTGGAATCTTGTGGAAATGGTTTGGAAACAAGGGGTGAGTGTTGTTGACCCTTTTTCTTGTTTTCCTTTATTTCAATCTGTCAATGAACTATATATAAAATATACATATGGCAAATATATGGAAGTAGAAATAGTTTAGTAGAAAAAGTTGGCCGTTCTCACACAGGAATTGACCAGAATTACCTTTACATCTCGATCTTGGAGAACAGCAAAACGCTACATCCTTGAAGTGTTTTTTTTTTTATTTACACCCCCTGGGGCCTCTCTCTCTCTCTCTCTCTCTCTCTCTCTCTCTCTCTCTCTCTCTCGCTCTCTCGCTCTCTCTCTCTCTCTCGCACTCTCTCTCTCTCTCTCTCTCGCTCTCTCTCTCTCACACACACACACACACACACACAATAAACTACTCACACAAACGCACCAATGCACACATGATCGGACACAAACATGGTGTGAAATTGACACCATACACAAAAACTGTCCAGGCATCTATGCCAATTACGTACAATACATCAAGTTAGCATTTCTAAAGCCATTTAAAAACTCGAATTGACTCACACCTCAATGTCCTATTAAAGTAGATTTATAGTGCTTGTGAAAATGAATTACACTGTTCATCATGGGGCTGCTTTGGAGTTCAGTTTCAGAAACAGACACTCCCTTCCACTCATATGAGCTCGTTACTATAATAATAATAATACATTTGATTTAAAAGTGCTTTTCAAAATACCCAAAGACACTTTACATGATACTATGCAAGAATAGTCATTCTCCTGAACAGCAAGATGGTATTCAGATGTGGTGTCCTTGAAGAAGGAGACAGGCTCTCTGAGCATTTCTCTGTGTATCACTTCTAAGCCAATTCCTTCTAAGCCAACTCCTTCAAAGCCAACTCCAAATTCTTACAAAGTCAGAATGTTAATTGGATAACTTAAGACACATAAAAAAATGGCAAATCTCCCAATGAACAAAAAATATGTGTTTCATCTGATTTACTGAGCAGCTTCTACCAAGCTTTGGAGTTGTTTCATTTGTATCTACACAGTTGTCTTGTGAAATTCTCAGTGCCACAATACAATCCACTTCTAGTTTAATTAACTAGACGCTATTTATTTACCTCTATTTTCATAGCAGAAATTTTCTGAAAACCACATTATAATGTACTCTGCACAGCCAGGCTTAGAATAATAGTATTTGACCTTTAGCTCTTACTATTTGAATAGTATTAGAATATTGCAAAGGAAAATACCTGTGACATTTCAAGAACGTAAATTCGGGTCAGAATTTTCGATGAGCTGGAATGAATTGATTAAAAATAATGAGAAGAGTTTTAAGAGTCGTTTAAAGATATTTCCCTTTCTACATTTTATGTCTTTAACAGCTGAATTGCCACATTGAAAGAATGTGTCAACGTCCCATGTTTTAGTATTTTAATGAAAATGAATGTTTGATAATAGGCAATGACTATGACCTTTTAGGGCAAACACATTTACATACCAGAACATTTTCTGAAATTAAAAAATATAAACTATTCTAAAGAATTTTTGCAGATTTTAAAACAGTTTACACTTACCTTTCGTCTCCTTACATTTTTTTCCCGTCCTTTTTCTGTTTGAAGTAGCCCGCATCCAGTATTTAAGAACGTTCAAAGCATTGAATGATGTAATTTGACACTGTTTTGTGCGACCTGGTGCACAGGTACAACCGAACTTTAAAGTAGGTTGACAGCAGCCCTCTGCGTAAGAAATGCAAATGAAGCACAGGAGTCTAGCTGTGCCAAACAGACTTACTTCATCAGCATATCTCTGAATAAATAGGGGAGGATAGGAGACTGGGAATTGCAGCCAGTGAGAGATACTGCAGAGAATGATTCTCACACAGTCATACATTACCGTATGTTCGATTCATTATTAGAATGACTATGAATCAATTTGTCTTAGCACTGCTATTCTACTAAATGAGTTAAATCTAGTGAAATTGGTATGTCAGATTCATCACATCAGTATCCATGGACGGTAGGGAGATGTTGAGTGCAAGCCAAGCTGTTCCAACGAGGTCATGATGCATTGGAAAAATGTGCACGCCTTGGGCCTGTTCTGAACATTTTGTCTATTTAAGTGTATTACTGCTCCTATGCAACATACAAGGTCATTTGACTGGAGAAAGAAGAGAAGATTAGCTCTTAATGCTGTAAGACAATCGGGTTTGTAAATCACTTGTATTTCTTGTCAGGTTAAAGGTAGCCTGGTCCTTTTCAATGAAGAAACTAGATTCTGATGGTTTGAGGTATTATTGTATGGTCTTTATGAATAAAGGTGCAATTCAGTCAGACTGAGTGAAATACCTCACACTTTACATCTGAAAGAATTCCCCGTTGATGAAAGTGAACAACAGAACACTAAAACAGACTTACATTTTAAGCGGCATCATTTTTTATTCCAGATTACACCTACACACACAGGAAACTCGATTAATAGGTGATATGATTACAGGAAGATATCTTGCCCTCCGTGTCTGAATTAATGAGAAGTGCAGTGCCCAGAGGGAGAGTTTGACAGGCTTCTTTAAAGGTTGGAAAGGGGAGGGGAGTGGGGGTCGTTTCTGTCTTATGTCCTTTTAAACAGTCTGCAAACATTGTCACCCTTCTAAGTAACTGTATTATTAAAGATGATTCCTGTCACCGGAGGAGATAGGAACACAATGTTAACGATTTGGAGTGGCGATCATTTGAAAGGCCATGTGATACTGAAGTAAAGGGAAGCAGAAATAATTATGCTAAAAATGGATGGCTCACTTTCCAAGTCGTAATGTCAGTACTGTCAACCCTGGAAGGCTAGAGCACTGCAAATAAAAGACAAAGAGGGAAGGAGAGGTAAGTGTGTGGGTGGAGGGTTTAAAGCGTTCCAAAGAGAGAAACGAATTGCAGTACGGTGGGTCGCACGGAAAACAGTTGGGAAAAATAGGAACTAATAAATGTGCTCAAATTAACCAACAATACAAAACAATACCTTACACTTTATGAAGAACTTGGCCACTTTCTACATAAGCTGCAGCGCACTGTCTTGATTTGTTTTTCTCATTACACCGCAGCACAATACATGCTATTCCAAATAGCACGAGATGTGTCTAAGATGAATAATGGCCAGATGAGGTAGGTACAAATGAGACGCATTGAGGGTATTAGCATTTTCTTTAAAAACCGTCATCGACCTCCACAATGCCTTCAAGATCCCTCATCTCTAGACCACCCACCCACACAGTCTCAGCAGACATGTAAAACACTGCAGTTTTGGTCAGAGGGCAGAATTTAAAAGTCAAATAAGAATCAATGAGATGTGTTAAAGGCATGTTCGTAGATCAATGTCTTCTGAAAGACATCGGGGGTCAAATTCCACTATAGCAGCACAACACCTCAGGGAAAGTCTGGCCCATGGAATCCCTGGTTGGATACGATGGCAGGCCTTCATCTTAACAAACAAACAAACACCAGTATCAGAGAGGTTTGGTCACGCTTTGCATGACATTTTGCTTTACTCCCTGCCTTATCACCATGTGCAGTAAAATGTCAATGCTGCCAATTAGGGAAATCATTTGTTTTCCCAACCTCCCAAACTATCCCTCAGCTTGAAGAGGAACACTATGAAGCGGAATTGAAGACTAGATGTTTTTTCTTTTAGTTAGAGAGGGTATTTTGGGGGGGGAAGCAACAGGATATTTTTCTGCACACCACCTTAGGCATGTCTTTCATGTAGTGCCTTTCATGTGTTAAAGCAACCACTTGATTTGGCATTTTGAATTATTCTCGTTTACCTCACGTACTCTTAATCCAGTTTTCTGTTTTCATCCTCTGCCTCTCTGTTTTGCTTCTCAGCTGTTGATACTGTAGTTGTGCCTTTTTTAAGGTCAGTATTCTTTGTCATCCCCTTAATTACTTGTAAAAAAAAAAGTATTTGCAGGGGATATAAAGACTTACTTAACTGTACTTAAATGATACATTCTTCAATTTATTACCACTTTATATAATTTTATATAACCATTTGCTTTGAATTTTATTTTGTCTTGGGTTGTTTGGTGTTATAAGATGGTATTGGAGGGATTGGTCATAGTATAATCTCTGATAAAAGTTCAACTCTGGAAATGGGAGTTTTGTGATAAGCCAATGTACCAATTGCATTGGTTCAATCATCGAATCAATCTTTTGTAAAACATGTATGTAATATGTGCAAAACTTGACCACTAGAACAGTTAAACAGTCCAACAATCATTCATGTAAAAGTCATATTCCATTTCATCATAGCCCAGATTGGTGCATCATCTAAGCTGCAGATGAATTTGGCTTTGCGCTGGCTCAGTTAATTAAACCACGGGAAGCGGAGTAAGAATTTAAACGGAGATGTTTAATAAGGGTGAAACCCTCGCCCACCTCTGTTTCCTCAGGAGTCAGCTGTGTGGGGGAGGACGGGGAGCCAGCTGACATGACACAGTGCCTCCAGTGGGCTGGCACTGTTCCTCCTCGCATCAGAGGGTGCAGGGTGGCCTGCAGGGATGACTGCACCTTCACGGAGTGGTCCAAATTCACCGAGTGCTTGGGTTGTGGGAGCCTCCGAAATCGCAAGCGCTCACTCACAGGTAAAACCACTGCACTCCTCCACTGAAAGGGGATTCCTTCTAGCTCTCTTCTCGTCTTCCCAGTTAAATCCGTCTGCAGGCACTCTCCCACTCGTCACTTTGAGTGAAGCACTTCAAACGTTTCGTTCCAAGCAATTGTTTATGTGCTTTTCATTTTTTTCATGTGGCAGTGACCCACTAAAGTTGGAGCTCTTCCTCACGATGTCAAAAACGAAACACTGCCGTCATTATCTATTCCACGCTGCTTCTCTGTCTTCATGTGAACTCCGTCCCTGTTGTCTGGCACCTGGTCTAAATTAGGCTCCTCATAGTTTATAATCCATTTATTCCAATGCAGATGACAAAACCTGTTGGCTGAATTACATGCCGAGGCTGTGCACCAAGCCTGATACTATTTGTCTTCATGAATATTTGATCTGTTGCCGTGGGGGCCGTGGTAAATATACCCTGCCTTCATCCTTAATGCTCTTAAAATATAATACCGTAAATCAGGCCCTTTGCTGCTATTTTTGGGGGGGCTGTGTGTTTTGTTGTTTATTCAGCTGTAACGGACAATGTGAGAGGTTTGGTCAGCTCTTATACTCATCCTGCTACTGTACCTCCTTTTAACCCTTTGGTTTCCAGTAAATGTTGAAACAATCTGGCAGTGATAAGAAAAGGCAAACTAGATCTGGAGTGAGTAAATCTATTTTTCTCTAGTGCATGGCTAAGAAAATGCAGGCATTGGTTTGTGCTTAGACAAACCTCTTTAGTTTGACTTGAACTTGAGTTTACACAAGAAAGTGTACACTTTCACAGAGATCTAAAATTGAAAATCTGAAGCTGGAATCCATGCGTTCAAAAAGGCATTGTCAGCACAAAACAACTAAATTAAACTAGACACAAACGATAATCCACAAATCCTTAGCACTACTGCCACATGCTCTTAATGGTTTTGTCCTGCTGAGTTTTATAGTTTAGGTGGAGATTTGGCAAAACTGAACTTGATAATTAGGTGTTCAATGGGGTGTCCTGTAGCAGTGTACTATTTACAACTACCAAACAAAATGTAACCGCAAACACCAAAAAGGAAATGACTCTAAGGAAATGTATTAACTCAGGTTCACATCAATTGGTTATGAGCAATGATGCAAGCTTTTTACAAGAGTCAATTAGTTTGGATATATTGAGGAGATGGAGTGAAAAGCTCAGGTAGCACTTCCATTATTTCCGACTCTCTTTGTTTGCAACCATTTGCCTGCGCTAAATGTGTCTGCTGAGCCTTGTTTTATACACTCATTTTGCAGTCATTTCCATATTCAAAGATTACCTGCTGTGAACAATTTCAGCTGTCGATTAGGAAAAAGCGTTTGAGTGTATGAGTAGGGGGGCTTGATTACAGACTGTAAGTTTCCCCCTCCAAACTCCATATTTTTAGTGAAGCTTTTTCTAAGGAAGCAAAGCTCTCCACTTCCTTGCGCCACTGCAACTGTGAAGTACCTCTCTATCTCACTTGTCTAATCCATAATAGTCGAAAGCCACCCTAAAGCTGGTTATCATAACATTAACTTTATTTCAGAAGAGCATAAATATGCAATTTTGTAGTGTGCGATGTGGAAATGAACAGTGGAGTGTGAGAAAGGATGTTTGGCTGGCTTGCCTCAGTCTCCCAGCCATAGCAGCTGCGCCTTGGATAGAACAGATTGGTGGTGAGGCGTGGCAAGAACTGTTTGCAGTCAGGCCCCTTTCTGAACAGCAGACACAGATTGGCCTCTCTTGAAGACTCAGTGGGAAGGTAGAGGACACCCAGCATAGGGCCAATTCAGGAGAAGAGGACGCCTGCAAACGCTGGAAAGACTGCAGCTGATGGGCTCGCTTTCCATCTGGCTCAGTACAAAGCCTACCGTCACCACTTCACGCAGCGCTAAAGTGAGGTGTTGGCTTTGGAATCCTACTTTGATACTGTGATTTGGTTTGTTCTCTTGTGATAACATGAACAGAAATACAATTAAACAGGGCGTTAGTAATATAGAAGTGTGATTGTTTAAAAGTGGTCCTTTAACAAGGCTTTCTACCCTGTGTTCACCTTGTTTTGTGGAACAAGCCAGTGCAGTAGGGTGACATCAGCCATCTTTAGTTAAATAAAAGATAAAAATACGCGTACAATTTCAAAGGTTTTAAGCTTGACTGTTGTGGCTTTAGTGCTGTGAATTGCGCTTGCCATAGCCATCCATCCACTGACTAGGTACCCAAGAAAGTCTTATCAGCTGAGATGCCCTCTACCTACTTCAAATGAAGCCTCTTGATAGCATTCTCCAAGCTTGACTGGTTTTGGTTTTTACAGTTATCACAGTTGTTTTCTTTTCATTGTCAGGTTCTTTGGACAATGTTGAAAGAAACGGACATGTTAACTTGTCAACAATTGTAATTGATTTTGTCCTGATTGTGGATTCTCTTTTAAGGAGAGACATCATTACAAAATAAACAAAATGACTCAAAATAGACAGAGTAATACACATTTTCTGAACATGATAAGACCAGGGACTTGAAAGAGTCTCAGAATGCCCTGTTTCTCTCTTCAGCCAGTCCCTGACATGAGCTTTGAGAATGTATGAAAGGAACCCTGTTTCTTCCAGTTGTGAGGTTACTCCCTTGCTAACCTAATAATACTCATCACATTTAATGGATAGGACTAATTATAACTGCCATGAAGTGAAGCCTGGTGAGAGACACTAATAGCCACTTAAATGGACATCTACATAATGTGAAATATATCCGTTTCTCTCCTCATTAGAGAATAAGATTGAGTTGGACCATGTGCCAGATGTTACAATGTCTAACCCTCCACTGTGAAGAGAAAATGTTGAAACAAAAGACTGTATCTGTGTTCTCCAGGCTGCCAATTTTAATGTCAGCGCACTGTGCCACGAGAGAGAGAGAGAGAGAGAGAGAGAGAGAGAGAGAGAGAGAGAGAGAGAGAGAGAGAGAGAGAGAGAGGGGGGGGGGGGGGGGGGGGGGGGGGGGAGGGAGGGGGCGGGGGAGAGAGAGAGAGGGAGGGGGAGGGAGAGGGAGAGAGAGAGAGAGGAACCCAGGAGAATAATGGATGTGTGAAGGAAAATGGTAGAGAGAGAGAAATAGTGAAGTTATGCCCCTACTGCATGCATGTATTAGTTCTCGAAAGGAGTGCTTTATTAAATCTTGACCAGAAGTACCTATTTTAAGTCCAATTTATTTGTCAATAGTTGTTGCTTTGAATTCAAGTAACAAATAAAAAAATCCTACAATGGTCTCACAAAAAATAAAATGAATATTCCAGCAGTTTCCTCAGACTTAGAATTACTTCCTCAATGGACTTTGAGATTGCCTGAAGCTAAATAACAGCTTTCCCAGGATGCTGTTGTGATATTATTTAGGGTACATGCTAAATCCGTTGGTTATACCAAAGAGGGAAATAGAATATCCAATGTTTTACGGTGCTTACAATGCTGGCCACTTTAGTGGGACTCTCAATGGTATCCAATTCATTCAAATACAAATTGATCTGTGCATTTGACTGCCTGATCTTTTCAGATGTTTGCGCATTCATTTAAACCATACATCTGAGCTTGACTAATCTGACTGTGTTATAAATGTAGACATTTACAATAGAACTTCAAATGGACTTCCTTTGTTCCGTTATCAGGACGCAGTAAGAAGAAGGAGCGTTGCCTCAGGGAGGATCTGCACCCTTTGGTGGAGACAGAGACGTGTCCATGTGATGACTTCCTGTCCCAGCCCTTTGGGAACTGGTCGTCATGCCTCCTCCCCAAGACCCCGCCTCCGGGCTCCCTGCAGGGCTGGACCACCCACAGGGAGGCCAAGGAGTGCGGACAGGGCCTGCGCTACAGGGCTGTGGCCTGTGTGGACCAGCAGGGGCGCTTGGTCAGCCCCACGCTTTGTAGTGAATCAGGTACTTTCTTTCATGTCTGAATAGTCTGACGCTCCTCTAAATCTTGGCTAGGTAATCATATAGGTGTAGGAAAATACTTTAATTGCAAAACATTTTTTTTTTCCAATTGACCAATACATGACGGCAGCTGTTATTCAAAATTGTTAAAGAAAAAAATCGGCATTACATTATAAATATGCTAATTATGCTGTAGAGTGGTAACAGCTGTATGAAAGACTGCCAGGCCTAGTCCTGATTATCCTTCAAAACTTGTTAGGCATGAAGTCGGGACTAGAGCCCTGCACGGGCCAAAAACTCCAGCCAAAGCCCGGTCCTAGCCCATGATGTTCAAACCCTTGCCTGGCCCGAGCCCGGCCCAATGCTCTGCATGGTCAACAGTTACTATTAACTATTCATTATCGAATCAATATAACAATCACCTATTTCATACAGTGGCCAATGTGTGCTCTGCGCATATAGTTAAAGGAGAGAACCTAAATGAGCCCCAGCCCGACTCGAGCCCGGTTTAAAAAAACTAAAAGAATGGCCTGAGCCCGGTCCGAATCGACTCAGACACGTGGGCTTTCAGACCTCTAATCTGGACCCCTATCAGTGGGCATGTGTGTTGGAATGACAATCATTAATCAGATAAGAAAAATTCTGCCGCTCCTGGTGTCACCGCAAATGAGAAAGAGGTCCCTGTGGAGGTCTAGAGAGCGTCTCTTGACATTATTAGCGAGATCGCTGCCATGATCCTGCCGTGCCCGGCGCTCTCACTCTGACATGAACTCTTCAACTTGCCTTTGAATGTCTAATTCCAGGCTACTTGGTGGAGGTGTGTCACATCCCGTGCCCCCTGGACTGTAAGCTCAGTGACTGGTCGCCATGGGCACCCTGCAGTGCCCCCTGTGGCAGTGGGCTGAAGATCAGATCCAAGTGGCTGCGGGAGAAGTCTTTCAATGGAGGTCGGCCCTGCCCAAAACTTGACCTAAAGAATCAGGTAAGGCACAGACCCCTGGTCTCTCTCTCTCTCTTTTTATGTCTCTGTCTCCGTCTCTGTCTCTCTCACACACGCACGCACACACACACACACACTCGAACAGAACACAACGTATTCCGAGAAATATTGAACAATTCAAAAACCAATGTTGTGGTTTTTGTAAACAGAGGAGTTGAGGAAACATCTAAAGTATGCAGTTAAAAGATCATTTGAATAGTCCTCTATACTAAAAGGAATACACCACTGAGTGGATATTGATGAATGCTCCCTTCTGAAAAATATATCCAAAAGACAATTTTCAATGCAGTAAATGGATATCAGTTGTCAAGTTTGCAATATTCTCTCTCTCATGTGCGCCTGCTCTTTTTTCAAGTCCGCAGAATTAAAAAGTGTTCTGGAATTTTCCTGTTTAGTAACAACAAACCAGATCTCATCCCCGATCTTCATTCTCCGGAAATCTCTCGTCTCTTGGGCCTGTTGCCCCTCTAGGACCATCCCCACAGAGGGACTAATGAGAACAAGCCATGTCATTATTAGTTAATATCGGAACAATAGCTGTAGTGGATTCCGGTGTGTTGGCTCCTTGGCTAAGGCTGACTGCAGCATACAGATGAGTACAGACTGTGCCCCCTGTGACCCATCCGCGCTTGTTTATCAGCGCAAAACTTGTAATTGGCACTGTCATGCCAATGCTGAGTTAAATTAGCATAGTATTAATAGGATGCACAGGATTGTTGTTTTTTGAGGCTTCTGTCATTAAGGGCATCCATTGTTTTTTAGTTTTGAAAGCTTTTCCAGATATGTTGTACTCAATGCATTGGAGGTTAACGGATGCCATTTTTGTATTTTTTTTGGCAGTCTGATCACTATTCAATGACAAGGTTTATGACCCATAATGCGCTCTACCTCCATGGTGTCCTATTAGTTTGATGTGGTTTTCTGAACAGGGCCGTTACCTGGCATGGGACATGGTACATCTTTGACGTAAATGCTGAAAGAGGGGCAAAAAAGCCTGCCTGGAAGTGGACAGATGGGAGCCTTTGATACGCCATAGTCAGGCTTTATCCTTCCCTCTGAAAATCTGTGACAGCACATCTCCCATGGGGTCATGGTTTAAAGAGGGAAATTGTATTATAAATGCTGCGCGTATGCTTGAATGGGCTTGAAAGGACACTTTAGTTTGTAGAGGTCAGTATGCAGATGAGACGGGGCTGTGTGAAGGATATCCCAATGTGGTCTTGTGGAGATTTGTGTACAGATGGTTAAGTGCCTGCTAACAAGCGCTATGTGCCCCCTGTTGCATTGCCCTGTAATATCCCTCTCCAGCAAAAGCAGGGCCTGTTTTGCCCTTGTGGGTTTCCGTGAGCGGAGATGAGCACTCGTGGTTAACATTGCTGAAAATAAAGTGCAGTGCATCTGTCCAGAGTGGCGTCGGTGTAAGAGAACCTTAACCTCCGTGTTAAGCACTGCAGGTAGACAGCGTCTGGGTCACAGTTCCCTAATGTAACCTGGTACGTTGTAAACGGCACCACCTGCTAGGGGCTCTAGTTGCCCACGGCGTCCCTCCACAGTTCATTTGAGAGCGCTATCTCCTTGAGCTGGTGGCTTCTGCCAATGGCTCACATCCACTATGGTCATGTTAGGAGTTATTGTTTACTCCATCCAGTCTCTCCCGGAGATAAATGTGACAGACAATATTGGTTTGCTTCCCTGATGGCTAGCCTCATCATTCAGCGAGGCTTATGCTCACTTATCACCCGCGGTGACCTGTGGTTCAGCTGCCAGCTAGCCTTGCTCCCACAAGCAGATGTTTCCCTGCTCTCCACTGCCAGAAATGACTTGCCCAGCAGAGATGAGATTTATACTGCAGCTCATCCTCCCTTGGCATGGCTGAGTGAGTGGGAGAAAGAGGGAGAGCGATACAGACAGATAAAGGTAAAAGGACATCGAGAGAAAGTCATAACGGAAATATTCTGACCAAACTGTCAAAGTGTTACTACTCTACTCAGACTAAGAAGGTATGGGCCACAGAGTGCACCGCAGATAGGCACTTTATTTGCCAGATTTCTGGATAAAATCGAGTTCTAGCCCAACTTTCTAACTAGTTGGCAGTCTACTGTGGCAAAGTGCAAAATGGTGGACTATTGATTGAATAAGTTGCAACATATTATATAATTGAGTGAAGTTGCAACATATAATGTTGTGCCTGGCATTGCCTGCCAGGAGTTAGCCAGTAATTTCTCACTCTGTCAGCATGTGTGTGTGTGTTTCTCACTCTAAGCTGGGACTATCATGTGGAGAACACTCTTCCTGCCCACCATATGGCAACCATTCCCGGTGTATGTGTGTGTGAGTGTGTCTATCTATGTCTGTGTAAGTGGGGGGATATATGGTCTATGTACATGTGTGCTTTTTTGTATATATACTTCAAACAACAGAAACAAATGCTGTATTGATTTAGTACGGAGATAATTAGCATGTTTACCTACTACCAATCTTTCTGTTTTGCATAAAATTACCAAAAATGTAGCAAACAAAGTTTTTTTCCATTTGCCATCCCTAGAACAATTACAGTTCCTACACGTCAAGATAAATGTTTATTTTTTTGCACAGTTTGTTTCACCACCATGAGCAGATAATTGATTACCTGTTCTTTTTGAACAGTTTCAAAGCACTCTGAAGCACGATATAGTTTTCAAAAACAGTTGAACCCAATTGTAGGTTCCCATTGAATAAAGAGGTTTGGGTAACACGTTAACTCGAATACTAAAAGATTACACACTCAGGGGATAATGTGAGTACGTTAGAGTGCAGCACAAACAGCGACTTGGCCAGGCGGGACAAAGCGTATGCTGTGCCTATTCATTTTACGTTTGATTTACCAAACCTGTGGCTGATCCCATAATCAGCGCATGTCACCGCCCTCTAATCGTAAATTGCTGTGCCTGGTTTCAAAAAGTAATGGCATGGGCCTCGCTTCATCTGTCATGGAACTGCTGACTCTCAGGAAAGGAAAACAAAAGTTTGCCGATCGTGAAACAGATATACTTGTTTAGATAGGTATACTTCTCATTCGCTCTCTTTTACTTATATAACCAGTGATACAATAGTGAGTATTGGTGCTATTAAGCGACCTGGGGGAGTCTCTGGTGGATTACAGGGCCTCTCTCATGGCTGCGTCTACCCCTCATTGGACTGGAGAGAAGAATCGGACGCTGGGATGACTGGAGCGCTGGTGGTCTCGAAATAACGAGGCGACAGGGCTTTGGGCTCAGGGTTCTGGAAGCCGTTCTTCAGGGTGTAATTAAACCGGCTGAAGAAACGGGCCGGTTGAGCCTCCTTGCTTCCCGGGTCAACTCCAAGTTCCGATGGTCGGTCCAGACCACCAACGCGGCGAAGGCCCCTCCAACCAGTGCCTCCATTCGTTCACCGCCGATGTAACAGCTTGGAGCTCCCGATCTCCTGCGTCGTAGTTAGTCTGTGTGGGGGTGACAAGTTTAGAGAAGTAAGCGCATGGGTGGAGCTTACCATCCTGGGCACTGCGCTGGGACAGAATGACTCCAACTCCAACGTCGGACACGTCTACCTCCACCACGAATGGGAGCTCAGGATTTGGAAGTTGGAGAATGAGGTAAACCGGCTTTTGAGATCCTAAAAGCCCTGGGTGGCTTCTGGAGTCATCTGGAAGGGGCACGGGGACTTACTGGTTAGTTCTGCAAGGGGAGCTGCTAGAGCTCCCTATTCCCCTGATGAATTGCTAGTAAAAATGAGCAAATCAGAGCAAGTTCGGAATCTCCTTAATGGACCAGGGAGTAGGCCATGCCTGGACCGTCTGTTGTTGAGCAGGGTCCATCTCCAGGTTCTCCCTCGGAGACGATGTGCCCCGAGACGACCGCTGTGGAGGTGTGAAAGAGGCATTTCTTAAAGAGGCATTTCTTAAAGAGGCATTTCTTAAAGAGGCTTGTCAAAGAGGTGGTTTAGGGGGAACCGTTGGAGCATCCTCCGGACATGCTGGACACGCTTGTGCCGCGTATCGGAGTAGATGAGGATTTTAGCCAAGTACACGAACAGGAACCGATTCAGATTTGTCTACCAGAGACTGGAACATTAGTTGGCATTAGTCAGGCCAAATGGCATTACCAGGTATTCATTATGCCTGCTGGAAGTGTTAAAGGCCGTCTTCCGTTGGTTTCCACACCCGATTATATGCACCTGATTGAATTTAGTGAACCGGAAATACTCCCTGGAGTATCTCAAAAACTCTGGAGATGAGAGAAAGGGGGTACAGTTTCTTAATGGTGATCTTACTGAGTTCCCGGTAATCAATGCACGGCAAAGGCTCCCTGGACTTCTTGCTAACAAAGAAGAACCCTGCCCAGGCCAGAGACATGGAATAGCGGATGAATCCGGTAGCCAGAGGGTTGTGGATATATTCCTCCATGGCGCGAAGCTCCTAGCCGGACAGGGAACATAGCCTCCTGCCAGGGGCGACGTTCCCGTCAGGAGTTCTGTGACCGGTGAGGGGGAAGGGTGGTGGCGTGCCATTTACTAAACATGGCAGCGGGGTTGTGGTACTCGGGTGGACGTTTTGTCGTTTGTAAGTGACTCGAAAATGTCAGTGTTACAGAGGTAGACTGCACGTTTGAAGAGGCCTTTTACTAACAAATTGTAGAAATGCAAACACTTGATTTAGGTTTTCCAACAACTTCAAGAGCCAACTAATTTTCATTGTATTGTGTTTCTCAAAGAAAATGACCAATTAACTTAATAAGAAATGTTAAGTGTCTGCTATTCTTGGCGTACATGTTGTATGGAGAAGATGCTGCTCTTTGCATTCACGATGCAACTAGGTATTCTTGTACTTTGTATGCTGTTTATTTGTTAAGCCCAGTGCTGTATGCCATCTATTCAAACCTATACATTTCCCTTTTGCATTGTCTTTGCAGCGTAGACATAACTACAGCGTTCAAATGTGTGTGTGTGTGTGTGTGTGTGTGTGTGTGTGTGTGTGTGTGTGTGTGTGTGTGTGTGTGTGTGTGTGTGTGTGTGTGTGTGCGTGCGTGCGTGTGTGTGTGTTTACGAGAGCTGGTGTTTTTTTGTATTTTTCAATCATCTTCCCGAGGCTGAAACATTTATTATTGGCTCAACAAGGCTAAATATTTTAAAAAATGAGTAGGAGCACCAAATTCAGGCTAGGTAGCCTCAAAGGTGAAAAATGTGAAATGCTGTGCATTGTGTTCCAAAAACGAGCTGTTGTAAGTATCTGTGTCCCCTTTGCTTTGATTGATCGCCTGAACTAGCCAGTTAGAAAAGTTTCAGCCCAGTGAAGATGTTTCAGTAATCTCAGTGTGTGCGTGGAGTATGCAGATTACCTGAATAATATCGCCAGCTTTGTGAACAATTTACACATTTACATATTATCTTCCTAGTCATGTAAATAAAGCCTGTTTCACTGAAGCTAAAAGATGTCCAGTTTGTGAGAAAGTTGCAAATAGTGTTATACTGTTGTCTACAGTAACTATCGAAATAAGTACAGAAAGTAAGTCTTATTAAAAATGATTAGGGTTCATTTACAAAACGTGGCACATTATTTTACTTTTGCAATATCCACTAATTTCCCTGAACTGCATGTCTGCATCAGTAATCAGTGAAGTGTCAAAATATGCAGGGATAATAACTAGCCTATTGTCAGACATTGTCATGGTATCCCTGTTAGAGTGATCATATTTCCCTTGACGTAACAGCTTGTCTCGCCTCTAATACCCCAGAACCATACTGCCATATGTGTTGAATACCCAAAAATCAATGTGCTTGCCATTTATGCCCCTCATGTTTTGATCTGTCGTTTCCAAGTCCGCATGGAAAAGAACTTATGGCTAGGTGAATGAAATGTGCTGGCTTCATGCTCTTTGTCAAAGCAACGGCTCTTGTGGGGTTTAATGTGAAAGGAGCACAGAGACGGAGAGATTGATGTTTTGATTTGCGTCTCACGCTGCTCTTCATTACAGCCAGAGACATCAGCGGCCTTCCCCGGCCCTCACACATACTTGCAAATGTTTTTGATATGGCAAAATGTATTATTCATCCTCTCAACCCCATTCAGGGCTGTGATTAGTCATCTCGACAAACAGAGAACATCTTATTCAAGAGCTCTCAAGAGATACTGTATTGAGGGGAATTGGGGAGGGAAGGACATCTGGCCTAAACATCACTAGCAGCATCCTGTCTCATCCCTGCACTGATGTGTCTCATGCTTGAATGGGGTTGGCATTTGCTTCTTTGTGTTATCTCACTACTTTATGATGGGCATTGGAATTATATCGAATGTGATTTATGTTAGCACCATTTTTTGGTTTTGTTTGTTATTATTCTTGTTCTGGCACTGATCTGCTCTCTTGAGCTACATAGCGTACAACTGGCCAACATTAGCATTCTATTTCATTGGTTTGATGAGGAAGTTATCGTTTAAAATCAAGTTATACAGCTGTGCAATACATTCTATTAGCATGACCAACTATATTTGTGGTTCCTGGATTGCATCGCATGGTTACTAAAGTGCCTTTGATTTTACACCTTGGTTGGGCCCCATGCCAAGCGGCGCTCTCACCTGGGTTCATTAGGAAGAAAAGGAGGTGAATCCAGCTGGCAATTGTGCTACCAGGGGCCACTGAGATGTAATTACTGAAAGCAGCATTCGTACATGTGTTACCCCCATTCCAGTCCGGTCCTAAAAAAAAAAGCGGCAAGGTGTCTTTCTGCATTACAAACTGTTTGAATCTTATTATTGTTCGCGTGAACCTGATTGGGCCAATTGCAGGACAGTTTTGGGCTCTTGGAGCCTCTCCAAACGTGCCTGAGTCCAGATGGCCCAGAGCATTTAGTTCAGATGCAAAGGTTAGCCGTAGACCCTATCTCCTAATTAGAATAACAAAATGGCTAGAGTGGTGGAAAGATGAATATTAAACAGCATCTGATAGCGCCTGAATCTTTTCCTTAGAGAGAAAATGGTCTCTGGCTCTTTTCAAATTAAATTTCTCCTTTCCTTTGGTTCAATAGAACCTGCCAACTTCTGCCAGCTATAGTGCTGCAAATTAAAAGCTGCACAGAAGGAAACTGTATATATATAAAAAAAATATATATATATTACATTGAAATGTTAATTTCATTGTTTTTGTTAGTTCACACAACTAAAATGACCCTTGCAGCTCAGCCCATTGTGGTATCAGAGATTAAGATCAACCTGACTGACTGTGCAACAAAACATCCTTTTCTTTAAAGATATTTCTCTGCTCACTGGACTGCATATCTTACTTTAGGTTGATATTATTGAAGATGAACAGGTTTGATGATTTCTCTTTCTCATTGACCATAATACAACCCACAATTATGATAAGTTGTGATAGTGATCAACCACTGTTTTTGATAAACCACTGGTCAGAATCATTGCTATGCCAACCATGTTTTAATAAATAGCCAAAAGTAATCTACTTAACAGCTTGTTTGACATGTTTCTACATACACAGACAGATAAAATATACATTTTCAAAACTGATATTTCAGGAAATATGAGGTTCTGATATTACAATAGAATGGACTTTTAAACTGATAAGATGTCAGCTAAGTACCATAGCGTTGTCTATTTGTGAAGTGAAATGCCTGACAGATTGAAAGAATAAAGCCATTTTCTATCTTAAAAAATGCTGTATCCTTGAGTCTTTTAACAAGCTGCTTAAAAGAAGCCAGAAGCTTTGGACAAACCAAATGTTTCTTAAGCAATTATCAAGGGGCCAGCAATGTCTTTGACATTGACAGTTAGCGCCCAAACTATTTAAAGTTTGAGGTCTAACGAATCTGTGAGGCTTTCCATCTAGGTGTGTATCTCTGATTTTTTGTTGAGTTTGTGCGTGTACATGTGTGAATGTGTGTTGTGTTGTGTAGTGTATTCAAATTACTACCTGGTGTGATTGTGTATGCACACAGGGGGCTTGTGTTTGTGCATGAGTGCTTTTAGTACATATGCAATCATTTGTCAACAAAAACACAATGAAATGCCTTTCAGAGTCTTTCGCATTGCTACATTCACATCGCCTGAATACATTTAAGGTGCACGTTACTGTAACCAGTTGCCAGCCCTTCTTTGACATATGTTCATGCAGGCCTTCTGTTGGTCTCTCACAACCTCTGTCTCTCTCTCCATCTCTAGATACATTAATTTACCAGCGTAGCCTCCAGCTCCAGGCTGGGCTGCAGCACAGCTGTTGCAGCCAACTGCAGTTTTTTTCACTGTCTCCGCCATGAATCATTCAGTCAGACTAAACGTCCAGGACCACTAGACGCACCATAGAAGAAGAGCCACTTAACTTTCCCTCATTAATAAACCACCGAGCAAAACAACAGATTTTGGAACAAAGTAGCAAGCTCTGTTTTCTGGAAGTATTGAAAACCCAAAACAAAGAATCCAAACTAATGGTGGTATTATTGTTCTTCTCTCTCCCCTGTCTGGTGTGTCATGCACTGCTAATACGGACATCCAAACAGGCTCAGGTCAGTGCTGTTCCCTTCTGTACCCTATGCTCTTTGCTTTAGCTAACGAATCCAAATGCATGCCAGGCCTCTGACCGTTACACACACACACGCACGCACGCACGCACGCACGCACGCACGCACGCACTAACACCACCCTGTCAAGCCCCCTGTCCCCGTGTGTGGACAAGACAAACATTAGTTGATTTAATTTGAGAGCTCCACGTGGATCAAAAAATGATGGGAAGTACATTCAGTAAAATTCCATCTCCATTTCATCTTGTGCCCCAGCTTTGACAATTCCAAAGGACCCCGGGACTTCATTATATTTTGAATAGCCGGTAAAGTGTGGGAGGGAGCTCAAAGGAACTGGCGCTGCATTATTATTATGCAGGCCTTGAGTGGATAAGTCACTGAGGGCTGGAGATGGAAGCATGGCAGGATTGAGACTGTCCCTGATCCATTGAATAAGGACTCCTTTATACCGATGTCGATGCCATTTTTTTCCGTTAGTGACCAGTTTATTTGACTTTATGTGCTTTTCTTGTGCTAGCTTCTGGTTAATGCAATTTCTTTTCTTTTTTTACATGATTTGATTCTACCTTTTAATCTCTGTTGGTGACTCTCAAAACTGCATTGCTACAGCAAATTTTCCCGTGTTTACATTTAGCTGTATGGCATCATATTTCACATTTAAAATGTATATTGTATATGGACAATATTACTTATCAATAGTATTGAATAGCTTATGGAGAAAGACTATGAGACCATCAGCAGTTGATCTGTATGGGCCATTTAGCTGAATTGAGCAGAGCAGAAGTAGACCGAGTGCCAGTGTACCCAGCAGGGGAATCTGCAGGCACAGATGGGGGATGATGAGGGTGTGTAATGGGCGTCTGTGGGCCCCAAAGGGAAAGTACATCTCAGTCCTCGTTCCTCTGTCACACACACACACACACACACACACACGCACGCACACACACACACACACACACACACACGGCAGCCTGTCATAAGGTTTTCGTGTGCTTATCCTACAGAGAACCCCTGTTCACAGTTGTACTGTTGAAACGATATAACTTGACGATATAACAACAAGCTTTTGTTTGAAACAAGCAAGCCTGAATATCTAACGTCTATCGTAGCTTTGCCACCGGTTATGCAGGCGAATTATCAATTCTAAAGTCAGATGATTGTAGGCACTAAAGTTTACCATTTGCTCATGGTACAATGGAGTCTAATAAACAGTTACTATTCTCTCCATCCTTAGTCCTGAACACAGACAGTCAATGCTGTTCCCAATGATAGCATGTGTAGGGATTCCTAGAACTTCCAGCAAGTGTGTACACGCTTGAAACCTAAAGGTTGAGCACTGTAATCACTTAATCATTGTTTGCTCTGATACGTCTGTTAAATGGCATACATGGGATTTCCAGCACAGTGCATTTCAAGGCCATTCCTTAGGTCAAGTGTTTTGGGGTGTTCTCCTACAACGTGTTTCATCCACACGCCCCATTGATGCACAGTGCCCTCTGCAACAGCTCCGTCTCCCTGTCTGTGTTTCCCCAGGTGTACGAGGCCGTGCCCTGCCACTCGGAGTGTAACCGGTACGAGTGGAGGAGGGAACCCTGGTCCGTGTGCGCCCTCAACGGCCTGGACGGGCTGCCCGACTGTGGCGAGGGGGTGCAGAGCCGCAAGATCAGGTCAGCGTGGGCCACGGCGAGGGAGGGCTTTTTGGGGGCTGACGGTGCATGCTAGCTAATGCAGTATAGATGGCACCCATCTATACTGCATTAGCTAGCATGCACCGTCAGCCGGGGAAAAAATAGAAGCCTACTGTCAGAACAGAGCAAGAAAGTCAAGATTTAACAGCACTCACACTGCAGGATTAACCCGAACCAGATTCGTCTTCCTCATTCTCAGTGGAGCCAAAGAAAGTGAGCCAGGCCCTGACCCTTAAAATGCAAGGCAGATATTTTGAAGCAACGCTACACGATAGGGCAAGGATACTCGATGAGACTGACTGTGAACGTAGTGTTTCCACTCTGTTTGTGCGGTCAGGTGCGTGAGGAAGGAGGTAGATGGCAATGAGGCTGCCATTGTGGACAACAGCCTGTGCGACCAGGAGGAGATGCCACGGGAAGCTCAGACCTGCTTCCTGCCCTGCCCTGAAGACTGTGTCATGTCCAACTGGGGACCTTGGGGCCTCTGTGCTCTGGTAAGGACACGGGACAGCGGTGCAGGTCAAAGGTCAATGACCGTTGATATAAAATAAATGCATCGATGTAAAATAAATGTATTGATATGTAATAGGGCTAGAAGGCATGAGGTACTTTTCCTATGGAGGAGCAATCTTCGAAAATGTTCTCCTGTGCTCTAAGGATTTTAACACGTGGTGATCTACTCCAACATTTTCCATTTTAAACTTGTGTTAAGCCCACAACAAACGAGATGCATCTGTCACCTGAAGCTGCTCTGTTCTATTGGTTTTCTGTCAGAGACACAAGGTCCATATTCCTGAAATCTGCCCTCAGGGCAGGCCGAGAGAGAGAGGGCGAGAGAAAGGGACATCATCTAATTAGTTCAAAATGTCCCAGCTCCGCAACCAATTAGGCTTAAGCCCTTGTTTCCTTCGGTCTTCATGATGTCCAGATGTCCTTGTCACAGCTGAAACAGCAAGGAAACATGTGTTTTGGTGTTAATTTGTTTAGGGATTTGTAAATTTAGGTGAGCAGTAGCTTTGAGCATCCGACTCAGAATTACCAATGTAGTCGTGAATCGAAATTGGTTTTCAGAAAGTTAAATAGTGTACGCTTTCCTTAGAATTCCATTGAAAGTAATAGCAAAAATGGATTCATTGTTTTGGTATTTTGCCACGTTTTTCAAGTGCACAGTTGTTGAGTTACAACCTGTGTGGATGTTATTTCCAGCATATGCCTGTCTCTGCTGGATTTTAAGCAAAATGTTGTTGCTTCATGCATAGAGGTATACTAATTAGCTCTAGTTAAGGACTATGATCTGCCATGCCAAATTAATGGAATTTAAACGTGTGTATATATATGTGTTTGTGCGCGTGTGTGTGTGCGCGCGCGTGCGCGTGTAGGTGTGTTTCTATGTTTGTGGCAGTGTGTGTATGCATTAGCGGTAGGTGTGTGTTTAGTGTGGGGGTGTGCTAGCTTTGTAATCAGCCCAGCTGATCGAGGACCGTCTGGATGAGGCTCATTTAAAGGCCACTCATCTAATTAGGCCCTGACAGTGACGGAGATGCAAATTAGTTGACCACCGTCAAGGAGAGAGGAGAGGCAAAGATGCTCATCCTTACAGTCTCCTCCTCCGTTAGAGACGGTCTCCCCCACAGATGTTCAGCATCAACAGTCTCTTTTTAGTCAAGGAAGCCGTTCTGCCCGCCACGTGACTACCGTGTAATTATGTCGGCACATTAGAGTACGCGAATGGTGTTGTCCTCCACTCCAAAGCAGACCAAGTGATGTGTGGATCTTGCGCTATGTATTTTTGAAGACACGTTAGCATGCATGCGTGATCCAAGCTGTCCCGCTCTGATAGCGCTGTCGTCCTCTTCAGCCATGTGACCGGGGCTACAGCCGGGACACGGTGCTGTGGGACTGCCGTTCCGTGTATTTACCTACACTAATTAGAGCATGTGAACTGACTTGTTAGTACGTCAAAGCAGACCAGCAGACGTGTTGACTGTCGAGCTGCTAAGTTGTGATAGCGCTGTTGTCCTCTACAGCCATGTGACCAGGCCGCTGTGAGGAACAGGACCAGACACGTGCTCCGCCTCCAGGCCTCTGACGGCCCCTGTCCCGACCATGTACAGAGTGAACTTTGTCTCCTAAACACCAACTGTTACACCTACCAATACTACGTCTCAGGTATGACCCCATGAACGAGGTTCTCACTCTGGTGGAGGGTATTGGTATTGCACGAAGAATACTTATGTAAGTTGTAGCACTTGAATGGCTTAACACAGTTTTTCTCATCAAAGTTTGCCTATTGGTGTTTTTGTTGTTTAAGATACTCATTAGAGAACAAATAAAATCAGTATCCTGCCGCGCCTGCCAAAATTTCATTCTGAAAAGTAGGACTCAGCAACAAATCAATGCACATGCAGAACTTGCTACTGACAGATTTAGTATCTTCATTGTGACTGCAGATTTCATCACGTGAATACAAAAATACAAATTATTGAGCAGGTTATGTGGTATATAGTATGTAACATACTTGTTACTTTCCTTTTATGTCCTTTGTATTTAACAAAAGGGACAAAATTAAAACATAATTCTTAAAGTCTCATGAATATGATGTTGTTTTGAAGTGGAGGTTTTTGAAGGTTTTCCAAACTACCAATAACAGGCTTCTGTTAACCTTTGTCTTTGCTGCTGGCGTATGCGCAGACTGGAGCACGTGCCAGCTGAGTGAGAATGCTGTCTGTGGTCAGGGTTCACGGTCGCGCCTCCCGGACTGTGTTCGCAGTGACGGCAAGCTGGTGGAGATGACCCTGTGTGAGGAGGTAACCTCTGTCTAACCATTCACTTTGATTAACAGTTGGACGCCAGACAGCCACTCTGAGGCACTGGCAAGCCAGGGCCTCTATCTGACTTTCAGTCAAAGTTACATTTCGTTATGCGCTAACATCCCGTTAAAAAGCTGTCTATGAATGACCAAATGGTTTCAGTTGTTAGTTCTTTTTCCTTTTTCAACGCTTACTTCATAACTCCATATTTCAGTTTGGTTTGGTCAACACGTGGAGGCTTTCGGAAAGCTGTGTGGTGGACTGTCCAGTCAGCTGTGTGCTCTCTGATTGGTCACCGTGGGCAGAGTGTTCACACACCTGTGGTAACCAAGGTAAACACTTCCCCAATCAATGGAAACGCCCACCTGTTGTTAGAAAAATGTACAACCCTATATTCCCTAATTATTCAGACTTCTCAGACGCGCAGAAAGATGTCGAACTGTTTACATGAATACATTAAAAAGCATTATAATATTTATGAGTGCAAGTAAATGTATTATTCAAGGAAGTAGTATGGCATAATTTCTCTACTTCGTTATAATGTAACACATGATATCCTTAAATAATGAAACAGTGGTTATTCATCACATTTTATGGATTAAAGGTTAATGATTTGATGAAAACTATCTTTTAAAGAATTAATATATCATTTAACATTCAGAGTAAAACATTTAGCCGATCTTTACCATACCCAAGACTAGACAAGAAGCATTTATTAAGAATCTGTGACCTGCTACGCAGCCATTTGACAAATCAATGTTATTACTTCATGCAATATACAATAGATAATTATTTAACCTGGATTCAGAGATTGGCTCTGCGGGCTCCGAAGACAATGCCTCCAGGGAGATCAGCTTGTTACTCCGTTAATTATAAACACTCAACAGTATCTTCTCAACTTCATTAATTTTAATTTGAAGTTGGCTGCCTATCTCTTCTGAACAGTTTGCCTCCGCACTCCACAAGCTCACCAGTAGTCAAGATGTTCTTGGGGGATACAGATTTCATCATCTAACGAAATCAGTCCACAATAACAACCCCCCCCCCAACACACACACACACACACACACACACACACACACACACACACACACACACACACACACACACCACCACCACCATAAACACAAACACACACACGAATGCAGCCATTTCACTCCAAAGGAGATTGGTCAGCTATGGTAAGGATTTAATATAGTCTCTGTCAGACAGTGCTATGATTTTTTTTTTTTTGCCAAAGTGACACAAAAGTATGTTACCCTCCTTCAGACGACAGTACAGAGTGTGCATAGCGGTGTCTGTGGTCCCTGGTGCTTTGCCACGTGTAGTGTCAGGGATATTTCCCGCTTTGAAAGACTGCACATTGTTTCTCTTTGTATCATCCCCTGTGGAGCTCATGGTTTGTACGACCTATTTCAATTCTCAATTTCCACAGAGTTTCATTCTTCGCTGTAGTAATGAATCCCTTATAGGAAATATATTATTTAATCAGACAATGTAAAAAGGCAGATTGTCCTTGAGATATTTGTCTATGGTCTTTCGGAAGCTAGGTAAATACATGGGATTAGGAAAATTACACATTTCTCAACATGTAAACAGTAGTTAGCGAGCAGGTTTTTCAACCATTTAAACCCTAGCATATTATCCAAGCATAGCTGCACAATAGCAATAGATAAACCCTAGAGCTTTGGCCATCCTATCTGCAGTGTTGTTTGTTTGCCGTGCAGGTCAAACGGTGCGCTCTCGGATCGTCCAGCAGCAGGCCCACGAGGAGGGTCGACCGTGCCCCCCTCTGCTCACCCAGACCAAGCCCTGTCCCATCCAGCCGTGCTACACCTGGCTGCTGGGAGACTGGTCCGCCTGTCATGTGGAGGTACTGGATGTGTATGGGGGAGGTACTGGATGTGGGGGGAGACACTGGATGTGTACGGTGGAGGTACTGGATGTGTATGGGGAGGTACTGGATGTGTATGGTGGAGGTACTGGAGGTGTATGGTGGAGGTACTGGAGGTGTATAGTGGAGGTACTGTGGGTGTGTTGTGGAGGTACTGGATGTGTAAGGAGGAGGTACTGGATGTGTAAGGAGGAGGTACTGGATGTGTATGGTGGAGGTACTGGAGGTGTATGGGGAGGTAATGGATGTGTATGGGGGAGGTACTGGAGGTGTATGGTTGAGTTGCTGGAGGCGTATGGGGGAGATACTGGATGTGGTGGAGGCACCGGATATGTATGGGGAGGTACTGGATGTGGGGGAGCTACTGGATGTGTATGGGGGAGATGCTGTGTGTGTGTTGTGGAGGTACTGGGTGTGAATAGGGGAGGTACTGGATGTGTATGGTGGAGGTACTGGGTGTGTGTTGTGGAGGTACTGGATGTGTTAGGGGGAGGTACTGATAATGATATTATACACGTCTCCATGTCATTTTACGCACTGTTTGACTATCTATGCGAGACATCACAAACTTCTTTTCAAGGTTCACTGGGAAATTGGCTCTAACGGTTGAAAGAAGGATTTTGGATCCTTACTCCTGTCACTGACCTGAAACCAAAGACTGCTGACTGATTTTTATCTCATTCCCTTCCCTTTATTCTCGGTCTCGTCTGAACAAGGGTTTTAATTGAATGTGTTGAGGCCTTCTATAAATCCCTGGAGTCTAAGTCCCCCTGCTCCTGGCACAATCCCCCACACTTTCCCCTAGAAAGGCTGAGGCTTTATTCTTCTGTTGTGCAGTTTGGCCTTGGCTAATTCCAAATGTCACTTTGAAGGGTTTTCTTTTCTCATTGATGCACTTTCATGGTCGGGTTTGAGCTGCATGAGCAGAGTGTAATATTCCTTCACCATATTTATGTTACGTTTAAGTTCTTGCTGACTGCATCTATGTCAGTGGAACTTCTGAAAGTAGTAAAACAACACCTACCACATAATGGCCTCTTTCCAGCTCGCTCGATGAGGTTTCATTATAAGATGATTTTATTTCTCTAGCATGCAACAAAAAAAAAGTTTGTTTGTATTTGTGTGTGTGTGTGTTACTTTTCTTTAGGGAGCAGAATGTGGTGAGGGGGTCAGACTGAGAAACCTATCCTGTATGGTCCACTGGGGGGATTGGCCTGAGTCACCCTCTGCCAAGCCAGTCGATGAGGAACTTTGTGGTGACAAGCTAAGGAAGGAGAGTGAACAGGAGCTACAGCTGCCCTGCTCAGTGCCTTGCCCAGGTATGCCAGGGAACCTTCTCTTTCACTTTACCTCCCAGCTGCAACATTTGTCCTCCAGGAAACAACCGTAACCTTCCCTTTTCTTCACCTTTTTTTAGTGGAGAGCGCCATCCACATGTGCTACTCGATGACAAAGTAGCATCTTATACACTCCATGGTTGCTGTTGCACCTCCTGCTGTCTTCTGATTATAGCCTTGGTGCTTCACTCAGTAGCCTCTACCACAGTGTGTGGCTCTGGACGCAGAGCATTGTGTGTGTGTGTGTGTGTGTGTGTGTGCGTGTGCGTGTGCGTGTGCGCGTGTGCGGGTGTGCGCGTGTGTGTTGAAATGCGGGTGAGTGTGTGTGTGCGTTGCAGCTGTACAATTTGTTTGAGCTGCCCCAGCGTGGGGTGCAAAACAGAGCAGCCCTACGAAGATGAAAGATAATGAGCTGCTTCAGTGCACAGATTGTCACTAATGGCAAGCCAGGGCAGCGAATCAAAGGGATGTCACGGCTGAGGAGCAGTGGCAGAGGGAGAAATGATCAGTGGGAGATGTCCTCACAGCGGATTTTGATGTATGACCTTCAGTAAAGGAAGAGCTAATATGTAATTTATAGCGACATGTAATGGGCCACCTTTTATCTCCACCTCGTCAGATGGAAATTAAATATGTGTTTGTGGGAAGAAAGGTTTTGAATGTGGCGTAAGCTGTCGTGAAATTCCAGCTTTGCCCGAGAAACTCAGGGTTTTTATCGATTCGTCATCGGCGGCAGACGTGGCATGAAGTGACGTTGGCGTCGAGTTCGAACGCCCAAGGTTCTGTTTGACTGACCCCAAAATAAGGAACTCCCACACTCCCCCAGGTGTTTTGATAATAATGGCGAGCATTGTTTCGTCTCAGGTCTGACAGTCCACTGGTGCACTGCCTCCCCCTTGTTTCCAGGTGACTGCCACCTGACCGAGTGGTCCACCTGGAGCTCCTGCCAGCTGAGCTGCCTGGAGGGCCGAAGCTTCCAGACTACAGGCCGGCAGGCCCGCTCCCGAGCCACCGTCATCCAGGTCATGGAGAACCAGGACAACTGCTCCCACCAGGTCTTTGAGACACGACCCTGTAAAGGTAATTGTTCCGAAAATATGTTTTGTTTCTTGAAAAACAGAAGTCACCCATGTCGCAGACCGTTGTAATGTTCATAGTTGAAAAATGTGGAATGGCCTTGGGAGGGCCAGGATAATGGAGGGGCTTTATGGAATCGAGAAATACCTTCCAGATCTCATCCCCCCAAAAGATTCTGTTAATAGCGGCACTCTGCTTGTCCACTCAGTGGAAAATGAGCTCCTTTGGTTCTGCTACAGCTGCAATATGCTTTTCCTTGTAATGTGAGGTTTGCTGTCTCTACAGTAAGTGGGGTGGTGGCTAATGCTCAGGGAAGCCTGAAGGCATGGTTGGCTGCCCAACACGAAAACTCCTAATGAGCGCGGCCTGCTGCTTGTGCCATTGTTCCAGGAGGGAAATGCCATAGTTACGAGTGGAAGACCGGAGGATGGGGCGACAATGAGAGAGCGGTTTGGTGTCAGCGCTCAGATGGTGTCAATGTCACAGGTAGCTAGCTGCCGTGTAATGTCCAAACACACAACAGCCAATCAAACACAGACACACACCAAAACACATTCGTATGCTCGCACAGAGAAAGAAACGAGCATACGAGCAAATTTATAGAATTTCTTCTCTGGAATTGTAGGCAAACTGAACACCCTCCAATTTGATTTGGCCAAGCTCAGCAATGCTTGCATTAATGCCCCAACCTGCAGAAACATTAGTACTCAATAAAATGCTACTTATGGGACGATTTTAATCCATAAATATAATTAGGCAATCACTTTTTGGAGTATTAAAGTCAACTAGAGAAGCAGCATAAAAGTATTTGGAAACTCAGGAGGAGGGCTTTGGTAGGCTTAATGTGTTATAAATGTTCTTATCTCAGTATTGATCAAATGTATTGTAAGAAAATTGTAATTAAAGTAAAGGTTTGTCGAAGTAATCTCTCACAGCAGAGCAAGCCCGAGCCCAAGCCCAGCCATTGCTCTTTGATTTTTTGACATGTCATTTTCAATTTTGGGATTACAATGTTTGCAGATTGATCAGGGAATTCGATAGAGGCCGACCCATTAATCAGGTATGACACAACATTCTTTTGGTTACCCCGTCGTAAATAGTAATACGAACTTCTGTGTTTCTCCAGGGGGATGCTTTCTGCAGAACAGACCAGCCACGGTCCGACACTGCCACCCCCCTTGCACCAAACCCTTCTCCCACTGCACACCGGTAAGGCCCATTACTCAACGCCTTATTACCGCTTTCTTTGCCTCAGACACTCTGCACGCAGATGCCTACTGAACAATAGGAACTTTAAGATCACGGGAGTATCATTAAATCCAATGTAGGGTATACCCTATGAAGGTATGTAATATATGATGGGATGATATGACTGCATACAACTGAACTGAACGGACTCAAAGTTGAACATACACTGCCCCTTAGAGTCACTTTGATGGAACTGCAATCCAAAGCAATTAGTCCACACATCGATTTCCTAATCTCTATCTGATTGTTAAATCCATTCGGTTTAAAAGTGTAGATACTAGTGATGTTTTGGTCTTGGCAGATTATTGTGGGGCTATGGGAAAGCATGGATCAGAGAAACTGACGGGCTCTAAATCATACCTCTCTCTTCCAGAGTGGAGTGTGTGGGTGTGAGAAGGGCTACACCGAAGTGATGACCACGCACGGCTTTCTGGACTACTGCACCAAGACCCCAGGGAAAGATATTAAGAAGGCTGATGTAAAGACCAGCTCTGACAGATTAAAACCTGGGCCCTCTCAGGTCCAGGACTTCTTTGGAGAGTGGACCCTGCGGCCAGTTTGGCCAGGTAGGATAATGTGTAGGGCTAGTAATAGTAATTGTCGTAATAGTAATATTCATTTGTGCAAAGTGCTTTTACAACAATGAAACACGATTGATCCACTAAAAACAATTACATGCACTAAAACCACGAATAAAATAAGAACAAGTGATCTATCAATATAATAACAAACTAAAACTTTGGGTACTAGCAAAGGCCTATTCAGCAGCACAGCGCTCTATAAAATAAAATCAACTGCCTTATAAATGGTTAGCTAAGATAAACTGTAAACACTTGTTTATAGGAGAGATAGAGTCAGGCAGCCTTAAGCTGACTATTCCAAAATGATATTCCTTTTATTTCATTATACATTTTCTGCAAAGTTTGAATTCAATTTCAATTGTATGTAGGCATGTGATACTGTACGCTGTTGATCAAGGTATAGCTGTATTAACCACATTGATTTTTGGTAAATCATAGTCCTTTAAATTTGTACATATTTTTTATCATAATAGTATATTCCAGCATGGTGTAAGATGCCAAAGGGACCGACAGAGATCAAACTGGAGAGAATGTTCAGTTCAGAATCTTTACTATGCTTGAGAAAGGCCTATTAGGAATTCATATTTTCTGATTCAAGCGTTTGATATTCTGAAAAATGTTAAATAAGATACCGCCATACATCTGATAAAGGACTGTTTGTTTTCTCACGCAGATGGACGAATAAAGCTTTGGGTCTATGGTGTGACTGCTGGAGGATTCATCATAATATTATTCATTATTGCATTATCCTTCCTGGTCTGGTAGGTGTCTAATACCCTCTGGACCGACTTCTCACTGGGATTCTATTCACCCTCACCTCCAGAATGAAAAATCCATAACTAGCCACATGAATTGTACTGTATTCAATGCAGGAGATGACTTAATTACTTACTGAATGAGATATACAGTAAAAAGCAGGTCCAATGAAAATACTTGCCGAGTGGTGTCTAGTATTCTACATGATATTTTATATATATTTCCCTTTTTAAAACAAATGCACTAGCCATGTCTTTAAATATAATTACACTGAGGCTCTGATACAAACACTTTTTCCTATTAATGCTGTCTATTCATATATATATATATATATATATATATATATATATATATATATATATATATATATTATAATTATTTTTTTTTTTTACAGCAAACATCCCACAACAACGAAGACCTCGTCTCCACCACAGAAGCCCTTAACTCTGGCCTACGATGGCGATGTGGACATGTAACCATGATGTCCTACCTCACAAGGACACCCCATGACCATACATAGACGGTCTCTTTACAAAAATACATGCAAACATCCCAATAGCAAAGGTTCTTCTGAGTGGGTGATCAACTGAACTACCTAGACTAAGTTGGCCCATTGGCCGGACAAAGCGGACCAGTAGGTATAGAGCTGCGGAGTTTTGTGTTTTTCATGCAGATATCAGAGGAACTGCCTCGTCTGAGTAAGGCATTTCAAAAAGAAAAGAAGAGGATGGAGAAAAAGAGACCGGATGATTCATTTGGGAATGATAATAATACATTACATTTTCATTGGAGAGGATACTCCCTGTCGATGCATTTTTTGGAAAGGGGGGAAGGGGAAGGTAAATGTTACAGACTCCATAGGTCACCGTGTACATTAAAAGAGTGACAGTGACTTTTTGATTACCGGAGTTTAAAGCAAAATATGCACTACATTAGTGCTGAATCTGCCGATTCATTCTTGTTTTTCTGTTTCAAACAAGTTTTATAGTGTATTCATTGTGATGCAATTTATTGCTGTGAACCTGTGCTTTTTGTTAATGGTTCCATATGACGTGCATTTTCCAATTTTTAACAGTAAACCAAATGTAGGCTGGCCAGTGGATTATGAAATGCAACATTCAGTTTAGGCCGTCTTTAGATGATTTGGTCGATATTGGTAAAATTGAGTCTGGAATATATAATATGATATGAGGAAAACGAATGTGGACACATTTACAGCGATAATTTGAAAACTGGGATGTCAACCTTCAAATGCATATTATGGTGATGGTGCACTGCGCCAACATCAATCGAGTGCCTGTTCACATGCTTGCTTACTCTGAACTTTCCCAGGTCAAGTTAAAGAGACATGACATTCCAGTATCAATCTGTACTGACAATATACAATGTAGCTATTGAAGATGATGGCATAAAATCATATACCTACGGTTAATGCACCGTGTTTCAACCAGCATGATATGTATTACTTCACTTATGCGCACAAGTTTAATTTAAAACACTGGGTGACCACTGCAATTCTATTATGATCACTTTATGATTTGAAATTCAATATTTTAGAGGGAGTTTAAACGTTATTTTGCCTTGCACAGCAAGCTTCTCTAGTTTCTTCTTTTGGTTTGTCCCGTTGTGCTGGCTAGCAGAAAAGTGAGACAAATAATGAATTCAATAATAAAACTGTAACAAAAAATATTATTTTATTGTTTTTAAGCCAAACATAAACAGGCTACCGCATAGATACTCCAACCAAATAAAGTAATGTGCTTGTAGGCTACTCAATATGTTACCAGGGTTGTATGTATGTATTTATGTGTGCACCTGCAATATGTTTGAGCGTTTTGAATATATTCTGAATTTTTTTTTTTTTTTTTTTTTTTTTTTTAAAAAATATGTATGTATGAATTTATCTATTTATTTACTCATTTATTTTATTCAATTTAATTATTATGAACTATTTTAACTCCTTAATATTACAATGGTATTTGATGGTTACATGCACATTTTCTGCCTAAAATGTGATAATATTTTTTTGGCAATTTTTTATCCAGCACTGGGATACTCAAAATGTACTTTTTCAATGTGACTTTCCAGCCCTTCGATTTTCCTGAATTCAACACAATGTGGGTAGGATGTATGTGTATAAGAGTGCAATGTTTATAAAAGCCCAGTACATAGTGGTATTTTACATTTATACAGTGAGTCAGCTGTATCTGATTACTTCTGGTTACTTCAATATTGAAACTTGCCATCTTTTGCAATTGTAAGTTAAACAAATGTGTCCATCATAAATATTAATGGCTGTTGAAATATTATTGTTGTTTGTTTACAACAATAATATTTGAAGCCCCTGTATGTATGCATGCTTGACCTGTTTTGAAGTCTTTATGCTCTAAGTGGCCTTGCAAAGACATTACTTTACACTTGTAAAACCTGAGTAGCACTTTGGAATGCCTCAATCCTTTCAAGCCTGCTATGGTTCTTGTTGCTCCAAAACGCACAGGTAATGAATGTACTGTATAGGTCTAAAGTACTACACGTATCTGGTAGAATTGGCCCTGTAAAATTAGGTGCTCTAGAGTTCAATTCAAGATTGTACCCTCTCATTTGCCTTTTTAACCTTGACATTTGTGTTCTTTATTTTCGGTGGTATGGTATGTGAGTTTCTGCTTACAAGTACTTAGCCATTTGTGTTATTATTGTGTACATGCAGAATTGGACAGACATGCAAATAAATGGTGGTATATTGTGCAAAGAAAAGGGACTTCTTGTTTTATTGGGCCTTTCACTTAAAAAAGGAGGAAGAAGTCCTGCAGAAGTTGACCCTATTCAAAGGACCTTTACTTCACTTTTCTTGAAAGATTACAATTATTACCGGTATGAACCTTGGCTAGACCTTTTTATTATCCTATAGCCTGATAACTTTCCAAATGCTGTCTAGGATACTGTGGGGATGTTGGTTTAATGTTCAAATCTCTCAATCAAATTATTTTAGTTAAAACTGTCACTTTTGTTTAAGAGAGATGTGAATTAAATCGATAGTGTCAAGGCCATCAAGATGCACAACAAAGAGATGGAGAAATCTTGTCATGTCCAATTCATCTAATTTAAGTACCTATTGGGGCATTACCATATTTGCAGAATTCTATGACGGCCAGAACAGCTTTGAAACGACTGGGTTTCATTTTAATCATGATTTATCTATTACCACCAGCCAAATCCCTAATAAAGTTTAATATAGTTTGGCTGGTTTCAGTGTGGAGCAGGAGCATGAGGTAATGAATATTTAGAGGAGAGAGAGAGAATGAATGGAGTGTCAATTGCTTGATTTATCTCTCTTCAGTGAGACGGAAAATTTAACCAATTAATCCGTGTTTTTTCAGCACCTGTCCTGTACCCACCTGGTGTGGATATGGTGGGCACTGAAAACACCTAATAATCTGTTGCCAGTTTAGTGTTTTCCGGCCATGTATAATATCCGTATTTCTGTCTCTGTAGTTTGGTCCATTTTCCAAATTAATTCAAAGTTGCACTTTTGTTATTGTTAAGGAAATGAATAAAGTAATTGCAGAGCCAATCAAACAGTGACACTGCAATATTTTTTTTTTTGTTGTTCACCCTGTAAACTCGGAGCTCAGTTGATTCACGTTTCATCAACAATGACCTGCTGCTTTTTCGAAAGCACCTCAGCATGGTCAGGAGAGAGTATGGGTGAACAGTATGAGAAATGGACTGTGAACTGCAAGTACAGGCTCGTGTGACGGCTAAAATGTAGGGGAAATGTTGAATATTTTTCTCTAATTTGGATGATTTTTGCCACACTGCTAGGTGAAGTTTGGTTGAAATGACTAAAGTTCTTAACCCAGCAAGTTGGGCTTACTGGTTAACCCAAAAGTTTGGTCAAAATATTCTTACACGGATAGTCGCTACTTTTCTGCTTGCTGGAGCAACTCAAAAAAATATATATAATTTTTTTCATTTCAATCAGTATCTCATAATACCCATGGCACTTTTTTATGATCTTGTAATTTGACCTTTGAGAGAAAACAACACATAATATGAGGCTTTCTGTAATTTATTATTCAATCATAGCATTCTTCACTGGTAAGCTATTCAACCCTATCTGTATAAAGGCAATATTTTAATGTAGTTTCCTCTGCCCAGACAATCATTGATTCAAAAACAAATTACATGACACTAGAACTATACACTCTGCCTGATTTTCAGTTGTTATATTAAAGGAATAGTTCACTATGTTTGATGTTTAACCGTATTTAACTGTCTCTCGGAGCGGTCCTGAGTCCTCCAGATAGATTTTACATCCATTTGGGCTGTGTTTTATGTTTTTCCGTTTCACTGGGAAACTGTTAGCTTTGCAGGTTTGGCTTTGCACATTCCCGCTGAACTCACACAGGATTAGTTAGAGCAACAGTTTGAACTAGTAGTGGCTTGAGCGAGCCCTCATGCAGAGATTTTAACATAGCTTAATTATCATTTTCTGCTTTACCGCTTCTGCTGCCCTTATAATTGATGCTTTATCTCTACTCAGTGGGTGTGAGGTGATGTCCCATTGTGCTAGGCTAACCAGGCTTAGTCTGAGACAATTAAACAAAAATAATTATGACAGTCATCCTCGTCTCCAGCGCCAAATAAATGTGATTATATAAAACATGTAGCCCTGGGGCCAGGGTACTTAAAAGTTTGTAAAACGCAGTTAGGCAACAGGCCTACTCATCTGCTCCTTGATTTCTCCATTTCTCTTTGAATTTCAAGTACATTTTCCTACCCTTTAATGCCTTTTTTAAGAGAGACAGGAAAAAGGCTAACCAATCAGATTTGAGAAATGTGTCCCAATTAATTTACCGGTTTAGACCGATTACAACCTTTGTGTGTGTGTGTGTGTGTGCGTGCGTGCGTGCGTGCGTGTGTGTGTGTGTCAAAAATGGGCATTGGTACCAATACGGGAGGCGGGGGTATAGTTATGGTGTGGGGCCTCGCCTCTTTCTCACATCACACCTGCGCCTGCTTGCTTCAAGCATTACCAATCACACTGTTAATTCCAACTCCTACACACACCCTTTCTGAAAGAAACGTTGTATTTCTACTCACAGAAAACAGACCAAACGTCATGATGTAATCGGAATACACAGGAGAACAACAAAAAAGTATGCATGTCTTTGTAAACACAACACCCAAACAGGCCACGAGATAGACACTCAAATAACAATGCCTATAGACTCTGGGTTACCCTGAACGTACATATATCAAAAGCAATAGAACATAGCAGCAACAACCTAACAGTAGATTACCACTATTCACACATGCTACCCCCTTGTGAACACAGGGAATCAGAACCACATAAGTGTGTTTACGTGGGACAGTCTGTCCATCACATTGTCCATAAAGTATACAGGGGATCACGATGGGCCAGTCTGGGAGAAGCTAGGTGGGGAAAGTGTACACTCAGAGGAATCAAATAAACCAGCACCCGGTTCAAGACCATAGTCCATATCTGTAACATTGACAGTATGTTATAAGTGGACATAGCCAACGTGACGTCACTCATTGGTTTGTGGACTCCAGTTTTGAAGCCTCGAGTTTAGCATTTTGGCCATCGCCATCTTGGTTGCAATGCCCATCACCATTCTGTTTCTTTTAAACCAGAAGTGACGACAAGTTAACGTTAAACTGTGTGTAACGTTAAGTTAACCATGGTAAAAATAATTCATTCTACACCCTTGGTCCGTAACAAGTCTGTGGGGCTACCAGTGAAGACAGCCATGGGTAGGGTGGGGAAAGGGTGAAGAGAGACCTTGATGGACCGGCCAAGGGAAAGGCCACCCAGGTAGGTTGTAGCGCCGCAGCCTGTCATGATGGATGTTTGATGATGGATCCCCTAATCCACCACGTTATCCCTGTCCATTCGGCGTTGTACCAAGTAAGGCCCTTTCCAGTGGGGAGTCAGATACGGCGGCGGGATCGATTAACTGCACAAGATCCCCCGACCTCATAACCTGGAGTAATCGTTAGTCTTTTGTCTCTTGCTCGCTACATGGTTGTTGTCCCTCGTCTGACCAAACACCGTGTCCAAGCGCTTGAGGAGAGAAGTGATTTCCTCCGGGGGGCCACACAATGGGTCGCCCTGCACCAGCAGACCCAACATCCACTGGTGTCCGGGCCTTTTGGGAGGGGGGGGGTTTGGGCAAATTGGTAATCTCCCAAATGGATAAATCTGCTTTCTAAATGGGTAATAGGAGGCTACCGTAGCAAATTTTTTTTGTATCGTTATTATGTAATGTTGCTGTGATTGCTCTCTCTCGTAGTTTTTGTGGTAATGGTTTACATTTACATACTTCCATAATTTGATGTAGCACCACACCCAACCCCCACACCCTCCCCCATTAAAAGCACATTTTATAATTGAATTTCCAAGCTACCTGACCAAACTAAAGTCTGAGTGGGCATGTGCCCTAGCCCCAATTGTGACTGGGCATTGCCCCTATGCTCTCAATGTTTCCTTTTGAGTCTAAGGGATCGACATCTTATTAGAAACGAATTACAGTGATGTGTATTGCAGTGCTATAACCAAATATACTAAATACAGAAATACTCTAGTCTGACAATGTGTATCAAATGTGTCTACATCATTTTAACTGGAGCCATATTCAAAGTCTCAACCTGGATCTTCATCACATTTTTAGCCAAGCCGATACTTTTTCCCAGAGACTAGATGTTAATTACTCAATGTAAATGTCTTCTTTACTTTCTTTCTTTCTTTTTCTGTTCCTGTAGAGCATATTGAATTGCCTATGTGATTGAAATGTGCTATACAAATAACTTTGATTTGACTTATCCAATTTCGTGCAGTTCAACTTGGAGTTGTAGACTAGCGTTCCAGTCTTTGTGGAACAGGCTTTCTAAGAGGAGGTGCAGGATTGGCATCGAAATAGTTCGATGACTAGGCAAGAATAGCAACATAGGAGGGGTTACTCCTTTCATTGCCTAACTCCCGCGTGACTGCGAGGCTTTAGAGACAATGTCTCCAGTAGCCCAATTCTCGCTTCAAGAAAAAGGCTGTGTAAGTTACCTTTATTTACATTTGTTTCAAAATTAGACATTGTATAAATTTGTCTCCCGCGCTTCTTAGAAAGCAATCATGCTTTATTTCAGTCCAAATATTGAATACTCGGAAAAGGGGAACACTTCGTGACTATCATTATTGCCGTCTTATTATAGTTGACATGTTTTAATGTATGTTGGAAGATCAAACCTGCTCTTCAGATTTTAGAGTTAGAGATTTAGATTTTAAATATACTAGATGGTGCGGAAATTCATAATCTTAATAGTAATACGTGCTTTAGTGAAAAGTGTCACATACCATCAAAATGTAAAATGTGGTATGAAATTCATAAAATCCACGCCACACCATGCAGACACGCCCCAAAACGCTAAACGCCTTCTGTTGACAGGCCAGAAAGCCGAGTTCATCGTACGTTTTGTGAACTACTATTCATCCTGGTTCTTTTTCCTTTGTGTCGACTTTCGCAGATGTAAACTTAATTCAGACAAATCAAAACCTAATTGAATTAAGCAAAATTGTGGAATGTGAGTTAAATGCCACTTAAAAAAAAAGGTTGAGGGAAATCTTAACATTCCAGTCTACATTATTAGTATTACTGTTCCTGCAAGTCTATATTCGTGCACACGTTTTTCGAGGAACTTGATGGGCGCTGGGAAAACGATGAGTTCGTTTATCATCATATTTAATCTCTCGCTGTCCATTTGGTGTTTTTATTTTGAATTAATTTAAGTGTTCTTAATATCCCTCTTGCTCTTTTTGAAAGCTAGTGGGCATTAACTGAACAGGGCTTAGATCTAGACTGCATTTGTTTGCAAATGAAAATGTCTTGATGTGCAAGCCAGAGGTACACATAACCAAAAGTAGGTACAAATAAAATGGCCAGGAAGACAAGTGCTGAGCAAACATATAATCTAATCTAAATCTAGGCATAATGTCTACAAATGAGTCTTTCCTTAACAGCCCTATTCATATCAGGAAAATGTTAGAGGACATATGCCTTGTAACTAGATCACACACATCTATTCAAAATGCTATTTGTCATATAGGCTTTAAAATAATATTTATCATATATATCAGAACAAGCCTACCGAACTGATGGCATTGACCTAGGTCTACAATGTAGACCTAATGAGGTAATACAGATGAAATATTGGTTTGCTTAACAGAAACACGATGGCCCATCCACTGAGGAGTCTGGTTGAAGATGATAGCAGATACCTCAAGTCCTTTCAGCTTTTCCTGGACAGTTCCTCCGAACATAAGTGCATGCAGGACTTCATTCATGGCTCCCTCCCTGAAATTCTTGCTAGGTAGCAGCACATCAAGGGCTTAAAGAACTAGAATAAGAACAGATGTTATTATTTCAAGATATGTTTAGATACATTTTAATAGTATGAAGTGTCGCGGAATTTCTCTGTCTCCGCGCTCCAGATCCTTGGTAAATACTTTATTACATTTTTTTCATGTGCAATCTCATCCGACTATAATATTCTCTTCTAGTATTGGAGAAGGAAAATCCCAGCTAAATGTCATTGGAGTTGGAAGTGGAGCAGGTGAGAAAACGCAACTTTAACCTCCACTGTGGTATTTCTTCATCTGTATTTCGCAATATTCCCTTATACTGAATTGATTATAGTTATACACAACCGGCCATCTTTTGATGCTGTTAATCTTATCTTTTTCCATTTATGATGGTGAGTTTATTGTTTAGTTTATTACCTTTATTAAAAAGTTATTGTGCAAAACTTGGGTCTGATGAACACCTGTAATTTATTTCAATACTCATTTATACAGTTGGTTTGAAATAAGTTAATGCTTGACATCAACATTTCCTAATGTGACCTGAGTGTTCTATAGTTACATTTCTCCATTTATTTTTCCGTCCAAAAGAAAGCATTGTCCCTTGCTCTAAAAAAAAATCAAGTGAATTTGTGACATAGGCTATCTATGAAAATGCAATAGGAAGAAATCTATAGGTTTAATTTAAGGAATCTCAAAACTGGCGTGCATTATCTGCTTAAAATAAGCAGTTTACCTATCTCTATCTCTCACACACACACATGGTGATCCTGGTTCTGTGCTTAGAGCTTGGCTTAGTTGTGGTCCAAAACTGTCGAGGAAGCGCTGTAGATACACTACACAGGTCCAGCAAACAAGTGAAAGCAGAAATAATATATTTTGGTAGCTGCTACATTGAGGAGTATCCTTTCGTGTACTCTATAAGGCATGGTTTCAGGGCTATCAATTGGTTTCAGCCAGCATGCTTGGTATTCTTCATAGCTGCTTATGTCTGTAGGTGAGGTGGATTTGGAGATCCTCAACCAGTTGCATTTGAAGCACCCAACGTTGACTGTAGACAATGAGGTTGTGGAGCCAAGCAGCCAACAGCTTCACAACTATAAAGGTACAGTCAGCAGACCCTGAATGTGTCAAATGTGCAACAACATAATGCTGCATAAATGCATCCATTTCAAATTCACAGTCAGAACTCTGAATGGAAGAACTATTCCATAACTCATTGTCATCTCAAGGGTGATATAAAAATGTTGTTGACGTGTTTAGACCATATACCCTCTTTTTTAGCTAATTTATCAAATATTAAGCCCCATTTCATTTTCATGCATGTCATGTATAGTGTTAGTATCTCAGAAACGAGATCTAGAATACATCAAATTCACTTGGAATAAGATGACAGCCACTGAATTTGAGGAGCATTGGAAAGAGAAGAAAATGACCAAGAAGGCAGACTTCATTCACATGATACAGGTATTTCTTTTGTTGTTGAATAACTATAGGATATTACTCAAATCTATTACATCTCCCATTGAAACTGTGCTGTGTCAAATCCAGATCATTTCCATTTTCAGATCATATAGGGCTGCTGTAGAAAATCTTGATACCTATTGATTGAAATTTGTCATTTTGAGAACTGTGGTTTAATCTAATTTGCTTTGCCTCTTTAGATGCTGTACTATGTTAAGGATCCGGAAGCTACTATAAGCTTCTTTCAAAGCCTCTTGAACAAGAACGGCAAGCTTCTTATCATCCTTGTGTCTGGTAAATGAGATCAATATGCGATTTAACTAAATGAGTATAGAAAATGATAGCTAAGAAACCTAATAACTATTAAATGTTAACTTGCAGCAAAGTACCCGGTACACAACAGGCTTTACGAACAAGGATTTTAGAAACACCAAACAAATTTTTTATTCAAAGTACTATTTGCCGCGCCATAGATTTATAGATCTATGGCGTGAAAATTGCATTATTAAATCTTACATTTAAAGTACTGATTTGAATATTTAATTCAGGCTAAACAGCTTAAGCTATGGGCATGCCAAAAGTCTTGACTAATTTATTTGCTCTGCTGTGTTGCCCATAAAAGGTAAAAGTGGATGGGGGAAGCTATGGAAGACCTACAGGACGCAGCTATCCAACAATGAGATAAGCCAGTGTGTGACCACAGGTGACATTGCAGGTTTGCTGGACTCCAAAGGAGTCCATTACCAGAGCTACGAGCTTCCGTCTCAATTCGACATCACAGATTGTTTCAAAGCGGGGGATGAGAAAGGAGAACTGCTGCTAGACTTTCTGACTGAGGTGTTAGACTTCAGTAAGACAGCTTCCCCTGAGCTGAAGACCGGTGTGCTGGATTTACTTCGCCACCCTGACTGCAGTGTTGTGTCGGATGGAAGAGTTGTGTTTAACAACTACTTGGAAGTGCTAGTCATTGGCCCCAAGCCTTAGGAAAATTATAATTAATGGTAGATATGGAGTTCCGTTGCTATTCTTGCCAACCAGGTTGGAAAAAAAGAATAAATAGTGGTATTAAAAATCATCCAGAAATGACTATGTGGCACTACTGTTGTGTTCTTTGTATTTCCCATACAAAATAAAAACACATTTTACTGATTTAATCTCTAATACATTTTTTTCTGTACCTTTTAAAGTTGTTTTTGGAAAACTTTGTTACAACGAATGGGGGATTTGGAGGCCAAGTCAACACATTGAACTGTTTATCATGTTCCTCTAACCATTTCTGAACAATTTCTTCAGTTTGGCAGGCCACATTATCCTGCTCAAAGAGGCCCCTGCCCGTGAGGAAATTCCGCTGCCATGAAGGGGTGTACTTGGTCTGCAGCAATGTTTAGGTAGGTGTCAAAGTAGCAACCACATGAATGCCAGGTCCAAAGGTTTCCCAGGTGAACATTGCCCAGAGCATACACTGCCTCTGTTGGCTTGCCATTCTCCCATAGTGCATCCTGGGGCTATCTCATCCCCAGGCAAACTGCACACGCATCCGGCCATCCACAGGATGTAAAATGAAAAAAAATGATAATAATGAAAAGTGGGCTTGACAGATGGGCTAGCCCCCGCGCATCAATGAGCCTTTGGCACCCATGCCTCTGTCGCCGGTTTACCGGTTGTCCTTCTGTGGACCATTTTTGCTAGGTACAAACCGTTGCGTACTGGGAACACTCAACATGACCTGCCGTTTTGGAGAAGCACTGGCCGAGTCGTCTAGCCACCACTATTGGGCCCTTGTCAAAGTCGCTCAGATCCTTGTGCACTTGCTCATTTTTCCTGCTTCTAGCACATCAACTTCAAAAGCTGACTGTTCACTTGCTGCCTAATATACCCCACCTCTTGAAAGGTGCCATTGTAACGAGATGATCAATCTTATTCACCTCACATGTCAGTGGTTTTAATGTTGTGGCTGATCAGTGGATATTGTCTTATACACTGACTTTACCTAACACTAGAAGTTATAGTTTAGAGTTGCTCTTACTTGGAGTGATTCATGGTCGTATCTGACATAATTGCATCTAGTTGCTACAGGACACATTTTTATCTATTTAATCACTATACCAGAAAGTTAGACTTGGAGTAATGTAATTGGAATAGTGTACACACCGAAGTCTAGACTTGGATTCAGCACACATAATGTACATGGAATCCAATTTAGTTGTGTTATATGTTACTTGCAAGCATGCATTATACACATAACTGACAAGTGACTACTTCATTTTGCTGTGTGTATAATTATCCTATTTTATATACTTAAATAATCAGCTTGACAATGATACTCGCTGTTATTTATGAAGCATTAGCACCACCCTGAGGTAAGTCATTATACTGCAAGTTAGGAAGATTACATTTCAGTGAACTGCATGAATAGATAAATACATTTAAACTAAAGCTAAACTATACGCTCTACCTTTACTAAGCCTCGGACTGACCAGTGCATGCTGGATTTCATCAAGGTATTTTATTTTTATGGAACTTGACTACCAAGTTACAAGCTTCTTATTTTTCTTTTTGTTTAGCCACACACTAGTATTTTGTATTGACTGAAATCTGTTCTGTAGATAAGCTATACAATGTGTACCTGCTTGGTTAGGAATTAACTTTTTGGGTGAGATGTAATCCATTGAGAGTACCTTCAATATTAACTCTTAACTCTTGGTCAAAGGAGACATGAATAAACCCACACTGCCATAGTCTTAATTTTCACTGTTTAGTCTCTTTGTCATTTTAAAGGAATCAGTTTTGTAGGGAGGAAATAAGTGCAATGAGAAGATGATTGAATTGCCAAGTTGAAAATGGGGGCTATGCCAAGCCCATGAAATAGTTTCCTAGCGGCGGACTCTTTGAATCTCACCCAGAAAGTAGAGAGAGCAGTATAATTAATGTGACAAAGTTCATGCAGATTTTGTCAGGTTTAAATCACAATTGCCCGCTGTAAAGTACTTTGTCACATATAATCGCTGGTGTCTTCATGGAGTCTTGTACTGCTTTGAAACATGAACGTTTCATTAAAACAATGCTAAATAGTTTGGTTTTTAAAGTGGATCAGTGAAACTCTATGACAAGGAGCATTTCTTTGGCAGAACAGCTGCAGGGGCTCCAGTGAAGAAGCCTTTTTTTTTTTTAGAGTTATGTAATCAGAGATCTAAGCCAGTCCAGTGAGTAGGGAAAGAGGAGTCCACTACAGAGGAGCACAACGAGTTCACCTCTCTCTTCATTTAAGGTGACTTTTAAAGCTGTTTTTTTTTCAAGTTTTTATCTACTAGCTAGATTGACTTTTGCAAAAGTATTAATTATGTGTAACTTGTCTTTTGTTATCAAGTATGAAGTAAAGGAATAACAGCATGTTGGAAACCTCTTGTTTTATTTTTTCCATGTGCTCGATATCTAGAAGGTTTCAAGCATGACCAATGAGCCAAAGCAAGCTGGGTATGAAGGACGCTATGTCCAAGGCTTCCAATACTATCTGAAACAGTCTGAGGAACACAAGGCTATTCTCCAATTTATCGAAAAGACTCTGCCCGAGGAATTTTCAAGGTATGGGTGTGGGGGGGGGGGGGGGGGGGGGGGCGCTGTGCTATTTTAAACGTTTATTTTGAAAGCGCGACACTGAACAAAGAAATTGGGCACATACAAATTTCAAGGAGTGCCAAAAACGTTGACATGTGTATTTTACTTAATAAGGGGTCTTTATTTCAATGTTATTCAAGCAGAACATTTGTTTTTCATGCATTTTAATTTGAACTACAATATTAAACCAATATCTGAAATTTACCAAAATAGAGAACATATTACAATACTTGCAATAGAATTCTGCTTGCAATTATAAAGTAATAGTTTGTAACCCATATAATTTATTTATCACCAACTGTCCCTCTACATAATGAAAAGACGTGTTTACCCTTGGACAATAAAAAGTATGAGCTCACATCTGGAGTTAATGTGAAATGTGTATCTTTTTTACATTCAGAATTGGAGAAGGAAAATCTAGCATGGATGTCCTTGGAGTTGGAAGTGGGGCAGGTAAAATGGTATCTGACTATGCAGACATATTATGTCCATATATCCACTTAACAGCAGTCTTATTCATCTATGTAATCTTTCAGGGGAGATGGACGTCAAAATCCTCGCCATTTTGCAGTCTAAACTTCCAGCAATGCCTCTTACTGTTGACATTGTGGAACCCAGCTCCGAACTCATAGAACAATTCAAAGGTACCGCAACAAACCTCCCTGTTATACACTGAATGTATTCTACATGCCATTCTATCTGATACAGCATTGTTTGCTCTGTACTAGACTTTGAGAATATTACTCGTTTCATACAACATTGCTTATGGGTCTAATGGTCGCTTGGTTGATTTCCTTTGTGCCTTTACAGCATTGGTAGGGAAGTCTCCCAACCTTCAGAAGATTCCATTTCAATGGCATTCCATTACATGTGGAGATTATGAGAATCAGAGCAAAGGCAAAGCAGATATCAAAAAATTTGATTTTATAAGCATGATTCAGGTATGTGTCTTATACTTCTTTAGTAAAGGTTTTGATTATTCATTGTTGAAAATACAGACATTTCTGTTGTTTATAAAGTTATCATCATTTTGTTAGTTTTTGTTGTAAGGATTGCTTAGGAGATTTAGCTGGAAAAAGAGGAACATTTTATCATATCTTTCTCCTGAACAGATGTTGTATTACGTGAAAGACTATGCAGAAACAATGAAGTTCTTCCACGACCTCCTTAAGACAAACGGCAAGCTTTTGATTGTTCATGAAATAGGTGAGCAGTCTATACTTAAGCATTACAAATATTTAGATTTCTTCTCCACTAAATGTTTGCTTTATTTTCGTTCAACCTTGCGTGTAGCTAACGGTGGTTGGGAAACCCTGTGGAAGACCTTCAAGAAAGAGCTGTGCACCAAATCCCTCAATGACTACTTCTCTTCTGGAGACATCAAAGTCCACCTGGACGAAATGGGTCTGAAATATGAGGAGTGTATTGTCCCTAACACATTAGACATCACAGATTGTTTTATTCAGGACAGTGAGAAGGGAGAGCTCCTCCTTGACTTCATGACAGATCGAGACCACTTTAGACAGTCCTTCACCCCAGAGATCAGAGCAGGCATCCTGGACCTGCTCCGAACCAAGTGCAGCACAGAGAAAGATGGCAGGGTGCTTTTTGACTGCAGCCTTAGTTGCATTTTTGTTTACGCTTAACTCATCGACTGCTGTGGTCCACTTTAGTCAACAAAAATGTAAACATTCCAGACATGCAAAGGGCTCCTTTAGTCACCCAAAACCCTTTGGCTGTAATAGGTTCAGTTTGATCAATGATTATGCATTTATACTCCTTTGTCTTTGGTTACACACAATGGTTCAAATAAACACCAAGGCGGTATTGACTTTGTCTTCCCATGCCTGTCGCACATTGTTATTTATTATATTTTTCAACCACCAATTATTTGTTTTTTCCACCATCTAGTAAACTATATACTTTTGTTCAGCTAATGAATCTACTTGAAGTTTTGCAGTTCATAAACATAAAGCCAACAACCAAATCCAATTTCATTTCGGTTTCATTTGTAGAACACTGCTTAGAGCTACGTATACTGAATTTTAGCAGATGTTGTTTGTCTTAAATACCAACAGATGGGGCTACTATACAACACAACAGTTGAGAGATCATCTACATGCTCTGAAAACCATTTCCAGTAGATGGCAGCCAGGACTAAGAAATATACATTTCTTTATACTAGTAAACCAGAACCAATTAAGATGATATGCAATATATAAAACCCAATCATAAAGCCTTAAAAGGCTTTATGTAATAGAGAGGCAGGCTATCCAACTTTGAGGCCTCCCCATACTGTGTTATGTTATCTTGCCTCAGCCAATAGACTCAGAGGGATTAACACTAACAATGTATTGGTGAGCTCTAGCATCAAATTTCCCTTTGACTAGGCAAGGTTTAAAAGTAATGAACTAATTAATCATGCAATATTTATAAATGCTGTTAAACAGTGGATGCAATTCTGTATTCGACAGTTATGGTCATGCAAAAAGCTACATCAACCTGTGAACTACAGCCGTTTAGCAAATGTATTCTGGCTTCTAATTTACCTCATTAACTTTAATAGATCAGTAATTGAAATTCATTACAAATTCTTGTCAATGCACTTTGCCTGATATCAGTGGGCTTGCTGCACCTGCACCTCCATTATAGGACTCCTTGCTGGGCCTTCTCCTACCCCTAAGTGACAACTAATTTGTCATTCAGATTGTCAAGACAAGACACAATTTTGTGATTAAAGTTCTTCTTCAGATACAACTTGGAACGTTGGTAAGGACTTCATCTTAGCAGGTTTTTCCCTCTCAAAATACAAGGTGGGAGCAAAACTTTTCTTTGATGTTTTGTTTATTTACATAGGGAAACTGAGAAATGCATATTGCTTCTATAACCATTGCAGTTGTGTTTTGTTAAGCAAACTGTTTACACACATCCAATTGTCTGGTAGTTCCTTGAAAAATCCCCATTGTAGAAACATCTGGTAATTTATGTTAAGCTTGAAATCATCACTCCTTATAAATGGGTGGATGATTTTCTGCCCCATTGGTGGAACAACACCTCAATCATTTGGGCATCTGTTTTCCTCTTAACCACTTCAGGCCCTTCTGAAAGCCCTTTCCGCCCTAATCACCCCCCCCTCCCCCCCCCCCCCCCCCGGATCCTCAAACAACATAAAGGTATGTCGCACCCAATGCATCGAGGAACCCTTCTGCAACTATCCTGAGACTTCATAGAAACGGCCGTATCAATCAGAGCCCCTTCTATCATGTCACAGAGTGTAAGACCTCTCAGAGACTGGAGCAGGACATAAACTTACCCTTTAATACATCAAATGGAGTTTAATGGGTGGAGGCAATGGCAAGCACTGGAAATACAGCTCTGATACCAGTCGTGTGAATGGCTGGCCCTGTAGCGTATTTCATTCCGGAGAATTAGAACTGTTTAGCGGCTCCAGTTATATAGCACCTTTCTTTCTGCAGGCCCAGTGGACCTGTTATTGACGACTCTGGGGCTTTTTATTTTTTTGTGCTGTCCCGTAGAGGACATCAATTATATCACATTGGAACAAGGTGGAGGAAACCCCGGCTCCATCCCGCTCTGTCTTCCTACACGTCTGTTTGTATGTCTCTCGTTCCCTCTCTCCGTTCTTTCTACAGAGATCCCACAACTCAAATGGTGCGAATCAATCCAGGGCGATTAACTAGGAATCAGAAGGGGTGTAGTGGGTCGACTCTTCTGTAATCAAGTTTACCTTTGTCTGCCTCATTAATCTGGTGAGCCTTAGTCTTCTATTCACTTCTCGTAGGCTCATTCTTCTGCGGATGAATATGGGCATTTACCACAGATAAGGAGTGATTGTGATATACTAGACGTATTGTAGAGCACAACATCTATTCTGCAGGTGACAATAGATCTGCTGTGTGGAAGATGAACCTTGTCTAAAATGAATTCCTACACTCATCTCTGTGCATTTGAATACACTTTCTTTTTCAATAGATCATGCATTGCGTTTTATTAGCTTTTGTAGAGACGCAAATTAGAGGGATAAACCTTTTGTGAGCCTGACATACATAACAAAAGTTGAGAATAACTTGATCAAATTAGTGACATTCCTGTTAGAATGTTATGGTAAACCAACATTTTCTCATTTAATTGAACAATCAAAAACCACAGAAGAAAGCTAGGATGTCTTTCTGAACTAAGAAGTTAGTTGAGCCTTGTTTAGACCTGATTGGTTTTATTTTTCACAAGTCCAAGTCTAATGCATATAAGTCTAATAGAAGTTTATTTGCATGAGTTCATGTGTTCCAAAGAAGCAGTTTCTATATTAACTACATTCTTGCAATGCAAAATGGCATGGATGTGTTCTAAGAAATACTGAGCATGACAGAGCTAGACTTACCAGTTTTTTTTATTATTATAGTTGTGTTATTTTTTTGGTCAATATTATTACAAAAAGTGGGATTATTTGTATTAAAAGCTTCATTTTACATGAAAATTGAGACCTTACATTTCCCTCTAGACCTGGTTTTGTACCACAGTATATTAATCAAGTTGTATCTCAACTTTTCTTTATTAAATGACATTTCTGGCCCAAATCCATTTAGTAGATCTTAAATATCTTCCCTCACATGGGAAAGGACTCAATTGTGCATAGGAAATGAAGTTTCCAACTTAAAGCACTATTCAAAGCCAAGGTCTCTAGAGTGTTCCTCTGCCTTAATAACGTCTAATCATAACCCTATCCTTTTCTCTTTCATTTTGTCTCATTGGTGTGCCAGCCAGAGCTCTAAAACTAATGAAGAATTCCCTAAAAATAGGATATTCCTAAACAAATATAAAAAATGTACATACTCAACTGTATGTGTAATTGGAAAAGGCTGGGACTTTGCCTTGGAGCAGTACAATTCATGACATTGATTGAATTGAATGAATCTTCACTGAATCTTTAAAATCTTGGAGGGACAGAATAAACACATAAAAAATACCCCAACCCTATATTCTTTAACTCCCAAAAATTATATAATACAATTTTAAATCTGCAAGTTTCCAAAAAGTAGATTTCATGTTTATATGACGCTGAAGGGAAAATACTCGTATTTTCTTATTTTTGACTTTTAGGTTTTTCATTATTGATTATTATGACGAAGAAAAGACAATCTTGATTGATTGAAAGTTGTTACATTTTCTGACATTGTTAAGATGTCATGAGGGTTGCATATTTTTGGGTTTGGCTGATCTCCATTGCACATTAACAAAAGTACATGTATCAATATTTGCCAGACTATTAAGGCTATTAGCCTTAATTCCCCAACTGAATTGATTTCAAAGTGATCCATGAGCATCTATTAGAGAACATAGCCAATGTGTGAGTGTGTTTTACCTTGACTTCTTGATAGAGAGAGAGAGAGAGAGAGAGAGAGAGAGAGAGAGAGAGAGAGAGAGAGAGAGAGAGAGAGATATGTTATTTATCACGGAGAGAGAACGTCTCATCTACACACCCCAATAAAAAGCTGAGTAATGAAGCTTCTGTGAGCACTGTCATCCCAACACTGCTTTATAAAGGATGACACAATTATACTTTACCAGCTTTCCAAAAATGCTGACAAGTCCTCGTTCAATAAAATACAATCTGTAAAAAGGAATCAGGCTGGCTTTTTCTCTTTTGACTATAGCTCGTTCATCTTTTGAACATTCGTATTGCAAGTCTTACACAAATGTGTCTTTTTTTGACAATTGTGTTTAACAGCTAGTTATTGCAAGGGGTTGTATTTTAAATGCAGTGCAAGGAATGTATGTTGATGTTTTGAATTAGACATTTATCATGGAAATGAAACAACTGCAATACATTTCTTACTCTGAACACAGAGGGGAGCTAAGTTACTGACAGTGAGTCTGCTGCCTGTCTAATTTATGGCATGTTATGAACATAAAAAGAAAACATTTCTTAAGCCTAAAATCTTGCATATTCAGAGACAGCCAGTGTGACTTTGAGACTCCAGACCACAGAATCCCTGCTGCTCAATGCTTCCCAGCCGCAGGATATGGCTGCGTCTTACAGCATGGCCTGTTTTTCTTCCAAGAAAGACACATCTGGCTCCGGATAATCTCCCCTCAGTCTTTCACAGTTTAACACACGCAAAGCTCAGCTCAATGTAATTCTCAGCCTGCGCTTTTTTGTCCGACGCAGATGACAGAGGCAGCAGCTTGAGTTACGTATATTCCTCAACATGGCCAGTGCCATGTTGTTTGAGAGCGGCTCTTTTCAGGCCAAAGTTTATTCATAGATTCATGCAGTATTTTTGAATGAAAGGTTTAGTACAAGTTTTGATTGTCATCACTGGTTACCAAGGTAAAATAAAAACGTGTTTATTTAGGCATCAATGACATTAGCAATATTCATACTATATAACGTAATAATGTAATGTATTCAATGTGACACATGCTCATAGAGTATTTGTCGTCCAAAAAGTGGACAATCTGGGTTTCACAAAAAAAATGAATAAAGGAAATCCGTAAGTAAAAGTATCACACCTACTAAGCATCATGCACGCTAATTGTAATACATTGTATTGTGGATCCATGTACCTGAAGTCCTGGAATACAATACGTACCAGCAGTGTCCAACTCGTTTATTTATTAACAGAGGAATTGTCTGCCTCACTTGTTATCAGTGAGGCTTGACAGCTGCAGAGTCCAGGTGATGCATGAGCCAATATGTGGACTAGAGAGGGCTCAACGTCGCACATCAATATGAAAATCAGTTTCTCGCAGAAATAGCCCCAGGCAGTACATCCAGCACCAAAAAAAGTGACTAATCTTAGGGTCATAAACCCTGCACAAGATGCCTAAGGTCTTTTTGAAAGACAGAATTCAGAAATGTCATCGTTTTCCATTCCAAAAGCCAAGGACTTGATTCCTGCATTAGCAGATATCCTTTAATGGTGTGTGAAATAGGGAAGTTGCCATAACCAAGTGAGAGCAAATAAAAAAGAGAGAAAGGTGACCTTATAGTCTCTAGAGCGCCGGATTAAAAACTTCAAATGCCCAGCCAGAGGCTTCTCTGCCTGGAGTAAAGAAACAAAGGAACCGTAGGCATATTGTTACAATAAATTGAGGGAGCTACAGAATATCATGTGTATACAGAAGGGGATTATAGCAACGTTTAAGACGGCTGTATTATTATTATTTTAATTTTTTATAGTAATAGGAAATATTGATTTTCACTCAAAACACCTTTTAAAGGGGATAATAAAATGAAATACCTGTGATATTGTAGACAGCAGAAATGGCTTTGGGTATTGCTTTCAATTGAATACATGTTCCTTCCTTCCTTCTTTCCTTCCTTCCTTCCTTGCTTCCTTCCTTCCTTACTTAGAAGCATGTATTGATGAAATACACTGATCTCCATGTTTGACTATTTAGTTGCAGGTTATTGTCTTCAAATAAACATGTGCTCAGATGTGTGGACAATTTATACTGTAGAATAGGTGACTTGGCTACATATTCAAGGGTCTCCAATGAATGATAGCAACTCATCTTGAATAGGCTAATTATAGACTCAGCTTCTCACTGGAAGCAAAATACCAGGAAAACGATTTCACTCTTGAGGAAAGTGAAACAATGGCTCCTCAAATCCTGGAATGGATTTCTATCTCAAGGCTCATGGTGGAGTTTGTTTGAATAGTGGCATTGCTGAGTGCTGTAATTAATGTTTAATGACTTACTCAGAGTCCTTGACCTAGTTGCGATGCGTTATCAAAACAGCCTGCTCTGAGTCTAGATTACTTTTTAAACATTGGAGAAAGGAGGAGGATAGAAAACAAGCTAATGCCTTTGCACAAATATATAGAGGACTGAATACACACCGCCCAGAGCCATTCAGAAGGCAATAGTCCATTCCAAGATGCGGCAATAGGGCTGGGTCCGTGCAGCTCTCAAATTCCTATTCCCCAGCCAGATGGCTACAGAATTACACATTTTTAAATCTAAAGCATGAACCTCTCTAGACCTGAAAAAAAAAAAGATCTCTAGGATAGCTATTTTGGATTTATTTTCAGTAAAGCATTGTCTGTTGCCCAAGGGACAACATTTATGGATAAATATTAAGTCAGACACCTAATGGCCTCAAACTAGCAGGTTAAATGAGGGGAGATACTTCCTATCAGGTATGTGACCCAGCATCTCAGGGGGCAGTAACATACTATGCCTTCAAGTAAATTATAGACATACAGTATGAATACCAACACATAACCCTAATCAAACTTACGAGAGCTGAGAACGCAGGTAAAGGACAACGCTTGTGCTCTACACCTGAGCTGCGGTAGAGTGGGTAGGCTGTTTGCAACAAAAAAAGACACCGGGAAATGTGTCCGGCACCGGGCCGTTCTTTTACACAGCAAAAGCAGCATCAAGCCTGCTGCCCTTAAGGTTAATTCGAAAAATTATTTGTTGACCTGAAAACAAATGGGGCTGCAAGAGTCCCCCCTGCTGGCAGACATGTTCATCAACGGCAGGTCTCTTCCCAGGTCCATCTGTGATCTATCTCCGTCACTCTCCTGACAGTCCCCACGGGCCGCTCAGGGGTTCCGCTCCATCGGCGGCGCCGTGCGCCAGTGACTGGCCTGCTAATGAATACAGAGGAGGGCGAGCCATCCACACTCCTGGAGAAGGGCTGAGAGAGCTCTCTCATTAAGAGCTGCTCTCGCCGGATGCCGTCTCAAATGGAGCGGAACACACTTTCTCCTCGTGACTAAGAGCGGAAAGCGGAGTAACCAACGAGACAGGCAATGATCATCCCTTGTGTTTAGAATTCCTTCAATGACCCCCACAGACCAAAAGACAACAGATAAGGGGGGGTCACTGTGTCCCAGGCAAAGACTTAAGGTCTCCGAGATGTGTGAAAGTCCGAGTTTATAAAAAGATAAAACATATTCAGTTTTGATATTATATCATATTGGATAAAGCTGCACACGAGAAGAAATGTGATTCTTAAAGCCACATCAATAAACAAGGATTAGGGTGCGTCATCTCTCCTCTACTTATGTTGCTTGACCTCTGAGGCAGGTTAGAGGGAAAGGAAGTTAACTCTGTATAATTTAGCAGATGTGCTTGTCTGGACTGAGGTGCTCTGCCATGGCTTAATTTCTTTTTTGAGCTGACATTCACAGGTAGACATTAGCCAACGTGCTTGTTTGATTGTTACCTTCATTCTTTAATTAGGGTCTTTCTTTTTCAGAGGCCATCCAGGTGTCACCAGAGGAAGCGAGGCAGAAGGTCAAATGGGCGTTAAACCCAATAACACGGCTGGCCTCCTCCATCAAGTCTTTGTGTTATTGCCACCACGCCATTGAGGTACATCTTTAATCACCCTAATATAACTGAAACTAAATGTTAACACGATGTAGTCGATATAGTCTAACGCCACCTGGATGCTACGGTGGCTTAATGTACTGTATATACATTCTACTATCTCCATTTCAACACTGTTCAATCTGGAAACTCCTCCATCCGTTTCTCAAAGGTCACGTCAACATTGGCACCCATGTGATGATGTTTTCTCTCTCCACAGTGGTGGAGCCATATGTTCCCCCGGCCGGCTGGAGACACCCAGCGACCCCTGCCCAAGGCTGCCTGCAGGGAGTCTCCCCCATCCTGCTGGTCATACTGGGACAGACCAGCATCACACAGCCACCGGCATGCTACCGCACCACCATGGACAAACGGCACGCACACAGACACTGCCGTTATCTCTATGGTAATAAAGCAATTTAAAAGATGGAACGTGTGTCCATTAATATCTACCATTCATCTGTTATACCTTCACGTGGACATGATGAATGGGAGTTTCCATTTCGAATGGTAATGGATGGAATGCCAGAGTATTGAGTGGAGCGATTCCGTTAAAGTGTGTGTTGTTACTTAGCCTGTTTGATCAGATGAAGGGTGTTATTGAAGGCCACATGTTTGATTTCTCAGCCACACTAAGACTATTCACACCCCGTCATTTTAATATGGGGTGATTTTATAATAAGCATGGGTTTCTCTGGTGGGATTGTTCATGTTTGAGTATGAGACAGGATAGGGGGTATGAAACCATGCCCCCTTTTATGAAGAGTTACGATCACTCAAGTTGGGCTTGTAATAAATAGCAGGAGTTGCATTTTATCAGCTATGCTGTGACCCTCAACATCATGACCTCATCATTAATATGAGCAGGGCAGATGATAGATCAGAGCATGGTTCAGCGGAGCATCCCCGGCTCAGAGCTGGCCTTGTGTCATATATCACATGGTCCCCACAGATACTTTAGAGGATTCTAGTCGAAAAGACATCCCCCAAGGTGTATAGATTGTCACACTTGCTCAAACGTTTTGATAATGGTTTCATCTTCAATATGCCCTAATGTATGTGGTCTGTAATATACCTTAGAAACAGTGTGTCTGCATTACAGGAAATACATTTCCCTGTAACATCAGATGCGGTGTATAAGGAATTGTTTTCATTTTCAGATTTTATGAAAAGTAAATTATTTATAATGTTTTTTTAAGAGCTGAAATGAAGTAAACAATTTAGTTGCACGTTTAAATTGAATTAGTCATGTAAACAAATACCTTCAATTGCCTTTTAATTACATCCACTAGTCAATGTCAATAAACCGCGGCATTCTCCTTGGTTCAAATTACAGGAATGTCTTGTCAAAGCCCATACAAAGTCTCTTAGGCTGGGTTTTTTTACCCCCTGTGGTTAGAATGATAGTTCCTCTGTGAGCCAACAGACATAGCTCAACTCATACAGGTAGCTGGTGACGTGACTATTAGTCTTTCTTTTGGTACTTTCAGGTGTCAGCCATGCCGGTGCTCAGTTGTCAGAGCTGCTCTGTGCGCTGTCTGAGGTAATTCATCTTGTTGCCAGCATCATTAACTTCCTAGTGGAAGGACTGACAGAGGAGAAGTCAAAGCAAGCTCCCTAAGAGTTTATGTGCCTTGTCAGTAGACATCCTCGGTTGTAATCTGATTGAAACTTTTTTATATTCTTTCTTTACTTACATTTTTTTGGCATTTGTATAATATAATAGATTTCATGTTAATCTTGCGAAAGAAATGGCTATTGTAATTACTATAAGTATATAAAAAAAGTTTACGTTTTTGGTGCAAGTGAATGTTGAATGCATTCAAAACTTCCAATTAGAAATACCGAGGAAAATCATAAATTTGTGTATCGACATATTAATTTACTAAGCACTAACATTAAATTGCATTTCCATTTTCCACTTAACCTTTGAGGGGTGTTTGGGGTGTTGACCCGTTAAAACATTTTACTTTATGAAGATTTTTACAATGAATTACTTTTCCATTCTAAGATTATTTGTGTTTGGCTTGATTTCAGTGAAGAATATGAAAAATTATATATTTGGATTTTGTGCACATGCTGCACCCCTCTTTCTTTTGTTTTTAAAATCCCTTCCCAGTTTCTCTCTCTCTCTCTCTCACACACACACACACACACACACACACACACACACACACACACACAAACACACACACACGCAACCATAAGTTTCCAAGATTGTTTGATTTAATTTACCGATAATCTGTTTGCTTCCACATTCCCATAATAATGTAACACAGCAATTAAATTGCTCTACTGTGGAAATGACCCACACACTGTGATTGCACAATCAACCTGTGAGACCAGAAACATCTCTGCTGAGACGCCTTGAGAATAATTCTCAAAGAGGAGAAAAACAAATAGGTAAGAAATGAGGAAGTTTCATCCAGACAATCATCACCTGGAGAGACCTGCACTGGACCCATGGAAGCCCTGCTTCCGGCCCCTGAAAGATACCCTTACCCAGCCCCTTGCCTTGACCCACTCCTGCAACGTCCTTGCCACTACCTGTGCCCCTAGACGATTAAGGTGTTAAGCCACTAGAGAGTCACAATGTTGAAGAACGGTCGGCTTGAGTGGTCAACATCCCCAATGGGTGAACCATCCTGCTTAGCTGCCAACAGTGCAGGGTTTGTACCAGGCCCTACAGAGATGTAGTGACTCATGAACATGACAAAGTTATCCATCTGGCTGCTCTTCACACATTTCATTGAGAAACTAATTCCGGAGAGGACTAACCTGAACAAAAGATTATTATTTTTTTCTCCATAAAACAAAATGTTATAACACAAATCAGATGACATTCATTGTTACATGTGATCTACCAGAAGTCAGTAGCACACACAAATTCAATACAGTATCCATTCTTCCTTTAATTGAGATAAATACCACATGTGATTAGTGATTTAACATAAATGTTACTTCTGTTTTGCTTTAAAATCCTATCATTTGCAGGGGGCAATTTGACCCAGCAAACAGCCCATATGAACCCCCGAACAGCTAACACCCCACAAAGGTCCATGCCTGTAATCACCCATTAATTGCATCACTTCAGAAAGATTTTCAGTGTTTGTTTTCATGTCAACCGCTGAATGTTTCCAGACTGTCTGCTCTATTTATTTACATCATTCACGTTCATTTAGGTCCTCGGGGGTTCATTGTGATCTATGCCAAATGGGATATTGAAATCTAAAGAGCAGTCAATTTATCCCTTTTCCAGTACATTAGACATGTACATTAAGACAAACACATTTTCATACCACGTTGTCAGTGCCAGGTTTACATCTATGTTGCAGATGACAGTTTAAACATTAGAAATACGAGAAAAGGCATACAACGTGAACTTACCTTTGTATAAATATTTTTGGACACCCAAACTTTCTGTTTTCAAACTTCCAAGAGAGCTAATCAGTTGTGATAGGTTCTTGAGATGGTTTCCTTGGAAAAGGAAAGGTACCTTAACCTCTGACCTTTTCTCTAAGGAAGACGTCTATTGGTGTGGATGGGAAACATGTTATTACAAATATGGCAGCATTTTTGGATTCAGTAAAACAAAGAAGAGGATCTATACTTCTACATTATTAGAAATATGATTAGCCACAAGCTTTCTCTTTCCTATGTCTAAAGTAGAATCTTATTTAACCATAATCACAGTACTCATCAAATCCTACATGGATTATGTTGTGTAATTTGTTGATCACACTTTAATAAACATTGGGATTACATTGTTGTCTTCTTACGGCATCTGTTCATACAATGGGTAATCTTGGGTTTCACACAGAATGAAAGTAGATGATTGCAGTCGTATTAAAAGATTTCAAACTTTAGACATTTGTCTTATTTTAATTTAGCACTTTACCTTATCAAGTTTTGTGATATTGTAACAGTGGTGACCAATACTAATTATCTTGAAACAGTTAAAATGTCACGTTTATGGAGATGCACTGAAGCCATTTTTTGTATACTTGAGGTACTTCAAACTAAATTGCTGTAGTGCCCGTATCCAGTATAGGACTGTTTGTTTAGGTTCATTGTTTGCTCTGTATATTTTTCAGACAATTGAGTCGGCTAAACTCCTCTGTAAATTTTCTCTGTGTGATAATGGGGTTGTGGGAGAGAGAGGTTACGATAATAGGAAAAACCCTGAACACACAGGGAGTTTCATCTCTTGTGTCTCCACTTGATTAGTTTAACAGCTCCTTTGATCTTTGGCTGTGATTGAAGTGTTTAAGTGGAACACGGGGGGCATTCGAGGAGCCATGGAGCAGGCGCCCAGCAATGTGCCACTAAATGCCTATAAGGCACAACATCTTAATGTCAGGGGGAAATTAAAACACTTTTCCATTACTGGAGCCCTTGAATCTTAATTCATTCCTCTACAAACTATACAAAGTAGGTGACAAGGTCAGTAAATACTTATTGAATATGAGGGGAATGTTGACCTTTGATAGCAAGAAGAAAAATAATACGATTTCCCAAGATGTATTTGTAAGGTATGTGTTGCCTTATTTAAATAGAGGTGTTATGTTTTGAAGCCTTTTGTAGTGAGACTAAGAAGCGGAAGAAACACATTTTGGTTAAAATGGGACTATGAGTCAAATAACAACTCCTGCCAACACAAGTCACACAGGATGCTAAAGACTCATATGATGAATCTCAAAGACACACTTCACAACACAAACAATTTGGTACCTGTAATATTATGTCAATATCTCCTGACACAAGACAGATGTTGCTATTATTTTGTCATTTCAGCATTTGCTCAAGTTGGAGAACATCAGACATACTCTTGCCCAATGCCACAATATCAAATAATGACAAGAACACTGGACAGTTGTAAAAGAGCGCAATATTTGTTCCCACTGCAACCAGCAATGATATATTGACCGCTGAAGATACGCATATAACATATAATAAATCATGTTATTATATTACGTGTTAGAAAAAGCAGCACAGTTAAAGAATACTATACAAAATGTTCTGAATGTTTACTTACATGTGGTTCCTGCATTCACAGCAGCATTAACAACTCCAACTAATTATGTAAATATAAATCTATTGCTGTTTTCTTCAATAAAATTGTCATAGAACTTATGCCCTGAAATTATAGAGCATTTATTTTTACACCTCCAGAATATACTTATGTCTGTTGACTTGGATGTAACCTATAATGTGCCTCAAAATGTTTTCTTGTTGAGCTTGTTATCGGCAGTTAAGCTCACTTTAGGAGAGATTATCCAGTGATTCGAATTAGGGCTTTAATCACTCCAATTACATTTGCTCCAAAGTGACTTTTCCCAGTCATACATCCAGGGATTTCTGTAGCCATCAATTAGAAATGTCACTTTTAATCTGAGCGAACTTCCCAGACACTGGTCCTTTCCCATTAGAGTCATTTTCCCCAGGATCCTGTGGAGCGATAGACATCTCCGCAGCTCAATAGAGGAGACGTGGAGGAGACCATAATTAAAGAGGTGGCATTTACTCCCAGTCAGACCCTCTCAGAGATCTGAATCTGCAATTACCTTCCAGAAAATAGCTTTGTCAGGACAGGGACCACGTTAATAATGGCTCCCCTCTCTTGGCCGGGATACAGAATGCAATCATTTCCACTGAAGCCGCACTTTGATTGTTTATCCCTTAGCTCTGGGTTATCGGTTGCTTTAGCAAGTGCTCAAGTAAAAATGAGAAGCTATCGTTGTACTTGTCGGTCAATTTTGTATTTACTGAGTTTCTAGCTCATGTGAGGGGAAGTGTAGCTTTTGACATACATTGCATTTCTGCCCTGGTTTGTATTTTGTGTTTGATTTTGTGTGTGTGTGTGTGTGTACGTGTTTCTGCGCGATCATACACACACACATACCAATACTATCTGTTCTCCCCTCTTTCTCTCTCTCTCTCTGTCTCTCTTTCACTTTCTCTTGCTAAAGCCTTTACTAGCAGCCCAGCTTCCCGTTCACTCTATCAAATGCATAAGGACCATTTGCACAGAAGGCAATTAAAAGCTTTAGTGGTTCCTGCAGGCAGAGGGGTAGTTTGGGGGCCCCAGTCGACACACGAGCCAGTAGCTTATTGGACAAGCCCGGCTTTGTGCAATGAAATGGTATCAGTAATTTACACCGAATGGACTCCAGGTAGGTATGAAAGCCAAGAAGAACGCATCTGCATTAATCAATACGAAATTATCCTCAGCATAATTTGTGGAGGGCAGCCATGCACCTGCCTACCAATATGATAGGGAAAACCTGAAAATAAATAAAGGACTGAAAACTCTTATATCACTGGCATTTAGGGAAATAAACTTCTCTTATCGGTGCTGTGTACATTTAAAGGTCAGAGGAACCTAATCTGGAACTCTGTTTTTCTGTAATAGTTTTTGTTGATGTGCTACTGTCCAATAACTTTGCATGCACTATTCTTTAGTAAACAAATTGAATATTCATACACGTGAAGTCATGTTCACAATGTAACTTATTCTACAATTTACATAACATATACATCATGTGTATGAAGAAGAGCAACATGGTTAACTGTGGAAGATAAGCATATCCTTAAAATGACCACATGCATAGGTGGAGATAGTGAACATGTCTAATTGATCATCTTATTTGCATATCTCCTAATCAATTCGTTTCTTTTAACATCCTCCTGTAGAGAACAGGATCCGTGCTCTCTTTCCTACAATATCATTTTAAAGTCTGCCCATCCTCCTTTGGCAACCAGTGACCTTGTCGGCCTGCATCCAGCTTGCCTCGTTCCAGCCTGCTTTTTCAGCTTTTCAGACAGGCCCGCTCTCTTTATCACTCCCCAGGATCAGCAATTGCTCACTGACCAGGCTCTTAGTAATGCATCTACTTGCATCCTTGTGAAATATGTATCACATTCCAATTTCAATCAGCTTTCTATTAATAAAGTAAAGCTTGTGTAAAATGTTTCTGTCCACTTTAGAGGAAATAAGCTATGAAGAGTGATAATAATTGTCAACGAATATCTTGGCAAATGAGCATCTGTTCTTTTTTTTTTGTGCGTACATAATCAGCCCTGTCATTTTGCTGAAAAAGACCTGAAATATCTGTGTGAAAAGGAGTGTGTTAGTTAACAAATGTTGAATTTCACCTTGTTTTGTAAATCAAATCTGTATTCACGATCATGATATGACTACACTCTAATAATATTTTAAGAATGAAATGTAGGATGTATACCCCTTCACCATGTAGCAGTTGATTAAATATGAATTACTTTCACTTTGGATGAAATGGAACTCAAGAGAAGTTATTTAGTCAAAGGAGCTTTGGAATCAGGATTATCAAGCCTCTGGAAATGATCACAACATGGAGGCGCTGTCACTTAGGTGACATTATACCACACAGCCACCACAGTTGTTACTGAGATTATGGGAGATGAATGCGGAATTTGTGAAAAAAATTATGGATTTAGCTGGATCAAGTTCATTATACATGCAGTTATGCAAAAATCTGTATGTGGAGTATGTGCGTTTCACCTTTAGACTGGCAGCTCATGTGTGAAATATGCTTTGATGCTCAAGGAACTGCTGGACTCCTATTGTTACAGCTGAGCTTTGATAGGCTGTAGCCTTAGTTCAAAGGGGGGCCTCCAGTTTTAGCCTGACCACACCCGTTAGTTCAAAAACGTCATGCTGCCGGGCTTAGCTTCCGAGAAATGCTAGCAGTAGCTTGGCCCTCAAAAAGCACTAAGCTATATTTAGCTATAAAGTTGATAAATCTTTTACAAATATGCCCAAAAATTTCGGGACCAGAAAAATATTGGGACCAGAATCAATCCGTATCAGCTTTCATTCAAAGATTTTCTAAATAAAAAATGTATGCCCCCTCTTTAAATTATGACATGGGCTTTATAAAGAATGTTACAGACTGTACTTAAGTTCATATTTTGGATAATCAATTACTGTCTAATTAGAAATCACAATTCTGCATGTACTTTAAGGGGACATTTAAAAGTGTCAATATCTAATTAGTCACACTCAACATTGAATGAGTATCATATGCAGCTAAATAATAGGACTGATACGTGTACAGTATGCATTCACCATATTCAATATTCAGATGAATTACAATGCAGATTAAACTGAGATAAAGGACACATAGAAGTCACGGAGATCTGAATGTCCTCTCTCACTTATGCAATATGAGTGACTAATTTCCATTTTTGTTCAGTGTCTCATGGATAGAATACAATAAAATTATTCTCTTCTGCGACATTCAACCACACACACTCATACAGACACACACAAGGCCAGTTGGTAGTATCCTGAAAGTTTTACTTTGACATTGTGATTCAAGAAGATGTTCTGAGTTGTTTCTATGTCAAACTTACAACCAAAAGGTTGATGCACTCTGTGCCACGATTATGTTGTGTGAAGCAGTAACAGGATCTAATGCAAACAGAATAAGACTTAATGTTAATATGTCCATCACTGTCTATCAAGACAAGGCATTGCTGTACTATGGAACTTATGACTGATGGATAGCAGGAGATGAATTGTGCCCACTTCGAACCCAATAAAGGAATTTTAATATTCTTTAAAAGAAATGTCCTTACTTAGGTATTATTGTTACTATATTTGTCTTTCTTTTTTCTCATATATGTTTCATTAGTCAAATTTAATGAAATCACATTGAATTTGGGACGTTGGAACATTATTAAAAATCATTTAAGTAACATTATGAAGTGTCGTTTTTAGGATATTGGAATATGTGACAAAGACATGTGACTTCTCTTGCCATTTCTCTGCCAATAACTGTCAGACAGACAGATAAGGGTTTTATGGGCTTGGTCACATTAGCTATATTCTCTGAAATCATGAATTTTGACATTATCATTCTGCTCCCCATAGCCCATTTGCTGCCAGTCAAGACCAATATCTTTACCATTACGGACAAGTGTGTGTTTTATATATACACCTTAAAGTCAACTCAGATTTAAAATTACTCCTATGTTGTCATTTAAATAACATGTGTATTGTTTACCATTATTAGAAATGCTTTTTACGCATTTTCAATAATGTGTAAGGAAATAGTATGAATTACATTTATTTTAAGAACATTTGGATAGAAGCTGCTGTTGCATTTAAACAGGATGGCTCTGATGTTTAAGCTACCAACATTTTTCAAAGGCCATGTTGTTATTATTAAATAGGTTGTGGGTCATTCGTTATTAATCTTAGTAGTTACTAATCTACTACTCACTGCTACTTGCACATGCCAACAGGGTTTCATTACAGAGAATTATTTCCAAGAAAGGATTAGCCAAGTCTGCATTACGGAAGACAAGTGACATAACATTGAGGAAGAAAGGAGGAAATGGGCTCGATATGGGTTACTAGTCCACCACATATAATGCTATTTGAGTGAGACAAACTCATCCATCTTAAACATGTCTTGAATGTGAATACGATTCAGTTTGGCATGGTTGAGTCTGCTAGGAGCACACACTCATTGATCCTCCTTTGGAACAGATTAGCAGACCCGAGGTGGCAGTTGGGGTGGAGGTGGGAGCATTTTCCCATCACCTCATCTGACAAGCACAGAACCTAACCTTGACTTCAACTCATTTAAATACATTGCCCCTCCCTCATTGACATGGAAATTTGATTGCGAACAGGTGTGTCAAGTGATTAGTGTGTGTAGCACACTGTATTACAGTTTACGTCAGCAGCGCTCATCTGCCTTTCGTTGAAGCTTCATACAGTAGAACCAGAAGAACTCATTCAACTTATCAAAGCTGACCAATCAACATAATAGTAAAACCTGACAAAAACAGCTGCAATGCAATGAATACTTTCTAACTCAATTTAGTCTTCATACGGTTT
>CM030172.1:37929894-37973680 GCA_017639675.1 Aplochiton taeniatus | reverse complement strand
AGAGACAAAGCCTCTACCTTCAGTAAGTATTATTTCTGAAGTTTACAACAGGAACCTTATGAGGGTACATTTGTAGAGTACATTTTGATTTTTGTCACAGAAAATGACGAGAGGCCAAAATATCACATTGTTTATCTGCAGAGCACCATGCAGAACATCAAATATCAGCCCCTATGGTGCCATTGTAGTATGGTCACGTTTATCTCCACCAACCCATCTATTGGCCACCTGGTCTAATCTGCTAAATAACAGCTACTTGTTCATTTGATCATTTTGCTGGAATGATTTTTAGCATTAGTACTTCTAGGGAACTGAATAATTTAAGTCTGTCTACAGTCCAATCTTTTCCCTAAGTATTACCTGGAAGACGCACCCATTACAATTCTGACTAGCTCTGCATCATTGTTTACGATTGCTGTTGTGAACATGTTGTCCTCCTTAGCCGGAGCTGATTTTCCCTAAACTTCCTCTCTTGTCTGAGTCCCGCAATGAATTTCAGTCCCAGTAGGGACATAGGCCCTGCTCCGTGGTCATTCGAACAGGTCTGATAGAAGCTTGGATTATGCACCGGGCCAGTGGGGCCAGTGCCCCAGGGCCTCAGACACAAGGGGGCCTCCAAGCCTCAGGCTGTGTGCGGCGCGTGGGCCAATACTTCCGAGGGAAGTTGAAGCCCAGGCAACTCAGTGTGTATCAGTGCTTAGAAGCTTGAGCTGACCACTAGGACCCCTCAGCACTTACAATGTGAGGGCCCCAAGGCCACATGATTAGAGAGTGAGCTGACCACTAGGGCCCCTTGGCACCTGGGGCTTAAAGCGTGATCTGACCACCAGGGCCCCTCGGCCCGTACAGTGTGAGGGCCCCCAGGACCCATGGCATTTACAGAGTGAGCTGACCACCAGGGCCCCTTACCCCCGACAGTGTTAGGGCCCCCAGGACCCATGGCATTTAAAGCGTAAGCTGACCACTAGGGCCCCTAGGCCCCTGGGTGCATACATCAACCGTAATACCTAGGCCCCTTGGTACATACAGTGCGTTCTTAAAATGCAGTGTTTGCGCTGCGGAGTAGCATGTGCAAGCACGTCTCAGCTCATTGTCACTTTTATCAATTGAGTCAGACCTAGTCAGACAGGTCAATTTTAACGATTTAGGGGATGATTTTGCGAGGAGGAAGACAAGAAAGACACCAATGTAGGAGGGGGACCTCCAAAAGACATGTGCCCTGGGGCCTCAAGGGACCATGATCCCTTGATCCTTGTCTGATAGTCGCTCAAGTATTAAAGCAGGTTGTCGGCCTGTACTTTTAGAGTGTTTTCTTAGCTGTGCGTCAGCGCCATTATTTGCTGTTATGAACATAATAATTTTGTCCTCTGTGGTCGTTAACAAATGAGAGTTGTTCAAATATTAGCCTTCCCAATCCCCCTCAGCCTCACAACTGACTTTGATTATAATCTTAACTGTTTATATTTTATTAAACTGTCCAGCTGTACAGTATACAGTAAATGCTTGCCATCGTGATGTCTGAATGTTGCTTGGGGGCACCTATTTTGTAAAAGTATTGTAGGGGAATTCCAAACCCTCTAAGGTGGTCCAGGGGCATGCATTTAACAATTAAATGCATCAATCTGGTTCACTTTAAGAGATCCGTAGAAAAACTCTTAACCACTTTTTTTCTTCTCAATTTCAAATCAAATATCTCAAGTTGACCCCTTCAATGACAGAACATGATAATAAATGGAAAACACTGGACCCTCCCCTACATCAAGAAATTCCTGGAAACTTACATGATTTACCAAACCTGCATTATAGCATCTCCAAAATGTGCATAAATGAGACAGATGCTGCATATGCCTCAAAATATTTATTCTAAACGCTGGGAACAAAGCAAGTAACCAATTTGAATGCAACAGATAAGTAAACATATTAAAATATACTTTTCACCCCCCTAAAACCAGTAAATACAATAAATTAGACCATTACACTACACAAGCATAAGATAAACCATTAGATACGATAAGATAAGCCATTGCAAAGAATACACAAATAATCGTATCAAATTCATGTCTTCATCCTCACCTTCAAAAGTTCAGCTTCCTGGCTTTTTTTTAGAAGCAAATTGGTTTGCAGACGGCGTTCCAATTCCTTCCATGTGGCCATGTGGGTTGTGTGCTCTGGACTGGTTGGATTACTTCAGAAGTATACACTACAAAGTAATGAACGCAATGTAAGCAATGGATTCATTTGGAGATACGAATCGTCTGGGGTGACAGATCCAGGCGTAGGACGGTTATAGATAGACTTCATACAACAGATATTTGACCACTTTGTCTTTAAGGTAGGATATCATTACTAATTGAGCCCATGTGAAACTGCTGATTGTTTGCTGGTTTCCAGATTGATTGCCAATTTTGTTGTAGAAATAATAAACTTATGAAACTGTCAAATATGCACACGTTTGCTACAAAATCGATGTAAAACAAGCCAGCTACCTATAATACAGTGCTATCATAGCTGATCATCAGCCAAAATTGGCATAGGTTTATTTTATTAATTTGATTTAAAACCAATACCTAAGCTTGATAAAGCTTTGTGAGGGTGTCAATAAATAAATAAATAAGGTATAATTATTCTTAATTACAAAAGTTCTGATCAGTCAGGAAGTAGTGTTAATAGCTATATTCACACTTAAATATGAATAGCTATTTATAGACTGGGCTAAAACGCACAAGAAGCCTGTTTATCCTTTACAATAGTCTACATGTTTACAATTGGGTAGGCGAACAAATAAAAAAATGCAAAAATTAAGATAAAATAGTGACATTAGAATGTGCAAGAGGCCACCAAATTTGAGCTTTTCCTGCCAAAACGGGGCCAGACCCCTCGAGCTGGCCATTTTTTGTTCGACTGGCTGCCTACTCAATATCCCCTTGGAAAGCCCTGGAAAGACCTTAGGAATGATAAATACTTAAATAAACATGAAGAAAAGAAAAGCATGATACTCCAAGCTAACCTCATTTAACCTTAGTAAAGTAAATGTAGGCTACAGTATGTTGAGAAAGGAGGGTTAGCATGAGGTGAAGTTTCAAACTGTGCACACTTACGCACATATCACAGATTATTATTAGGCCTACTTGTGGAAGTGTGGTTTGAATAGTTCATTGTGAATAATGAACGCTACAGATTCATGTGTACAGTTGTTGGCTCCATTATTTGATCAACGAAATTTGGGGAGGGAGAAGAAGGGGCCCTAAAGAGACTGCTTGTGTATTGGGCCCAGCATTTTGTGCTACACCCCTGGGGGTAAGTTGGGGCATATCTTATTTTCCAAAATGTTGAACTATCACTTTAAGCTCTGGAACCTTGAACATGAACACACACCCTTAACTGAAGTGCAAATATTAGTATTCATTCTCATTGAACGATGCGGATCACCTTTGAGCCAGTAGAAATATCCAGCTAGATTAATCATCAGCCACCTCCACCCTCTTGTGGGTTTTACTGTGTTAGGGGAGTCGCCAGATGCAAATCGGTGATATTTGTCAGTGCCTATTTACACTTCCCAAAAAGAAAATGGTTTGTGGACACAGCATTTTGAGCTAGGTTTATTCTATAGCTCAAAAAGTAAAGATTGTGTTCATCACAACTGCAGTACACTAAGGTAAGAAGCAACAATACAATCTTCACTTTGGAACGTGTGTGTTGAAATAGAAATATTGTACAGGTATTTGCAAAAAAAATCACAATTTGGAACTTTCTCTAGGATGTTTTTATAATGATCTGCCCCTCCCCCCAGTGTTGCTTGACTGCGAGGTGGCAACGTGCGACTGGAAATCCGCTCCCTAATTTTTCGAGCTTGAATTTGCTGTGACAAAAATGTGCAACAGAGCTGCAGGTGCAGCCCTGCTGCTCTGCCTGTGCGTGGTGTCAGCGCAGGCCGGGAAGCTGCTAGTTATCCCTGCTGACGGCAGCCACTGGACAGGCATCAAGTCCTTGGTGGAGGAGCTAGGTAAGAGGGGTAATCAGGTGGTATTGGTCATGCCAGAGGTGAATGCGGCCATTGGGCCCACAGAACACACCACAACTGTTACCTTCCCTGTGCCTTATACCAAGACCGAATTACTGAGCATGAACAAGGCCAACCTGGACAAACTGATGTCCATGGACCCCTCCAACCTTATGGCAAGGACATGGGCTCATTACAAGACCCTGGAGGTGCTGAAGAACTACACCGTGAATGCCTGCAAGAGCCTGCTGTTCAACAAAGAGCTAATGCAAAACCTCAGTAACTGGCAGTTTGACGCTATTCTCACAGACCCCTTTGAGCCTGCTGGAGTCATCGTTGGGGCGTATCTGAAGATCCCCTCCATCTATGTTCTAAACAGCCTCCCTTGTGGTGTGGACAACCATGCAACTCAGTGCCCAATGCCTTCGTCCTATGTGCCTCATATATACTCCCACTACTCCAATCACATGACCCTAGGAGAAAGAACCATAAACTTTCTGCAAGGTCTACTGGATCCCCTTGCCTGCAGGTACCTGTACTCTAATGCCAATGAGCTTGCTGCAGCCTTCCTACAGAGGGAGACGACCGTGCAAGAGCTGATGAGTGAGGCAGCGCTGTGGCTCATCCGCCGTGACTGGGCCTTTGAGTTTCCTCGACCAACGATGCCAAACATGGTTACAATTGGTGGGTTGAACTGCGAAGAGACAAAGCCTCTACCTTCAGTAAGTATTATTTCTGAAGTTTACAACACGAACCTTATGAGGGTACATTTGTAGAGTACATTTTGATTTTTGTCACAGAAAATGACGAGAGGCCAAAATATCACATTGTTTATCTGCAGAGCACCGTGCAGAACATCAAATATTATATAATATAAAAAATTATAATACTGAAGATAGAGCAGATCCCTAGATATTTTTCTTTCTTTCTTTCTTTCTTTCTTTCTTTTTTTGACGTCTGATTTCTGCAGAAAATAACATATGTGACAGTCACATGGACAGGGATGCAGTCAGTATCAACGTGTTCTGACACACTGTGGCCTGATGAGGCATTTAAAATATCCATCATAGGACGCTCTCCAACTCAGAATCCCAACCATTGAACTGTTGTGAACTTAACTGTCTCTCTCGGTTGTTTGTTGAGCAGATTGCACAATTTTACTTCAGAACTTAACATTCTGTTTTCTTCCAGATGCTTTCTTATTATTTTCTTACTGCACTCACATTAAGCCATTTATAGAGCAAAGACACTGGAATTTTCTTTCTCACATGGGAAATGTATTGTTTGATCAGTAGAAGTCGCAGTACAGGTACATACTCAGAGGGGGGAAAAAACGCTCCTGACCTCTACTGACCTATCAGAATGTTAAGTTATTTAAATAATTATGATTATTATTAAATCTAGTGTGGCAATGTGGCTTTAATAAAGTAACAGTTACTTATGCAATTTATTTATCAAACAAATCTTTAAAAGAAATCAACACTAACTTACTTGTCCCCTATTTTCCTACATAGACATTGTAGAGACATGCAGGATGAGCAAACTAGTATGGATCTAGCAATCCCAATGTGCAAAAAATAGGCCTTATAATGGTACAAAAGGGCATCTAAGACATTAACAACACCATAGCAAAACCAATATAACCAACGATAAAACAATAAAGCATCAAACCAAATTAGCTGAGGGAAACAATAGGGCAGGGGGGTTGGAGAATGGCAAATGTTATGGGATTGGGTAAGTGGATCTGCAGCTTAAGACATTTACATGAAGCCTACAGACTTTAAATGCTTCAAGCATTACTGCTCTTTCCGTCTGACATGAAGCAATAGGGGCGTGGTTGATCATTAATGATCCATCAGTGTGTAGTTTGTAACATAGCGATTGATAAACACTCGATTGCAGCTATAAATGTGTCAGAGGCTATTCACAAGGTATTTCAAATGTGACAATGCACATTTATCATTAGCCATATTCAACATTTTAGGGGGAATTCATGTTGCTTGCGGGATTGATACATGGTGCACTGTTATCTTGGCATGTTTATTGTTTTATTCTTTGTTAGGAGGACAGGAGATTGCGGAAATAGAAATGTGAGTCCATAAATAAAATCATGCATCTGCAAGTAACATTGCCAATAAGATTTTGTGCAAGCGTCTTACACAACTGCACCACCAACTGACCCAGCAGCATATGTTTTTCTCATCTTGTGTTGTGAATCTTAGTGTATCCTCAAACAGTTGAATATTGGCCTGACTTACGTACATACATTTAAATGTTTCACTATGATGTGTGCCGTGAGTTTCTTTTGTAGTCATTGTTTAGACCACAGTGATGTGGTCTTTCTGCTCTCTAAATCGAAAGATATTAATGTCCAAGGAACTACACAGCCAAGCAGCTGTGTAAGAAATATTCAATAGGAAACAAGAATGTGTGAATGCATTGAGGATATGATACCAGATCCAAAATCACAGACTCAATTCAAACGGCCTGTTTGGTCTCACTCACAGAAAGCTGCCGGTGTTTATTTGCAAAACACTAGTGAAAAAGAATCCCAACCCCACGTGAACAAAAGGGTCAATTGTATGCTTAGTGGGCTCATTCTTTTGTCAGGAAGGACTGTCTCAGTGAAAACAGATGTTCATCAGTGATAGGAAAACGGTGTGTCCCGAGAGCATAAGCTGCATTCCTTAGTGTGTTGTTTACATTCTCTCCCAGCACTGACAGGCACGAGATTGTCAGATTAAGGCTTAATGTTGGCTGCCGAAAATCTAAAATCGAGTTTATGGCTATTAGCTGCTTTTCTTGGTAAATTTCATGTTGATAAGTTATTTTGGAGTGTTTATATAGAAGGGCTTTAGTAAGTTGGTCAGTTGCTAACTGCAATTTAGACTATCAAAAATTACAGTATATCAGTTTTACTTGATATTGTCATTGGAAAAATGTCCCTCACCCTAAACCAACCTTCCAGTTCACATTAGTGTTCCTGCGCGATGCCTAAGTTATGTTGTGTCATTCTAAATTATCAAGCAGATTCTTCCCATCAAGCTTGAAGTCGTCTCTTTTATCAATAGATACTTAGTGCTTTCTTGTCACTAGCCTACGAATCACCTATCCTCTCAGCCTATAGAATGTGTGGCTGTTTAAAGTTTACAATGTGCTGATTTATACATAAACCTGCCCTAGAGGTTATTTGCTGGACGTTGCTATAGAAGGAGTGGCTATGCACAGTTGCATTTGTATGGCAATGTTATATATTTTAGGGTCTGTTATTTAAATTGCAAAATTGATTCTCCATCCAAATGCGAACACAATACTCCAAAATGATGTTTCCCAAAGGAGGTAGTGTGAGTTCTAACTATAGGGTAAATGTATTTAATCGTATCAAGGGTTTGATGTGATCTCTGCTTTAGAAAAAGGGGCTGTTTGTTTCCTAATGCAACAGTTTTTGCACAGTGGTCCTTGGAAGAATTTGGTTTTGGGCGTATGTGTTATTTTAGCTGAAAAGCAAGAGCTTTCAGTTAGTATACGTTCTATAGCGTGCGACCTGACTATGTTGTAGTATGTGTGCGTGCATTACTGTTTGGGGTGGGAGGAGATAGGGAGGAGCCAAAGTTGTCGTGTCTTATTTGGCACGGAAGATGAGGTAATCAAAACTGTATGTGTGTCTTGGGGCAGTCATCATGACTTCTATGAATTTGATTTCATCTGAATTACTACATTATTACAGAACTAACTTGCCCCACTATTATATATATATATATATATATATATATATATATATATATATATGTATATATATATGTGTATGTATATATATATATATTAATATATATATATATATATATATATATATATATATATATATATATATATATATATATAACATGTCAGATACAATTAAATACATATCAACATTAATAATGTATTGATATAAAATAAATAAATAAAAAATATAAAATATAAAATTAAATCAATAATAAAGAGACTGCAACTGTTTGGTTGGGCATAGATGAAAATGAATAATATTCAAGCTTAAATGCAGTCAATGCCTTACCCTATTCAGCCTAATGAACATGTGGGAATGATTAACTTCTAACCCACAACGTAAACTTTAGCCTCCTGAGGGAGTATGACGGTATGATGGTTACACAATAGCCTGCTCACACGAGCATACATAGCTCATACAAAAGCCAGAGGCACACTCAAACACACCCCCACAATTCAGACTTAGAGGACAGCCCCCTAAGCAGCAGCACTCACTGCCTGGCTCTCAGCAAGGTAGTATCCTTCTCACAACTAGCCAACTTGCAGTGGAAAGAGGAGGCATGGCCAGGGGGATGTGGAATTTGGAGCTGGGGCTGCTGGCCTTGCTGTTTTGCTGCAATCTGGAGCCTGTCAAGGGGGGGAAGGTGCTAGTTATACCTGTTGACGGCAGTCACTGGCTCAGCATGAAGATACTGGTAAAGGAACTTTCTCTTAGGGGCCATGAGATGATGGTCCTGGTGCCTGAAACCAGCATGTTGATCAAAGCCTCGGAAAGCTACAGGACTGAGACTTTTGCGGTGCCATACACCCAGGCTGAGCTGTCAGCCAATGTTGACAGTCTCAAGGACGGCGTGTTCAAAAGGGCTCCACAGTTCACGGACCTGTTTGTCAATGCAGAGCGGTTGATTAACTTCACCAACATGCAAGTGGAAGGCTGTGCAAGTCTGCTGTACAACAAGCCACTCATGAACCGTTTGCGAGAGCAAGGCTTCGAGCTTGTGCTCACAGACCCCTTCCTTCCTTGCGGCTCCATCCTGGCAGAGACTTTCTCTATCCCGGCTGTCTACTTCCTCCGCGGAATCCCCTGTGGGCTGGATGACAGCGCTGCCCAGTGCCCTACTCCCCCCTCTTACGTCCCTCGCTTCTACACAGGCAACACCGACAAAATGAACTTCCCCCAGAGGGTTAAAAACATGCTTGTCTACGTGGTAGAGTCCTACATGTGTCGTATTCTTTTTGCCAGCTTTGATGAGCTGACCAGCAGGTATCTGGAAAAGGATATGTCATACAAGGAACTTGTTGGTAAAGGGGCCATCTGGCTGCTAAGGTATGACTACACATTTGAGTGGCCGAAGCCTCAAATGCCCAACATGGTCCATATTGGGGGCATTAACTGTGCAAAGCGGGACCCTCTACCTGCGGTGAGTTAATTGTAAAGGGATTGAAATTGAAAAAAAATGATGATATTATCAAGCCAACAATTAATAATAGTTCACATAGGTTTTATGTTTGTTTCACAGATAGTCATTTGCAACACAGTTTACAGATAGAATGCCAGAGGATCCAGTCATTATTATGTATGTATTACAATGTCCTAATAATCCAAAACCTTACTCTCTACTTTTTGCTGATATTTATTTCAGATCATCTTCCTCAAATACATCCTCACACACTGCACATGCACAATAACACATACAAGCACTAACAAACAAGTTGGGACAGGAAATGAGCAAAAATCTTAAACAAGCAAGCCTAGAACATTTTACTATAAACATGATTTTCCTGTCATATCCTTAGCATGTGGTTGGAAGTTAGAAGACTTAAGTTATTTTGGAGTCTAACCAAATGTCAGAAAATAGGCCTGCAAAACCATATAAAAAAGACAGAATCATATTGTATTCTCCTGTGTCCTCTCTAACTTTTCTTGATTGCATCTGGTTTCTAAATCACAAAAGAGCTTTGGTAAACACGAACATTATGATTAGATTAGTAGGCCCACTGTTCTAAAGGGCGCACGAGAGCAGCATTTCAAGGAGGAAGTCTTCCGCTCTTTCTCTAGAAACCTCAAACATAGGAACTAAAACTTGAGCCAGGAAAAACAGCCTCTCCCCCTGTGTTCTGGCCATTCCAATCCAAGGCCTGAACCGTGTTTGCCAGCACTAAATACTTCTAGATACCTCTGGTTAGTGTTATTCTGGTGTTTCTTGTTTGATGGGGTTTGTTAGTTGGTGTTTTGTTGTAAACACTTAGCATAACATCCTTACACGTTGTTTTAGGAATGTTCAAAGGCACGTTCCACTTATTGAGAAAGACAATGTTTTCATCTTTTTAATCTTAATAAACCAGAACTATGTAATTCCCCTTTATATCTTACTTACTTAATTATTCTCTCTCCTACTAAAAAAAATATTTGAATGGTAATACCATAACAGTTTACATTGATTTAAATTATACAGAGATGCCCACATTGTCCTAACAGGAATATGCAGAAACATTGTGCGTTGGTAAATATGTTTTAAAATTGTATATATAGGCCACTTGCAAAGCCAGCGAAGTCACTTATGCATAAAAACGGAGTTATTCCCCATGGCTAATACAATGACGCTTCAAAGTGACTATTACGTATAATTACAAGCACAAAAAAAAACAATCTGACTATGTTTTCAGTAGTCAATAGATGGCATACATGTTTTAAAACGATCACTGTTTAATGTATAGCGGGGATCTTTCTTCACTGAGTAAACTAATTTAAATTGTTCTGACCAGTGCTTTCTGTTCTCCTGCAGGAGTTGCAAGAGTTTGTGGAAGGCTCAGGAGAACACGGGTTTGTCGTCTTCACCCTGGGCTCCATGGTGTCTCAGATGCCTGAGGAAAAAGCCAAACAGTTTTTTGAGGCCTTCAGACAGATACCGCAAAGAGTAGGACTTTCATGATCAATTAACAACTTTTTACACCATGTATTTCCAGCAAATATACCTTCAATTAATGGAGTGGATATTATGCAAAATTACTCACACAGTAAGTTTTTTTTTGGTGTACCCAGGAGAGTTCATGTTATAAGCAGCTTAAAAATTCACATATTACCAAGTAAGATTAGTAGCATTGAGTATATGTAGTCCTCCTAATCTAATTCCTGAGTCTTGAGCATAGCACTTTGTCCCGTGACTTGCTTAACAAACTAGGGCATTGCTTTTATTTTTTAAGCTGGCTAGCATTGTGTTAAACAAACATTGGAGTCGGTTCATATATATGGGTGGTGCCATTTGTGTTACAGGTTGTGTGGAGATACACTGGACCAGTCCCTGAAAATGCCCCAAAGAATGTCAAAGTTATGAAGTGGCTACCTCAGAATGATCTCCTAGGTTTGTACTTTGGTTTACTCGGGGTAATCAATGGTTTCATATCTCATTATGGGGGCAATATTTCAGACCAATATTTTTTTTCTGTATATGACAGGACATCCCAAGGCTAAAGCCTTCATCACCCACGGTGGTACTCATGGAATCTATGAGGGAATCTGCAATGGCGTTCCCATGGTGATGATGCCACTATTTGGAGATCAGGGGGACAATGTGCATCGCATGGCAACCCGTGGAGTGGCGAAGACCCTCAGTATTTTTGAAATGACTTCTGAAAAACTAGTTCAGGCACTCAACGAAGTCATCAATGACAAAAGGTAATATACGAGAGCGCTGAGCCGTTATCTTTTCATTTTTTAATGTACGTTTTGAACAAGGATTCAAGGAAGGAGACATGACAAAATAATGTGTGAAACATTTTTGCTGGTTTTCGTAATATTCTACAAGGCATACCGTAATACTACTATGGTGTCTCCACAGTTACAAAGAGAAGATGATGAAACTTTCGGCTGTGCACTTGGACCGTCCTATTGAGCCCCTAGACTTGGCTGTGTTCTGGACAGAGTTTGTAATGAGGCATAAAGGAGCTGACCATTTAAGGCCAGCTGCTCATGACTTGAACTGGGTCCAATACCACAGTCTGGATGTCCTTGGTTTCCTCATCATCATGCTCATAATTGTAGTAGTAGTGATTTTGAAAAGCTGCTTGTTCTGTGTACGCAAGTGCTGCATAAAGAAGACTTCGAAGTCAAAAAAAGAGTAAATTTTGGACCAGCTAGTCTTTATTAAATTGAGTGAAAAAGTGGAAGAAAATTGTGATTGAAGCATATGATGAACAAAAGCTGTGCTGTGAATATTTGTTTGTGTATGTGTGATTTAAATTTCTCCAGGATTATGTTGCGTTCATTGTCTAATAATTCAATTTTAAGATTCTGTGTGTGTAATTTAAAAAAACATTTGAAATAAAAAGGCAACTAATGAATTTCTCTAAAATGATTTTCTGTCTTTAAACACAAAATAAAACTCATTGTAACACAGTCTACCTTTCAAATTCACAAATAGAACGCCTGGGTTCAGAAAGCCATAAAGGCAGCCATATCATACCTCCAAGCCAGGCAAGTTACATTTAATTTTGTGAACAATAAGAGCTTTAGAGGAGTTTCACCATTAGGGAGAGTAGTTCAATAGTTTACAAGCAGTCTCACCACTAGGGATGGTAATAGTTCAATTGTTTACAAGCAGTTACACCACTAGGGATGGTAATAGTTAAACGGCACTACCCTTGAAAAGATAGTCAATGGTGAAAAGCAAAGGATTTCCTCTTGTCCACCCTCTAGTGGTAGAAAAGTGTTATAGCAGCAACAAATGGGTATATATGTATATATATATATTTTTTTTACCTTCCTTTATTTAAAAAACTGCAGAGGCACCAAGGGCAACACAATGCATCACTCAATGAAACTAATATACTATTATAGTTATGAGTAGGGTAGAGAGTGTATGGTTGTAACATTTTGGACATTTCTGTCCATATCTTGAAGCACTTTTAAGCCAGTGCATTCAATATGTGATGCAATCTAGTTACATGTGTCTGCTAGTAAATGTGTAGTGGTTATCTCTGTAACACAAATAGAAAATGCATGGTTTAGTATCAAACACAAGGAGCGAGATGTTATAATTTGTCTGCAATCATTTTGACACAAACATGAATCCATACATTATGGTTTAATCTCGCCATCTAGTGGAACTCTTGCTGTGCAGAGGAACATATAGTGCTTACTGAGTCACATTGTGATCTATATATTTTCTATTTATTTATATCGGCTTATATTTCTGCTTTCAATTTCCATCCTAAGCATCATCCCAGCAACCAAAATGTTTATGTAAAAAAATTATACTACAAAAAAAAAAACATTTATATGTTAACATATCCTTTTTATTAGTAGAAATTGAATTGATAAAATATGTATAGTACACAAAGCTATGTACAAGTTATCCCACTGATGTGTTAACACCAAAGTTTAACAGGTATACAAAAACGTTATGCACTTAAGTAGCAAGTGAGCCACGGTAACAGGTATCTTTCTAGTCTGTGTGTTGAGAGAATTCTCTCAATGCCCAGCTCTTGGTGTCAATCTCCTGCCGTAGTCTGGAGTACTCCTCAGCCAGGGCCTCAAACTCCTTGCCGAAGATCTCAAAAGAGGACAGCTTTGATTGCACAGACAGCTTCTCCAGCCGAGAGACCTTAAGCTCTGTCTCAAGCTCGCCCCTGTAACACACATTATTCCCATCCCATGCCTTAGGACATTAGACTGAGCATATGATATATAACCTAATGATATATAGGTTCTCTGTACGTCTAAAACTGAAACAAACAATGGTGTTAACGGTCGACCTTTAAGTAAAAGAGATGCCTGGCATTAAATACTTTTTCAGTGGTAAGCTTTAGCAGAAACACTTTGCTTTCTTTTTCTGAACATTAGTTAGACCAAAGACACATTTTCATCATTTAGCAGACGCTTTTATCCAAAGCGACCTAAAATGAGATTGCCGGGACAGTGCCCCTGGAGCAACTTGGGGTTAAAGAGCCTTGCTCAAGGGCACACTAGTGGTGGTGTTCCCAGGTGGGATTTTACCTTATTTACCTTTTGGCCCAACTAATAACAAACAGCTACTATACAACTGTTGTTCTCATAGGATATATTCCAACTGCGTTTAAGTATGACCGTGACTCCACTGAATGACAACAATGAGACAAACAGATTGATACAAAAAAATCCTCACCTTATTTTTCTGTGGGCTGATATTGTGTCAGGTGTGTAAGTGTCCTGTTGGATCTCCAACATCTCTGCTCTGTGCAGAAAAAGAAAAGGCTATTCTTGACCAAATTGAAAAATAGACTACAGTGCAAATGGTACGGATTTTACAAAGATACCTAATGAAGCAACACATTTCAAACATCAAACTATAGGCGGTCCCGTACCGGATCTTCTGCATGACTATCTCACATTTGGCTTCAAAGTACTCAATCTTCTTCTCATCCAGATCTTTCTGGGTCTTCAGTCTGTGGTCAAGGATTAGAGACTGCAGGAGCTGGATACAACAAGACAGCTCCTGAAACACATACAAGAATTGAATAGGCAAAAGATCAATTCTTCGCATGTAATCTTATTTACTACAGTTTTAGCTGAGCTATAAAGCATTGTTTATACTAACATACTCATATCCCAAAATGCAGTTGGAGGAATGTTATGTGATATAATTATGTTTTTGGTTATCAATGTTATGCTTACGGAGAGGTAGCAGTGTGTCTGGCGCTGCATCAGGGTGGCGTTATCCCGACTCTTCTCCTTCAGACTGTCGGCTCTCTTCCTCTCACTCTCCAGGAGCTCAGCCAGGCGGGACAGCTTAATGTTCTTCAGACCTTCACTCTCACTTTCTGTGTGGACAATTCCAGAGAAGCACAGTATGGTTAACAGTTTCAAGCCAATCCAGGTGTGGGGTCCATATACTACGTAAATATGGCAACGTGTTATTTACCTGATGGTAAACACATAATGAACATACTAATCCTTTTCACATCCAGCAAGGTTTTGCTATTTGCTAGGTTAGAAAATGTAAATTAAAAAAAGCTAGTTGTGAGAATAGGAGAGGATAAGCTCAGTCGGTCTCTTGCTATACCCCATTCAGGCCGGTAGTAGGAGAGGAGACTGTGACACTTCTTCTTCAGATGTTTCTCCAGCTCTTTGGGTAGTCTCTGTTTCATTCTGGACACATTCTGAACAGAGGAACAGACACATGATTCCAAGGTGAGAAACTAACCATGATTTAAAAGAAGGAAGACAAATAGCTTATCATTGTTCTCATAAAAAGGTTTTACTATTTTGTTTCTAAGACCGATATCTTGACCCACAGACAGACAGGTTACAGAACTAGTGACAGGGTAGAGTCTGTGTTTCTGTGCATTTGTGTGATGCTTAAATGAATGCATGAACCTTCTCTGGGGGCATGAATTCCAGCACATGCTGGGTGGTGAGGCCTAAGACATTGGGTTGGTCCTGGCTAGTGGTGGCGCTGGGATCCAGGTGTCGAACACATTGAGCAACCACCAAGCACTGCTCCATCGTCTCATAGAACTGGAATGGACAATGGTATAATCAACTTGGTCTTGAACTCGGTGGCCAGGGCAGCACATACATCTCATCCCTGGCAACTGGTACCTAATAATAATAACCATAATTAAACCAGCGTAAACATTTCGGCCTCCCAAGACAAGTAAGGTTAATATTTTGAGAACGTCAAAATCAATTATGGGATGGAAATATAGAGAAATTATAACCGAACCTCCAACAAGAATACTAATATTAGAATATAGTAACCAGGAAAGAAAGTTATAGATTTTTTGACACATGAATCAAGATTATGTAATAAATAAACATGTTGCTTAGTCTGCAAACATAAAACAGACAATTTGGCAGTTTGTTTTTTAGAAAGTGCTGCATGAGTGGACTGTACCATGTTCTCGTCTGGGGGTACGGTTGAGTGGTGCTTCCGAACACAGTGGTCCTGGATCATTTCCTGGAGGGTTCTGTGGAGACACTCTGAGCGCAGCCAGCTAAGTTTCTGCATCTGAAGCTCCCTGCTAGCCTGGAAGACAACAGTGTAATATGTTAAATTCAAAGTTCTACTCACACTCATTTGTTGCAGGTACTGTACGAACACTAATTATACTTTACATACGTTGATATACACTATCTCTTCTCCCATGGAAGGCCAAACAAATACGCTGAAAGTTCCAAATAACCCAACAAATGTGATAAATATCATTGTGAAGCAGAATTAACCAAGCGTTTGAGATTGTTCACCCACTAATAGGGAACGGAAGCTGGGATTAGACCATTGTGAGAGGTTAGTTTTACCCTACTGATGATGTGTTGTTGCAATTAACTCTGCTTGGGTGGTAGCCATTGTAATCTGCTCAAATAGTTGCCTCTTGAGTCACAAAAACTCCATTGAATGTACAGAATCAACAAAAGTAATGATGCATAAAATATTCAACCTATACTTGTAAAACAATGACAAATTTAAGTCAAAGTGCATGTTTGTGTGAGAGTTTACACTAGCTTACTACCTTCTCCATGTCTCTCTTCAGTGTGTTGGTGAGCCCAGTATGGTCCACATGCTGGGAGAGTGTGGCCAGGAGCTTGCAGAACTGAGGGTTCTGAGTCAGATCATCTTCCGTCAGCTCACACAGCGGGAAGGAGGCGAGTACTAGGTCATGGAAAGCAAGCAAATGTGTTCAGTTGCCATGGGCAATTCTATATACAATATCTGAAATATCATTGGTGTCCAATCCTCACATATAGTTTTTTTTTTATAAACACTGCAGTACTAATTTCAGATGCTTGTGGTCATTTTTCAAAACCTTAGATGCAACAAAATCACCACCACCTGAAACACACTGCAAGTTCAAAATCTTGCATTTTGCATTCATATATTGGAGGGGAAGACAGTTATGGAAATGGTTTGGCATGAAGTTTTGATTTTAAAATGATTAAGGGGTTGAACTACTAATGATAAAATCTTTCCATCAATACTAAAGTTATGTCTCTTTTCTCCTATTTTTTCCCACTACTACTACAACAACAGCAGAGCTATACACTTTAAGTGAATACTTGTGATTCATTTGGACATGTTTCTTTCTTTTATTTTAATTTTTCCCTCCAACCTTGAAACGTTAGAATCATTGGTCCAACGCGGTCTGTCTGCTCCATGTTGTTGCTATGTTGTTGTAGGTGAAAACTTATCAACAGGCCTACTTGTTTTACTCTTACTAGAACGTAGGTTAGTAGCGAGCTGTCAGTACTGGAAAAACAATTACAAGAGCCTGCACATACACACTGTCAAAGCTGAAAACATTGTCTAAAGCAATAGTACATGGGACCATATAAACTGTGTCTGATAAAGGATGTCGATGTCGATATATAAAATGCTATATCAATAGTTCATTAGATTCAAGTAACAGTTATGTAATAGTTAGATCAATGCATTGTATAGTAATGTATGACAGTCATATACAAGGTGAACAAATGATTTATGCATGTGTTTTGTTTCCATGCAACAGAAGGAAAGTGTTTTTAGTAGTTTAGTATTTTTTTGTAAATGTTATTGATCTGAGCTTTGAAAAACGAACAGAAGATTGGCAGAGTGCCGTTCATTCTATTTCTGCATTACTCCGCAGCCTTCACCGCAAAATCCCAGCAAGAAAAAAGGTTTCAGCCAAATTGGAAGGCATAAGATATTTGCAAACTACCCCGGCCTTACCCTGTTGATGTAAGTTGTCTCCTTTTCCAAGCGTTACACTTGCAAACTCAACACCAGATGCCATAATTAGCTACTCATGTGAAGTTTTTTTAAGTTTGAAGTGTTGAAGAACATTTACTGACTCAATTGTCAGCATAACCCAATTTAGCCTTACTGCTCAACCAAACGACATAACTTAATTTCAGGGAAATCGCCACAAACAATGTTGTTAATCGCTTCCTGATGTAACTCCCGCGCGTTTTAGGAAGCTTCTCCATTGGCTACCGAGGAATTCTCGAGAAATTACCATTGATACAAGGAAATTACTTCGAGAAGGGAAATGGAAATCCACACCAGATTCAAGAACATTTGATAACACGACGGTCACTGCTGGGCAAGTGTAGTTTGGGTTAAATTGATAGATTTGTTTAAACTACAGCCCAGAGTCCCAGGCTTAAGACCAGACGATTTTTTTTTGGGCACATAGTGCTATTCCTCCCATGTACCTAGTAACGTTAGGAGACCTAACCACGTACAATATGCGGCTGCCATACCACGACCTCATAAAGATTTATTTGGAGTTATATTGTTTTTGTGTGTTTAGCAGGTATAATTTGCACTAAAATGCAATATTGTAAGGTAGGTAGGAACTTAGGAAGAAATACATTGTTCAAATACAGTACCATATCCTCCCCATATTATTTAACTTGTTCATTCATTCACGTTACTGTCTACTTCTTGTAACTGCTCTGGTGTAAATAAACTATACTGATTTATTTTTGCAAAGCAACTCTTTGAAGTGAGTATAATGTTAGCCTATTAGGCACTTTCCTTGTTCTCTATAATGTTTGTGAATCACTTTGGGTTACTTATCTACCAATTTCCAACTGCAGTTCGGATTTAAGTGATCTTATATTAAGTATGTATTATTTGTCTATAGTAAGTTTATTGTATTGCAGGAAGTGTTTTTTTTTGCATTGTATCTTTGAACATAAGTTATATGATGTAACTGATGCACAATACAGAACTCATCTGATGTGATAGGTGGGATTTCCCAAATTAGACTCAAACAAATCATACAGTCACACTGGTGAGTCATCACTTCTAAATGACATTGCATAGATTAATGGTATTTTCTTTATAAGACATGTATGTTCCATACAATAGGCCCCAAACCGGTCCTTCACATACTGTCAAAAAACAGGCATGAAAAGAAAAAAAAGAGCTAAATGCGAAATTAGACACCCCAAAAACAGATAGGCACTTCATTGCTCCAACTGTAATCATGGCATAGGGACTGATCACTTTGACAACTAGCCTATCAGCATAGTACCATCAGACATGGAAGATGACGCTGCCTTAACCAAACGTGTGCAAATCAGCGGCGGCCAGCGTACCCGATGCAGCCAATGAATTCCTTCCAACGAGCTGCTTCGGGGCCAATCGTGAGCCTCCACGATGTGGAAGCTGTGATGCGATATATACAGAGAGCACTGTTCATAGCATATCACTTCACTGATTCACAAACGGAGAAAGACGTATTGTAGACGTACACGTTGTGTGCTCAACATCTATACATAAGGATTACACTACGAGAAGGATTCGATAAATATATTCATTAAGGTATGTGACACAATATTTTTATGTCTGTATAGAACATTTGCTGTGTAGATATAAAAGAAGCAGGCTTGCTAACGTTAAGTTGCTAGCTCCGTTAACGTTAGCTTGTAAGTTAACCTAGCTAGTCTGGTCCTTGGCAACTGATAATTTATCATGTAAAATTTGCGAAAAAGTTAAAAACTATGTAAGGTTTACATGGTCCAACACATTATTTGCGGTCGAATATCGCAGGTCAACTAACGTTAACGTTACGTGACCGGCCACTGCAATGCCTCGTTTCGCAATTTGAATGAATGGCAATGTCTAGGGCCCTCACAACCTCGACGCTTTCTGTCGCTGTCACTAAACATAGCTAAGTTAACCTTTTTAAATGCATTTATCATTGTTGTTGAAGTATTTCTATTAACGAAAACTTGACTGTTTCTAGCTTACTTTATGGCATATTTAGACAATCTAACCCACAATGCACTATTGGCACTTTTTGTAACCTCATCCTTATTCTTCCAACAGGATTGTTTTAAAACAAAAGTAAACTGAATAGAAGTGAAGATGAGGCTGCTGTGTGTGGTATTGCTGGTTGCCGGCACTGTGTTTGCTGATGACGATGACAAGAAGGAGAGCGTGGGGACAGTGGTTGGAATCGACTTGGGGACAACGTATTCTTGGTGAGAATTGAAGTGGTGACGGTTAATTTGCCAGTGGAAAGCGAAAATGGCATTCTTTGGCCTTCCTTATATTTGGTGCATAGTGCCTGATATGAAATAACTTGATAAATTAAAATATCAGAGAAAATATCATTAACGTCAGGTAATGGTTAAAATCCCATTCACTGACTGTAGTTTAAGAAAATTGCCAATGGATGTTATCACTTTTGAAAATGCTCATCTTCTAAGTGTTTCACATGTGTTCTTGTCCTCTCCAGTGTGGGTGTGTTCAAGAACGGCCGTGTTGAGATCATTGCAAACGACCAGGGAAACCGTATCACACCATCCTATGTGGCCTTCACTGCGGAAGGAGAGCGTCTGATTGGTGACGCCGCCAAGAACCAGCTCACTTCCAACCCCGAGAACACTGTCTTTGATGCTAAGAGGTTGATTGGTCGTGCCTGGGCCGACTCCTCTGTGCAGCAGGACATTAAGTACTTCCCGTTCAAGGTGAGCGTTAAACCATAGAATTGAAAACTTGGGCACTATCTACACAATTAGACTGTTCCAACATGAAGCCATTTAAATGTAGTTCAGTTGGAAATGATGCAGCTAGTAGCTGACAAGTCAACAGATTCAGTAACTAAGCCAATGGAACCCTTAATGTTTCTAGTGGCTTCCTGAACCATCTTCTGCTCCTTACCATAATGTTTGTTTGACAGTGTCAACCACTGTAGATGTATTTAGACCTCTGAGAATAGAAGCTATAATAATAGCTTCACGCATGCCGACAGAACCGCTTTTTGGAAACCATAAATAGACGAGGGCATCAGCAGAAATGAAGATGAAACACTGAAAAAGGTTTTCCTTTTGCCCGTTAGGTCCTTGAGAAGAAAAGCAAGCCCCATATCCAGGTGGATATTGGAAATGGCCAGATGAAGACCTTTGCTCCTGAGGAAGTCTCTGCTATGGTGCTGACCAAGATGAAGGAGACTGCCGAGGCCTACTTGGGAAAGAAGGTATTCAAAGCCTTAAGATGCATAATACTAGAGCTAATGTTAACATTTGTTAAATCATGCTTGAATTAAAAAGTCGCTCGCTCATATATATTAATAATAATAATAATAATAAAGCAAAGTGATCATGGAGATGGTATATCATTTGTGCTTTGTCTAATGTTGTGTTTTTTCCCTTCTTCTTCAGGTCACTCACGCCGTAGTCACTGTCCCAGCCTACTTCAACGATGCCCAGCGTCAGGCCACAAAGGATGCTGGAGTCATTGCCGGTCTGAACGTGATGAGAATCATTAACGAGCCGTAAGTACTTGGCACAACATCTTACTGAAATAATGTAATTTTTTACTATGGTGTAGCAATGTCCTGTCTTCACTTTGCTCCCGGGCAGATTTTACTTATGTTAATCAATTGAAATGCATCCTAATTTTAAAGTCTCCCGGTATTTTATTTTCTAACGTTTCCCTCCTTCTATCTTACAGAACTGCGGCTGCCATTGCCTACGGTCTGGACAAGAGGGACGGCGAGAAGAACATCCTGGTGTTCGATCTGGGCGGCGGCACCTTTGACGTCTCCCTCCTCACCATCGACAACGGCGTGTTCGAGGTGGTGGCCACCAATGGAGACACCCACCTGGGAGGCGAGGACTTTGATCAGCGCGTCATGGAGCACTTCATCAAGCTGTACAAGAAGAAGACCGGCAAGGACGTGCGCAAGGACAACCGCGCCGTGCAGAAGCTCCGTCGCGAGGTGGAGAAGGCCAAGAGGGGGCTGTCCGCTCAGCACCAGGCCCGCATCGAGATCGAGTCTTTCTTCGAGGGAGAGGACTTCTCCGAGACTCTGACCCGCGCCAAGTTTGAAGAGCTCAACATGGTGAGTGGCGCCTGGCACTATACCTGTCTTTCTTTGGAACGACTTCTTTAGGTTAATTTCCCAAATCGGTCAACTGCGACCCTTTTTAATTCTCTGGAGTGTGGCCTTAACTATCACCATTTCAATCTTTGATTGGCATTCGGGGCCCTAACTTAACATCTCGCACTTCAACATCCTTTTAACCCGTCCTCCTCCATCCTCTCCTCCCAGGACCTGTTCCGTTCCACCATGAAGCCCGTTCAGAAGGTGATCGACGACTCCGACCTGAAGAAGACCGACATCGACGAGATCGTCCTGGTGGGAGGCTCCACCCGTATCCCCAAGATCCAGCAGCTGGTGAAGGAGTTCTTCAACGGCAAGGAGCCGTCCAGAGGCATCAACCCCGACGAGGCCGTGGCCTACGGCGCCGCCGTCCAGGCCGGAGTGCTGTCCGGAGAGGAGGACACCGGTACGTTGACCCGCGTTCTGTCTTAGCTGGTGGAAACGCATGCGCTTGATCTTTTTTATTTTTTATATCATGTGTTTTTGGCAGCCATTCCTGAATTCCTTTCTTCCCGACTGAGCCCTCTCGTGTCCTCTTGTTCCCACCAGGTGACCTGGTCCTGCTGGACGTGTGCCCCCTGACCCTGGGCATTGAGACCGTGGGAGGAGTCATGACCAAGCTGATCCCCAGGAACACCGTGGTGCCCACCAAGAAGTCTCAGATCTTCTCCACCGCCTCCGACAACCAGCCCACTGTCACCATCAAGGTCTACGAAGGTGAGGAGTCGCATCGTGGCTGTGGTCTAAAAGGGTCTTGGAAATTACTATGGTGGCTGTTAACATCCTACCTAACCGTATGCCAGTCAAGGAAATATAGTCCTATAATTATGTCCAAAGTTGCACATTGGATGTTGTTTCTCCTCCCCCTTCCAGGCGAGCGTCCCCTGACCAAGGACAACCACCTGCTGGGCACCTTTGACCTGACTGGTATCCCCCCCGCTCCTCGCGGCGTACCCCAGATCGAGGTGACCTTCGAGATCGACGTGAACGGTATCCTGCGCGTGACTGCGGAAGACAAGGGCACGGGCAACAAGAACAAGATCACCATCACCAACGACCAGAACCGCCTGACGCCGGAGGACATCGAGCGCATGGTGAACGACGCCGAGCGCTTCGCCGACGAGGACAAGAAGCTGAAGGAGCGCATCGACTCCCGCAACGAGCTGGAGAGCTACGCCTACTCCCTGAAGAACCAGATCGGCGACAAGGAGAAGCTGGGCGGCAAGCTGTCGGACGAGGACAAGGAGATCATCGAGAAGGCGGTGGAGGAGAAGATCGAGTGGATGGAGTCCCACCAGGAAGCCGATCTGGAGGAGTTCCAGGCCAAGAAGAAGGAGCTGGAGGAGGTGGTCCAGCCCATCGTGAGCAAGCTGTACGGCAGCGCCGGCGCACCCCCACCCGAGGGAGGAGAGGGCGAGCAGGAGGAGAAAGATGAGCTGTAGAGCGGCGAACCACCACAGCCTTTCTCCTGTGGTTTCAGTGCTCTGGTCGGGGGCACACAGATGTACATATTGAACTCAAAAAAACAAACTCAAGGGTGGAGAGGATAAGAGTGGCGATGTGGAGAGGGAAGAGAAGCAACCACTATGGGTGATTCTTCTGAAAGGACTTCCAAGACGAAACCAGCGTTTTGGAAGTGTGCGTGTTTGTGTGAGATATGTTCTCTTCGTCGAGAGGCGGAGGTATTAGCCGGCCCGGATTCGAGGCTCAGTGCTGCTGTTCTCAGGCAGTCCAGATTAGGATTCCGTAGAGGCGAGGGGTGGGTGGGGGTCATGCAAAGAAAAGGATATGGGATGGGTTTTGGGTACCAGGTGACCAACATGTTCACAAACAAGGTTAACAAGTTATTTATTGAATCTGGTCAGTGTAGAAAGCCTTTCTACTGCAAAGACGTGGAAATAAATGTTTGATAAAAATTGTGATTCGTTCTTTGTTTTCATTGCTTATTTGGAGTTGCATATTTAGAAATGGCCTCTTGAGTATAACACTTAATTTGGCAGTATTCTAGAAATGTTGCCTAAGTCGTGCTTCTTAATACTTATTCTTCACTGGACAAACTGACAGTTGCCTATTTGTACAATAGAACAAGTGAAATATTTATGACCAAAGCTATTCACAATGGTAGTGGTGGCTTTGAGAGTAAGAAATTGTGTTTCTAATGGCTTGGCATATTCAGCAAATCCCTAATGGCAAGTGAATATTAATGGATTTTTTTTTTTCCTTACTGACCTAGGTCAGAATTGGTGTGGCACATCTACAACAAAAGTCAAATGCAGTGGCTGGATAAGCACTCAAACTTAAGACAATTTGAATTAATATAAAAATGTTAATGAATGACCAACAGATGTAACACAAAATTCATATATACAAATGATCAAAAGCAGTATTCCTCCTTATCAAGAAAAGTGAATCAGGCACATTTGAACATTATTCAAACATCACATCAGCATGGTAACAACACAGTCGCTGTGTATGATGCCTTGGGTGTCCATTCCTCCAAACACAAAGGCCAGATGCACAATCCGTTCTGGAGCTGCTGAAGTCTGGTCCCCATCTCCAACCCTCACTTTCCAAGGTAACACACACATGGAGTGGTCTAGCCGGTTGGGTGGTAGATCTCCTTCAAACTTCATGATAAGCCAACGCCTTTTGTCTGCATGGGAGAGGAAAGGTCTTTATTATATTTACTGTGGCAGAAATGTCTGATGCATTTAATATAATTTACGATTGTCTAGGCATATTTGTTTTTAACTGACATCTCTTTGAAATGTAAAGAATCTGAAAGGGATTTGAAACCTTATGTCAAAGGTCCTTGAAAGAAAAATTGCTTAAAGAGTAAGATTGGGACAGTGTAGGCTACCAGACCGTATTTCATCTTATGACATTTCCTGGTCACATTAAGATTTCAAATAAGCTTTCAAATGTATCATACACGGCAATGCCACACCCAACTAACACATACAGTATGCAGCATGAATTACCATCATTAAACATGCAAAAATGTCTTACCACAGTGAAACCTGTACATGGTATTGACGGCTCCTTCAGAGGACATCCCTCCAAAGACATAGATGCTTTTCCCCAGCGTCACAGCAGAATGGCCGGCCACTCCTGGAGGAACGTCTCCTTTGGCTTGGACCTTCTCCCACTTCATACTGCCTGCACCACCATATAAGAACACGCAGCTAGCTCACAATATGTTAAACATCAGACATATTATAGGACACTATCCATATACTGATATTAGCTTTGTTGTAAGCAAACAAGACTGATGATCAGAGGAAAGGGGTTTCTAGTAGATAAATGAAATTACATTTTGTAGCTACAAACGTGAATTAATTTCTGAAAAATATTGGCAACAAAGTCGTTTATCAGGAGTTAGGAGCAAAAATGTACAATGATAGCGCCTGGGACCAAAAGAAAACTTCAGCTGGTCGAGTCAGTGGAGACACAGCACAACTTCAAGGGGCTAAAAGCAAACATGTAATGGCCATCTTTCTACAAGACCACTAAGTGTGATACCAGGCCTCTTAAGTCTTCGAAAGTTTGGTTCACTCATATTCTGCCAGCTAGCTAATGCGGCTTGTCAAGCTGACTAGTTTTGGGTCTTGTTGTTTGTTGGTTACCCTTGTTTTGGAGTAAATTTTTGAGTCACTAGAAATCCAAATTTGTGTCCTGTAGCAGATTTAAAAATGTAGAATGTTGAAGTATTTACGAACGCAGAGTAGATCAAAAAGCCTTTGAAAAATAGCAGGTACAATCATTTCAATCCAGATAAGAAAGTAAACAGCGACATGGCAAGAAGAATTTAGGTTACACACTTTTAAAAGATCTTTAAGGCTAGTGAGATTGGCAAACTTACTGATCTCTAATGAGTACAAGTCACTGTAGAACCTGTCTCCAGCCATGCCTCCATGAATGTAGACTTTGGAGCCCACAACCACTATTACATGGCCATGCCTGGCTGGAGGGGCCTTGCCCTGGGTGTCTGGCTGGGACCAGGTGGAGGAGCCTTGAAAACATACACATACACAATTTCAAGACCCATATGCATGTCAAGTCAAGGTTTCCTGTTTATAGCATACAATGTGACCAATGACCTGACCTACGCAATATATTTAATTAAGACAATGATAACACACAGAATAGATTCTTCAGCACTCTTAACAATATCAACTTATAGGTTGTGGTGTAGCGCCAATGGGGCCTATGCAAATGAAGGGAAACATTCCAACTGTAACCAATTGAATACGTTTCCCCAACACGTTACCTGTGCAAAAGACATGCAGCTTAGAATCCGATACAGGCGTAGTTCCTGCCTCTCCCCCTGAGAACACGTAAAGTTTGTCCCCTATGATGGCCGAGTTGGTGTGGTAGGTCCTCGGACACGGTGGCGTTCCTTTCGTCTCCACATTCATCCACCGGGGGGCACTGTCTGGACAGAATTGGAATGCCAGGCGGGGTTAGGAACTATGTAATATGTGTAAAATGTGCCTGCATATTGTTTCCACGGCCACAAACTAATTGGCTTTTGCTTTAAGGTTATAATGTTTATTTAGCATGATAAACAGCAGTATAAGGCAATAGAGTAATGCATAAGGTAATACAAAGCAGACACCTACATCTTTGATTGCATCAGAGGTTAAACCATCACCCCTGGTAATGAGGACAGCAAAGGCTCTAAATGCTAAAAGCTCTAAAGCAGGGGTGTCAAACTCAAATACCCAGTGGGCCAAAATGTAAAACCTGAACAAAGTCACGGGCCAACATTGAACAAATTAACCTTTTAATATGGACCCAAAAAAGTTTTGCTTTAACAGTGAATATAGAACAAGCATCGCTTATTACCATACAATATATAATTTAATAGTGGAGACATGCAAAATCGAATTTCAAATGAAAAAACACATCAATGGCATTCATTTATTAAATTAAAAGTAGTCATTTGGTAGTCTCGCGGGCCAAATATAATTACCTCGCGGGCCAGAGTTTGACACCTATGCTCTAAAGGCTCGTTTCCCTTTCTCTACCTGTTAGTTGTAGGTTCTGGATACAGTTGCGGTTGCCACTCTGCAGTGCCCCAGCAAAGACCCATAAGCTTTGAGGGCAGCTCTGTGGGACAAAGCTACAGTGCTCATACCTGGCGTCCAGACCCTCCCACTGCGGAATGTCCCACTCGTGACTGTCTGAAGGGGAGATAGATTATGCAAGTATAAAATAAGGCAGGGATGTATTTGGATTGGAATTTAAGTTCCAATTCTGCTAATTATGTTAGACCAAAAGCATAGAACATATATTACTCCAACTGTAAAATGATTGACCGTCTGCCTCTGTACATTAAAACATGTCACTATTTAAAAATGATTCTAGTAATGGACATAACAATACCTTACTCAGTATTTTGATTCGACTAACATGTTTAGACTATAATGATTTTGTTATCTGTTATGAAAAATCTGTTACATTTGATCGGCAAATGACCTTTATATTTACCTAGATTTATAACATTGGTCTCTGCAAAGCTGCCGTTTGGGTTGGCTCCCCCTGTAATGAGCACTTTTCCTTTGAGTCCAGCCTCCGTCGAGGGAATGTATGTGCAAGTGTGTCCCACGCTCACCCCTGGCCCACCGCCCCTTGGTATCAAGGCATACCTATGTGACCATGAAAGTTTACTCAGCATAAACATCTATTCAACTTCATTGAGAATCAATTTCCAAGGCTTGACGTTATATGGCCAAGTGAACTTTGATGCAATGACTGATATGGGTGATTGAAATAAGTATGAGGACTTAACGTTATTGCATTTGCATTGCCAAAGTAACTTTACCATATTCCTTGTCTTGGTTCGTCCTCCGGGTCAAGCACGGGGAGGAATTCCATTGGATAACTTGCACAAACACAACCAAAGTGACTTTTGCTGTTACCCACGTTAGCAACCTACCCGCCTAGAAACTACTGAAGCAGAGTGTAAAACGAAGACGTTATCAAGCCAAACAATAAGGCAAGCCATGGCTATGGCAACATCACAACACGAATGTGACCAGTTCAGGTGTTTAGCTAGCTAACATTACCAAGCTAACCTTGTTTTTAATAATGCAATGACGTGTCTTTGCTGCGATGTACAGAATAAGCACGTACGTAAGGCTATGTACAAGTTGGTAGTTTAGCGTAAGTAACGTTAGCTAGGACTCGGAACAACCTAGAGATCAGATTTACATCTTCATATGCTACCTTGTCAGAGCCTGTTAACCATGCTAAGTTGATCAACTGGATTCTACACTAAAGGTACGTTTACGGCGAAGTCGTCCCCGGATACCAGCGTAGCAAATACGCACGTGCAGTTTTTTCCTTGAAATACCTCAATTAACCACATGAGGTCCTTATTGTCCAAGAAGATGATCTTGGCCTACTTGGCTATTTTGAGGGCCTTCCGGTTAACAACATGTTGAATATCTAAATTAATCTTGAATCTTATAAAATAATATAAGTGTATATGTGTATTTGAAATACATCTAATATTGATTCATGTAAATACAGTTAATCTGTCTGTGTTGCCATCTCTCCAGCTCTCACTGACTAGCCTAGAGATCATATAATGATTAGTCTGTTAGTTTTGCCGGACACTGGCCCGGAGGAGACACATACTCCCAGGGATCTCTACATCTGTCAAATTTGTCTGAGACTATTTAGGTGTTTTCTGAATGATGAGAATATACTTGTTTTTCTTGATTCAAAGGAAAGTCATTATCTTAAGGCAATTTGGGACATACTGCAACAGCCATATCCCAAAATAGCTGTGCAAATGAGTGGTTGTGTTTTTGTTTGTTTGTGTGTGTGTGTGTGTGTGTGTGTGTGTGTGTGTGTGTGTGCGTGTGAGTGTGCATACACGCATGTAGAAGCGCACAGGTTTCCGCTTTGTTTGGTTTTGTCTCATGTATGTGCCCGTGTCTTGTCCAAGTGGGATGTGTGCATGTGTGTTCTTTTATGACTTAATTAGATCATGTCTTGTTTGGAGGATTGACCCAACCACCACTGTCGCAGACGTCAGGCTCACCTCGATTGTGACTCATCCCTGGCCTAAACTTAGCCGACATCGTCCTCTCCCCCCACACTTAGGGTTCAGAGGGGGCGATGTTGATGAATGATTGAACAATCAGGCCTATTTTAGCTTCTAGTGTTCCGCCATCTGCATCCATCCGTCTCTCCCTCAAGCTAAATGAGCCATCCATGTGTGCCACAGCCGATCTGGCAAGTGTGTGTTGGGTCTGTGTGTCTATGTTTGTCTGCCTGTTTGTATTAGTGAAAAAAATTGTCATTTTGGGGACTGTGTGTGTGGGTCCCTGTGTGTGTGTTGGAAAGAGAAAGGGAGAAAAGGAAGAAAAAAAGATTTTGTCTGGGTGCATGATTTATATATCTTTTGAAGTTGATGTGCAGGGGTAGCTGTGTATTTGTGTGTTTGGATTTTTGGGGGAGAGAGAGTGGCGGGGGGGGGGGGGGGGGGGGGGGGTGTAGGATAGGATTGTTTAGTGTTTTAGGCCTGCGGGTAGCCTTTATTTACCCTCACATCAAAAGGTACATCATCATTGTTCAGTCCATAATTATTCACTTCAAACTGGATTCTTTTTTGAATTCCTTCTTATTCTATTTCCTCTGATTCCCTATTTGACCATCTCCTCCTCTTCCACCTCCTTCCACAGACGCATGCATGCACGCACACACACACACACACACACACACACACACACACACACACACACACACGCACCCACACACAGCAGCAGCACAGAGGGAAATGCTATCTTTTGCATAATACAGAGGACACAGCCTAAGGTAAGAACATTCCTCCATAGGCAGTCCACACACACACACACACACACACACACACACACACACACACACACACTTGCACTCCCTGTGGGTTAACATGTCAGTTAAGTACAGGGCATTCTGCTGTGAGGAGCAGCGTTGTGCTCACCATTAGCAGGTACCTACGGACCGACCGGCACAGAGGGTGACACGGGCTGACTGTGCTGGGAGGTAGCACTCACGCAGTATCACCCTCAAACAAGGCCTGTGTTACCGTTCCTCTCGTGTAAGGATAACGTATCAGGACAGGAAGTATAGCTAGCTCTCCAACGTGTGGCTGCTGATTTGCCAGGCAGTTCCACTGCCAAGTTGTCCCTCCTAGCCTTTTCTGAAAGTAGACGATTTGGAGTTCACAGCCAACCAGCAACTGGCTCTTCTCACCCGCCATGTCCCTATTAATTGTCGGTCCGTATAAGAAGCCGTTCATCAGGCATCGCTACCTAGGAAGCCCTGGGGTTTCTCCTAAGCACGAGGCCAATGAGGGACACAGGACATTTACACCAGATAACTTTGTTTTGCCCAAACCACAATTCATTAAAGCCTGCCTGTTTCACTAATTGTCCAGGACCTTAGAGATGAGTGAAAGACTGCCTCTCTGTTTCTAGATTGGCCCTGACATGTCTGTTGACACAGGAGCTGAGGGTAGTTTCTGTAGCTACTGTAGAGTTGATAAGGTCTCCGTAGGTAATCAAACGATGCTTGATGGAGATAGATGATGTCATCCATTGTCGGCTCCTTCCTCATACTAAGGACATAGCATTGAGATAACATAGGGGTTGTCCTCTGTGTGTGTGTGTGTGTGTGTGTGTGAGAGAGAGAGAGAGAGAGAGAGAGAGAGAGAGAGAGAGAGAGAGAGAGAGAGAGAGAGAGAGAGAGAGAGAGAGAGAGAGAGAGAGAGAGAGAGAGAGAGAGAGAGAGAGAGAGAGAGAGAGAGAGAAGACTTAGATGACTAGAATGAGTGGGTGTATACACTCTCTCTCCTTTTCTCTCTATAGTCTGACTCTGAAGCTGAGTATGAGGGGACTGTCTCGGCCCAGGTTCTAAACATAGACAAACTAATATCCTCCCCTGTTCTTATCAGGGCAGCCCCCCTCCCTATCTGTCTGCAGTGTCCGGGGCCGAGCCTGAGGTATGGCGGGCCCCACAGCCAGAGTCCTTTGTCTTTGGTCCCTTCCCCAGCACTGATAACATGCAGACCAATCAAGGGACTTTTATTATGTAGTCACAGAGACAGATGTGCCAGGAAGATGAGGCCATCAATGTTAAAGGTCAAACGGTCTTTGTTTTGGAGTGTGGGAAAATAGAAAGCGCGGGGGGATGTGATGACTCTGCCACCTAATGTAAATGTGTGTGTTTGTCTGTGTGTTTAGATGTTTAAAACGTGAACTTGTGATTTAGTGGCTGCTTGAAAGAGGTCGGACGGCCTAGCAAGAGCCACGTCTCGAACCCATCCAGATGTTCATCAGGTGTTTTCAGACTAGGATGCCTGAAGGAGCACTCTACCACCAATGGGCAGTCGCTGTATTTTGCCTACCCACCCAGTGAGGAGTCTGCCTTGATTAACCCCCCCCCCCCCACACACACAAACTCCCCAGTCAGTAAATCTCTTCATCTCCCTCAAATGCAGCTTTATTTGGGCCTCTTGCAGGACCGACAGCCTGGTAATCGGGGATTAGCAACATGCTAGCTCTGCTCTGGTGTACCGGAGGCCAGGTCAAATCCAGGTTACTAGACCACTGGGATTTCATGGCGCCGCTTTCCGTGCTAGTTGGCACATTCACACCCCTTACTGAGCCATCCAACTTGACCAGTGGCACCTTAAAGCGTTTTAAGCTGTGTTAAAACAGTAATCTGCATTTTAATCACCCCAAAAAGGGATTTGTTTGCAACGGTTGAGCATTGGGAAAAAGACTTGGCAGATTACTGAAATTGTTTTATCCGTGTTGTTGTTCCGTCAATTTAAACTGTGTTAATGTTCTTTCAAGCGGATTTCCCCATGCTTTAAATTAACAAAAAGTAATGAAGCTCTAACATCCACTAGCTATTGTTAGGCCAAAGGAATCGTATCTGATAATCGTCTAAATTATGACACGTTTTCACCATCCCAGAGATCCGATATCACAGTCCATAATTCACCTAATGTAGCAGTCACAAAAGAAACAGTGTCTGAGTTTATGTACAAATTATGACATTGATCAGTAATCATATCCGGATTGCTGCACTGATAGATACAAGCACATCATTGGCTATGCTTAGCCTAATACTTTAGTTTTAACTGAACAAAAAGTGGACTGCATGAGCCCATACAAGTGTGCTTGTGTGTGTGTGTGTGTGTGTGTGTGTGTGTGTGTGTGTGTGTGTGTGTGTGTGTCTGACAGTGATTGGGCTAGTAAGTGACTTATACTTTAGTGCCTGGCAACAGATCAATTCATCCGCTGTAAGTGTCGGCTCATCCGAGCCCATGCAAGGGAAGGGGTGGCATGGCTGTGATGAGAGCATATCGTTGGGGCCGGTCTTTGTTTACTTTGGCCTCTCTCATCGCTCCATCACGGAAGAGTCACCCGGCTGCTAGTCTCAGGCCAGCCAAAGGGATCCCAGAGCTACCTGGATACGGATACTCTTTCCCGCTTTCCTTTTGTCTATCTACCCTCCTCTCTCTCTCTCTCTCTCTCTCTCTCTCTCAGACAGTTTTGTCTAAAGCTCATTTAATCTTGCCCTCATTTACTCAAACAGCTCTCTTTTTCTCTCTTTGTTTCTCCTCCTCCTTTTCTCTTCCCCTCTGTTCGCCCTCTCCCTCTCCCTCTTCAGGTTTCGGTGCTCCTCTCCCGCTGGATGGGCTCACTCTAGGATGGAGTGTCCCAATGTACACAGAGTTGTCCTGGGTAACCCTCCAGCCAGCTCCCCCGGCACCACCTCCTCTTTCCTCCTCCACACTCACGGTGAGTTCACAGCTCAAATCCATCTCTTGTCCTTTCCACTTTTCAGTGACGTCTTCAGACAAAAAGCCTTTTGGAGGTCAAGGAAAAAGAGCTAGAAAGCTTACAGTTACATTATATATTTTTTTGCATTCCTAAAATGGTCTATGATTGCGCCTTTCAGCTTTACTGTGTAATGAACCACGGAGCCGGTTTCTCAGCTTTCATTTTTGGGGGGTGATTGGTGAGTGTCCACCTGTAGCAGAGTGCCAGCCAGGCAGAGAAGGACAGACAAAGAGGGACTTTCTGGGAAGGGTTGGGTAAAGAGAACTCTTTCGTTTGTTCACTTATTCTTTCTCTATAGCCTAGCTATGTCTTCCAGAGTTACATGCACACTCACTGACTATTTTTGCCCGTTATTGAGTTAGTATGTCTGTCTACCTATCCTTCTATTCTGGAGGGAGTATCCATTTACCCTCTTATCTCCATGGCTTCCGCCCTATCTCAATCTCCATCTCCACACCTCTCTAATCCTGGTAATGAATCCCCTGGTTCTACCAGAGGAATGCGTAAGAATGCTCGCCGAAACACGAGACCTCAGCAGCGTCCTGTCGGGGCCCTTGTGTGGGCCGAGTGGGGCTCAGGTGTACCGTGCCCTCGTTTAGGGCAGGAAATGAGGCTCCCCTACTCAGCGGCCTCGTCAATCATTCATAGAGGCCATTTAGAGGAGTGGGCGGGTGCACCTGCACTTCCATCCATTATGCAGTGTTTACCTGCCCCACCTGATGAATATGCATGGCCATTAGGGGTGAGATTACACAGTGGGAGTGGGGAAAGGAGGAGGACTGTTTAGGAGTGTAATTGAGGATGTTTGTGCAAGTTAATGTGTGTGTGTGTGTGTGTGTGTGTGTGTGTGTGTGTGTGTGTGTGTGTGTGTGTCCGTCCGTCCGTCCGTCCGTGCGTGCGTGCGTGCGTGTGTGTGTGCAGAAAAATGAAACAGAGATAGCAGTGCCCCGTAGCGGGGATGAATGTCCCCCTGACAAAGTAAAGGAGGTCACATTGATGGAGCTTAAAACAGCTTGTTACTCTCTCCATGTCAAACAATTGAAGAAATAACAAAATTCACTTTACTTCAACGAGGGAGATGCTGTAGACTTGGCAGCTTGACTTTCACAGCTTTATACTGTATGCCTCTTGAGACACTTTTAGGACGGGTTTTCATTTAGACACCGCAGAATGACGGTCCCTGACTGCACAGGACGTTGTTATACCAGTCCCGGAAACCCCACATACGACCACCAATAAATATATACCATATACCACCAATACGAACCCAAAGAAAACTCATCCAGGACTGGAACTCAATAGAAGATAAGTGATGAAAGTTGTGTTCAAAATCTTCAGCCGGCCGTAGGAGGACAAAGCCGTTGTGTTATTATCCTCTGAACATTCACTCATCTGTCTGTCAGCGGCAGCTGTTTACCTCTCTCATTTTGATGCACTGCGCAAAGGAATTACGAAGCCCAGGCAAATTCGTTGGCCCTTCGACCCTGCCGTTTCCTAAAGCCTAGGCCTGCATAGAAGGGCTGGAATTGGGGAGTGTGTGCGCGTGTGCTGTCTCCACAAAAATTCTGTGCAGGCTGGTGGTCTGTGACCCCACTAGGGGGGTAGAATCCTTCCTTCCTGCAACGTGTTGTTTACCACTTGGCCCTCCCCCTATTTGCGAGGCAGGCTGCCAAGGTAGTGTCAGCCTCGCGTGATCTTACACAATCGCGCGAGCACGCGCAAACACACACACACACACACACACACACACACACACACACACACACACACACACACACACACACACACACACACACACACACACACTTACACACGGGCGCATACAGATACAGTTGAATTTAAGGCGCCGACGTCTATCCAAGCCTGTGATCCTGGCCTGTGGTCCCAATGGTTGACTCTGCCAGATGGAGGGGCAAGTCATGCCAGAGAGCTCCCCAAATCTCTCTGGACATTAAGCCCCCAGGCTGTCGGCGACAAGCTAAAAACAAAACCAAAACAAAAAGTTCTTAGGACAGCTTCTCGGCCATAATGGGCAGCCCAAGCCTGGACTGAAATCATTGAAAACCTTGGGGGCACTCTCGGGCCTTTAGCATTCCGTTCTGGGTTGCATGTCCGAATAGATCTTCTCTGAATTGTACTCCATTGGCAGGGTTTAGCATGGACATGAGATGTGCCTGTTCTAGCTCTTCTAAGTCTATGGCCGGCATTTGTCTCCTTATGTTCCTCTCAGTCTGCCCCTGCTTGAGAGTAATGTAATTGAACCGTACTTAAACATAATCTATTATCTGTTTGGTATTTATTTATTTTTTTGCTGACTGTTCTTATCGCATGCCAACCCCGACGTTTACAGTCCTGAGAGGGCACCATTAATAACTCTCTCCTTAATGTGCCCCCGCTGATGCCCGCAAAGCACTGTAATCGTATCACTCTCACACACACACACACACACACCCAAATCAGCTGGGATGCTAATGGATTTTTCCGCAACCTAATCATAACAGGATAACCCTTGGCATGCTGGGAGAGTGCTTGTGAACGTGACAAATCTACTGACCTCCTGTCTGGATGAAATGCTTCAGAAACCCCCTTTCTTTTTCCCCTCCCTTTGAGAGCCTCACTCGTAGGAACTGCACACTAACAAAACAGCACCGCAGGTCAGACAGACTTGATCTTCTCTGTCTCCTGTATTATCTCTGCTGGGCTGACTGTCCAGCACTTTAGATTGTTTTGTTGTTTGCGCTATCTGCTGAGCAATGAACTTCAGAACTAAACTTCAGTGCACTGTATGGCAGTGCACTGCTGAAGATTCTTATTAAAGACAGAGGGGGGAGTGACAGGAGGGAAACAGAGGAAGGAGACAGAGGGGGGGAGGTGACAGAAGGGAGGGGTAGAAAGATAGAGAAACAATTTTTAAGGTTGGTCAGAGGGTCATTGAGTTAATAAAGGAAAGTAGTAACAAGAGACTGAGGTCTGCACGGCCCACAGCAGCAAGCTGGGTGGAGGAAGTTGACAATGTCAGCAGCATAATCTAATCAAGTCTGGTTAACTGCAGTGTTGACTCAGTCTCATGCTCTTTATGGCAGTGGTGGTAGCTTTGTGGGTGGCTGGAATGACAACGGGGTTGTACCAGTACACATGATCTGACGTTTACATGGCGCGTTTCACCGGCTCTTCCACTTGAAATGAGTGGATTCATTTAGGCCTGAGTATTTTCAGGATGCAATATTTAGCGTCCGAATTATCATCCTCCATCCCCATTTGCCATCTTCCACCCCTCTCTTGCATTATGAAGTAATCAGATCTCCCTCATTATAGTTTTTCTCGGATCTCTTTCCCGCACTCTCCGTTTCCATCCCACTACTTGACTTCCTCTAAATAAGAGTCTTGCTTTGATTCTCGCTAAGCTGTATGAATATTTCAGAGGGAAGGGGAATATTTAATGTACAGTAGAGTACAGTGTGCGATCATCCTTTTACACAGCTTTGTTAATGTATGCTAATCTGGCTAACGAGTATGGCCTGTACTCCCGGGTGCCGCTCATTGCCAATGAGTCATTGGGCACAACAGTAGCAAGTCGGTGACTTATCGCAGCCTCTTCATTTGTCATAGTTTCCAACAGACCCACAAACTAAACATTTTAGTTGGAATTTGAGATGTATGTTCTTTTTTAAAGCAACACTGTCCTTCTGTATGGTCGAGGCAGCCTTGAAGGCCTAAGTGGTGTGAGGGTTATTCACCAGGGTGATTATCCGAGCTTTCTCCATTAAACCTTACAAGTTTTATAAAGAAACTCCAGCTTTCTGGTTTAATTGAAAATTCGTCTCAGTTCTGTTTTGGCAGGCAAGGAGCAGTGAGATGAGTTGTTGGACTTATATAAGAGGTTGTGTAATTGGTCTTAGAAATTCCTGAGACGCAGCTACGGAGCATGAAAAATACCTCTTTCATCACTCTGCTTTTTGTTCTCTTTGATCTAACAGGATAAAAAAGATCTCTGCCTGGAACATCAAATTAAAGCCCATGGATTTGCAGTAGCCTCTGCTTGAAAGTTTTTTCCCCGCACATCTGACATAAAACCTCATTACATTCTAGTTCCGTCCGATATCCTTCGATTTGCCTCTCGTTAAAAAAGAAAAGAAGAAACTTTCCGTTGTCACACACAGACAGACCAACATTGTGTGCCTGTGCCTTGTTAGATATGCCTGTGGGGCGTGATATTTGAAATGCAAATGTTACAAATAAACAGGAAAGCAATTCAAAGCTGTTAGAAAGGGGCGAGAGAGATGAACATAGGCCTCCATGAAAGCATTCTGTGTGTGTGTGTGTGTGTGTGTGTGTGTGTGTGTGTGTGTGTGTGTGTGTGTGTGTGTGTGTGGAGATATCTAGAAGGAAAGTGTGTGTGCGCGAGAGAGATAAAGAGGAATAGAAAAAACAAGGGGAAAGAATGCTGTGATTGAGGGAAGAAGTGCAGAGACCAAACCACGTAAAAGGACACACAGCATGCTGCTGTCGCCACGTCTCAGACTCCGTTGGTTACCAGGGCTACTGTCTTTCATTAGCCACGCTTCGGCGCGCACCCAAGTCTTTCTCCAGGCAAATTCTACAGGCTTACATCATTGCTGTCTGTTTTCCGGACCCCGGCCACTCTGGTGGGAACACAAACATCTACAGATGAACCAGAGGGGGACAGGATGGGGGACGCCGTAGTTCTTCGTGTCTCAGGCAAAGCATCGATTGAGTCTGGGCCACTTCAACTTCACAGGGCAAGATGGCCGTCTCACAAAGGCTGGAGTTTGGGTGTTTTAATGAACGGACAAAGCTGTATTCAGTAAAGAGGCTGGAGTTTGGGTGTTTTAATTAACATATTTTGGCATGTTATTAAATAACATTTAATTGGCATATGGAGCTGGATTCAGTAGAACTTGCAAATGTTTCCCTGCATTGCCTGGATTTGTTTTTTCATAGAATAAATAAAAAAAATTCTGAAAGAATCAATTCTGCTTTCTTCCTTGAATCAAATTGATTGCTTGTGGGGACTTTGAAATGTCAAGCAATATTTACGTGCACGAACACTTCTTTTCAACGTGCCCCCCCCCCCCCCCCCCCCCAGCTGTGTCAGTTAAGTGTTACAAGCTACAGAAGGCAACATGAGTTCCACTGCACGCCAGCATGTCAACACGTTACTTTGGTCCCTGGGAGGGTTTTCCCAGCCCACAACACTTTCAGTACCATTTAGAGGCATCATGAATAGAACAGCACTCAACACTGTAACTCGGACCCAGAACATGAACAGGAGCCACTCTGTCTGGGTGGCTGGGGGTATATGTGTGTCTTAATTGTGTGTGTGTGTGTGTGTGTGTGTGTGTGTGTGTGTGTGTGTGTGTGTGTGAGTGTGTGTGTGAGTGTGAGTGTGAGTGTGAGTGTGTGTGTGTGTGTGTGTGTGTGTGTGTGTATGTGTGCGTGGTGTCTAACCGTGCCCCTGTCAAGTTGAGGCTGGCACCAATAATTGGGCTGACACACAGACAGCAGAGGAACAGCGTGTAAATACACTCATTGTCCATGCTAGGCTATTCCTAGCCTGGCTGTATGGGCAGCTTGACCACTCCCTTCAGCTTGTCTTTGCCTATTTACTTACAAACCATGAGCTACTTTTGCTGTCTTTCCATTCACATGTATAACGCATGTTTAATGTGTGTCATATTATAATATAATATTTATATTATAACATAATATTATGTGTAAACAATGCTTTTCAGTTCCCACCCCCACTGTACGCATTAACTTCCTTTTTTAAGGAAAGTCCTTTACACCTCACATACACTAGCTGCTGACTAGATTGGATATTGTTTACAATGTGGCTGAAGCACGCTGGTGTTCTCATCGGTTCATCTACCATCTCTAAGGGGACGTCTAGCAGGTGTTTCTGCCATTCTGTTTAATTGCGAGTGTGTTCTTTTGGCTACCAGACTGATTTCTGTATTAAGTTTTAAAGCCCTAACGGGGGAAGTGGGCTGTGTCTGGCCATCTGCTGGGGTTCTCTGGACGATGCACCCTGATATCAGCGGAGGTAGAAAGACTCATGCCTCTACTTTTGGTTCTTCAGACTTGGTGTCCATGCTCGGAAACAGATGAAAGTAGCATTTGGGATATGGCTGAAATTTCTGTTCCAGATTTGTCTTGTTTCCGATCAGATTAGTCAGCGTTGGACTTTTTGTGTGTGTAGGTGTGTGTGGAATTGTGTGGGTGGAAGTGTTGGTCTGTGAAATTTCTCTTTGAAGCTATCTGCACTTGAAGAGTGCCTGGCACTGACCCATAGCCACGAGTGCCTGTGGTGTATGTATGTGTGTGTGTGTGTGTGTGTGTGTGTGTCTGTGTTTAAGAGTCTGTGGTGTAGCAGCAGGGTCTTTGGGGTGTAGGCCATCATGCCACTGTTAGTGTGTCTGTGGGAGTATGTGTGTGTGTGTCTGTGTGTCTGTGCGCCTGCCTGCAACGGTGCTCACTAATATGCCACGCTCTATTAATTCCCACCCACTCAACCAGCCTGGGCCCTTCCCTTTGCTTCCCAAAAAACATGCCTTCTTCGCCTCTCATGTGTCCGTGTTCTCATCTCACCAAGGCTGCACTCTTCTTCTCTCCCTCTCTTTTCCTTCTCTGCCCCTTTTGCTGCCTCCTACAAATGCTGTGTATCAGTTTTCATAAGTCGCTAGGTCAAGCCAAAGGAAGGGAGCCTTTTCAAACGTCTACGTGGCTTTTCTGATGGAAGGTAAAACACCCACATGCCATTTGAAAGAAGAGCAGCCTAACCAGCCACCCGACTCAAAGCAGGTGCCATCTCTTTGTCCAAACTATTGTTTTTTCAGACAGTTAGTTTGCTACTGTATTCTTTTTTGCAGTTATTCTGGAGTTGTAAATACTAGGTTCATCTTATCTTATAGGTTGTGAGAAACATCTGCTCTCTTATCCTGTTCACCAAGGAAACAAACCAAGTGCCCCAGTTGGCGGTGGCACTTCTTGTTACCCATCATGCAGCTACTAGATAAACCGTAGGGAAACTGATCAACAAAATGACCTTTTTTCCCTTTGGTTCCATCCTACCCTGAGTGCCAGGTGGGCAGGAATTGCACTTCTCCCGTGGCATATTTCCCACGATTCCCAATTGGCCAGACGAGGTGTAATCAGTCACCGAAATTGCTTTTGGGAGGATAGCAAACAGTGCATGTCTGTGCCAACGAGGGCCAGCGGTTATCAAGCCCTAGCAGTCCGCCGTGCCAGTCGGTATTGGTGTGGGAACAACAAACCCCCCCCCCCCCCCAGCCCCAGTGGCTGCTGTGTCAAACCGCCACCCAGTGCTGCTGCCTCTCCTACTCGGCTTAACCTCACGCTGTAATGAGAGGGGCTGCAGTGCCAATGTCAACAAGACCCCCCCCCCCCCCCCCTCTCTCTCTCTCTCTCTTTCACTTTTCTCTCTCACTGTCTGTTTCTCCTATCCTCTCGCCTGTGCTCGTATTCTTTCTCAAGCTCTCTCTTCTTCTCTCTCTACGCTGTCATCTCTCTTTTTATAGGCCATAAAAAGGCTGTTAAAAAGTTGGAGGTGGATTCAAATCAGTCTTTAAGTCCCAAGGCTTGGGTAAATATTAAAGCATAGGCCCAGAATTGACAGCGATTCCTTATCAGTGCAGATCTTAAATGCCTGCCAAAGTGGCTGTTCATGCTGAACCTTCCTTACAGTCTGAACACACACACACACACACGCAAAAACACATGCGCGCGCACACACACACACACACACACACACACACACACACACACACACACTTATATTATATTCTTATATTTGACAGCGGAAATGCCAAAGAATTTAATTTAGAATTTGGAATGTGTATACTTTATATTATGGTCTGAAGGTTCACCAGACCCCTGGAAAGGTACTGCTGCCACTAAATTGTGTGAATTTGAAGATTAGATAGATGGAACATACTGTAGTGTCAAAGTCTCGTGCTTCACATATAGCGGTTACACACAACTGTGATTAGGTTGGCAACTCTCACTCAAATCTGACAGCTCAAACTGGGGTCAGTTCACGTTTTTTCTGTTCAGAGTATTCTTTATTTATAGGTAACCTAACGAAGGGTCGATAGGTGGAGCAGGTATCATGGCAACTGGTCATGGCTATGAATTTTGCTCTTTATCTACCACATTAACAATGTTTATATTCCTTCTGATTGTTTTAGCTTAATCCTTAGATTTTTAACTCAAACGTTAACACAATTGTCATCTCTTCTCTTTTTACAGGCCAGCTAATGTTGTCAATCATGCCAGAGGATGGACTTCTTGTTGTTAATGGTTAGTGACTGGGATGTTTTCCTCTGATTACTAAATGTGGTGTTGTTACCTAGGTAACCAAATGCCCTTATCCAGATTCCCCAGCTTTAATTAAACATTTGGTCTGGGATTCTTGTAATAATCCTTTGTGTTTTTGTTGTTATTTTAGTATCTTCTGAATGTGTCTGATTTTTGGCTTCATAGTCAATGTTTCTTTTATAGTCTTTATTTGTGTTTAAACTTGCTCAACATATTTCTTGTCTGATTGAATTATTCTCAATGCTGCTGATTTGATTTATATGTTAATAGATATTTCGTATCGGGCTATGCATTGTTGGCCTATTTTAGCCGTCTCCCTATTGCTTTGTTTTCTCCTTAATTTGTGTCACTGTGGCAGGAGGCTACTTTAAAAAGCCTGAGGGGACAAAACTGCAAGGGACCAAATGTCAAGTACATTTCAGTCAAGTGGCCAGAATGTGTGTGTTTGTTTGTGTGTGTGTGTGTGTGTGTGTGTGTGTGTGTGTGTGTGTGTGTGTGTGTGTGTGTGTGTGTGTGTGTGTGTGTGTGTGTTTTTTTACCGCATTGCATAGATAGTATAGCCTCAGACACACTATTTTTACAGACATTATTAGACCAGAGTACCAAGGTCCAGTGTTGGGGACATGTCCCCCAAGCAGAAGTCCCTTGCTCAGTGACACAAAATGTGAGGGGGAGACATGTTGCCTTTGTTCTGCCAGAAACACATTAGTCTCCACACTGGGGGACACCACAGAAAGAAAAACAATGGTCGAAACACAAATGCTTAACGTTTTTATTAGCCTTTTGTTTTAATTTATCAATGTAGGAAACATGCATTATGTTTTCTAGGCAAAATTTAAATGTAACCAATTTCTGTCAAAATCACTGCACCCATTAGTTCATGTTAACGACGCCGGGGCAGAGTCTTATGTTTTCATTCATGTCATATTTGATTCCCTGGGTTCTAAACTGAAGCCTGTGTGAATTGTCTTATGTAACATCCCTCTGATGATCTGTTTCTCAGAGGTCTTCAGCTCATAAACAAGAGCGTCGTCCCCTTTTACAACCCAATAGCTCCCTGGGTAATGTGGTGTGAATGTGTGTTGACTAATGACTAGTCCTATTGCTACGCTATTCTTATGGCGTGTCAATGTGCGCTTCCTGACTCGCCAAACAACCAACATGTCGTATTTTCTTTTTACATTGTGCTGTATCATTGTGAGGTTGAGATATGTTATGAATTGTGTTTCCATGTTGCTGTCGTAGTTCTGGAGGCAAAGGGACTGCTGGGAGGGGAACAGAAGCCATGTGATTCGTATGTGAAGGTATGGAGTGTTGTTTACTTATGGCAAGCACTGGCAAAAGCATTTTCAGTCAGTGACTCCCTGCAGAATTAGGAGGGAGCCTAGCCGCTGATTAGTTTACTTAATAATCTAATATTCACTTTGTATCATTTTAATTCATTTTGAATAGATTGCACCGCAGGAACAGGAGGCGTGTGTGGGATAGCTAATGTATTTGGAGCTGGCGATTGCTCCATTTGTGTGTACGTTTCTATGTGCGTGCGCACCTGTGTGTGTGTGTGTGTGTGTGTGTGTGTGTGTGTGTGTGTGTGTGTGTGTGTGTGTGTGTATGTGTGTGTGTGTGTGTGTGGGCGGGCGTTTGTGTTTGCGTATTTACCTTCCAGATAGGTATGGCGCCCGACAGTGATCTCATGAGCCGACAGAGGACAAGGATGGTGGCTGACTCCAGGAACCCAATATTCCTTCAAACCTTCAGCTTGTAAGCCCTCACATGCCCTGTCCACCAAATATAGAAACACAGCCCAAAAATACATCTGTCTACACATATATATATATATATATATATATATATATATATATATATATATATATATATATATATATATATATATATATATATTAACTTGGCGTTAATAGAAACTTAGATAATGAGAGACTATAGTTTGAATGGCCATCGAGTGATAAGAATTGGTCGTATTTTTGTCTGACCTTTGTTGTCTGTTGTCTGCTGTTGTCAGTGCTATAAACAAGGAGGGTCCCCCCAAGAGACTGCTGCTGACCGTGTGGAACTCTGACCTAGCTACAAGGTACCACCTTTTTGCAGACAATAAAACTGATGATATCGATATTCTGAGGATGATGTTAGCACGCCGCACTCAGACAGTGCTTTGCCACAAGTGAGCGAAAGTGGATGATGTCGGGAAGGGCATTGATGATGATGATGATGGCAATGGTGAGAGGATGAGCGTTCTTGCGGTAGTCCTTCTTACTCTCTTCTCGCAGGCTGGCGTCACCCGTTTGCTTGCGTCCTTTACAGCTGAGCAGGCACACACAGACGACACACACACACAGACACACACACACACACACACACACACACACACACACACACACACACATCTAGCTGACGGCAAGACGGCATTTCAAAAGGCTGCTGCTACTTTGTGTGTTTGTCTGAGCACTCCTTCCTACATGTCGACCTCTCAGGGTTATTTTTTGCTGTGTTGGCCGCCGCCTTGTAGAATTGTTTATTTTTTCCAGGGTGGGGGGGAGGCATATGGACCACTGAACCGCTCCACCTCCGAGGCGCCATCTTGAGTGTCACCGCCTGCACACTTTACAGTTCAGCACGTTGTCTAACACCAAGACCTGCTGACTCCAGAGGCTTCAGAATTTTAAGTTGTTTACCAAGCCCTTGTTGAATACCCCTACGGGAACAGGGACACTTAACTACTGTATTTTGTATGAGTATACTTCCATATAATTGCACACATTCAACAGACCACATATACTCAGATATACAGTCTCAAATATATATATATATTCAGATATATAGTCTCATATATACATATATATATCCTCCCAGTCTGACTTTCATCTGATATCATCTGAAATCCTTTTCGATTGTTGTACTTCAGATTTGTGTCGTAAAAGTTGAATGAGGTTAAATGTGATTTCCA